>CM069132.1:127936980-128261980 GCA_035221665.1 Okamejei kenojei
ACCCCTCCCCCCCCGAACCTCTCCCCAGCTTTCATTTATTCAGAAGTATTGAGAGACATTCAAAAGCCTTTTGAAAAAATTATATCTAAACACCTAACACAAACACTTGAAATTAAATTAAAAATAAATGTAAGCAAAAGCAATATATAGATCACCTATGCTTACCTTGGTCATCATAGTCATTCCTCCCCTTGATGTGTATGAATCGCTGATCCTGCACCAGAGATTAACCCAGCCCAGCCTCAGCAGGGGGATTTTTCTGGAATAATGTTGGAGAACTCCAGGATCTAATTTAGAGTAATGTGTTCAGTTTTGGTCACCATGTTATAGGAAAGATGTTGTCAAGCTTGAAAAGGTTGGGGTTTTCCCCACGCAGATAGGGTTGGTTTAAAGTAGATGGGGCATGTTGGTATGTGTGGGCAAGTTGGGGCGAAAGGCCTGTTACCACCCTGTATGACTCTATTACTCATGTTCTGTCACTAGTGTCCATAAGGAGTCCAGTGAAGCGCTTGTTAGAAAATCTGGGATTTCCACCATGGCATGGGGAATGTCTTGAATGTCTGAATGTCTTGATACAGCTTACATTGTGAAACTGTATCAATGTACGCGATTTTTTCGGCGGCTGCCGACACCTGTCACTAATTACCGTCTACAGGGCCTACAGCTGAAGCCTCCAAATCCTCGCGTGTGTGTGTGAGTGTGCGCATGCGCGCGCGGCTGCCAAGAAATTGTGTCCCCCTGGTCCTCCCCCATGTTTTGATCACGATTTGCGTGCCTGCAATGATCTGTTTCAAACATCATTACAACTGAAAATAGAAACTGCTGGCACAAATATTCATTATGTAGAGCAAAACACAAAGTTCTTCAACTTAAGTATTAAAATGTGTTTTCTAGACGGTCTGATACAATTGTTTCAGATTTGATAATAGCTGTGCCAAAGATTAGCTGCACAACCCATCCCAAAGTCTGGCATGGCCGTAGCCTGTCCTATTTTGTGGCTCAAGCCTAGTGTGTAATGCAGGTCCATTGGATGAATTACTAATCTGCTTTCTTTCTCCTCCAATTGAATAGTTGTTATTCTTTAGCTGCAGAACATTCCTCAGATAAAACCTGGCTGAGACATAAAAGGAAACGACTGCATGAAGTGAAGGCAGCAGAACAGTTATTTTTTAATTTACTAATGATGATACATCAAGTAAACATGTGCATCCTGAACGGGGCGCTGGATTGTTCACAATCCCCTCACCCCAATGACCATCACGAACACCAGGACTATCCATTTAAATACGGCTCATTCTTGCAATCCATCTTTGCCCTGCCTTATAACTCTCAGCATCATAAAGGGTGGCACAGTAGCTACTGTCTCACAGCTCCAGAGACCCAGGCTCAATCTTGACCTCGGTTGCGGTCTGTGGAGATAGCATGTTCTCTGTGAGTTTCCTCCCAGTGCTCCGGTTTTCTCCCACATCCCAAAGACTTGTGGGTTTGCAGGTGAATTGGCCTCTGTAAAATTGCCCCTTATGTGTTGGAAGTGGATGCGAAAGAGGGTGTAAGTACCCCACTCTCACACTTGTTGGGGTATAAGCATCTTTAATGTTCAGATCATCATCACATAAGCAGTACACCATACATTCAGTCTACTACAGCTACTGAAGACAGTAGGCGAGTTCTTACACTATAAAGCATGCATTAGGCGTAATTACTAGGCATTCTGATTGGCTAACATGCAATAGCCAATCTACATCTCTTCTTGTAGAAATGAAAAAGCATCTGAAGCACTTTAAATGGTAAGCTGAGGGAATAATGGTGGGGTTAAATAAAATCGCCATATCTACTGGGTGGCCTACTAACCCGCCCAGTCCTTGTGTGCTAGGGGGCTGCCTCATCACCCTTTCCTTCCAAAAAGATGGGGGCTGGGGTTGGTAATACCGCAGGAGACCCAATGGGCATGTGTGGAGAGACCGCCACGGGGGAACCGGGGGTGAACCCAAGCGGGGAGCCCGGGGTACCGGTTACAACAGGAGACACAGGGGCAGACCGACGCGGGGAGTGGGCGGACTTGGTCGTGGCAGGTGATGGAACAGCTGCAACAGGCGTTGGTGTGAACACGAGCGGTGGGGCATCAGGACCCCGGATGAGGTTCCTTCACAGGAAGGAGGTGTTGACGGTTGCGTCTGTAGAGGACACCATCGACTTCGACCAAGTAGGAGCATGGTTCCTTCGAGGGGCCATGAATATGTCCCAGTTTGGTATGCCTTTTGTCAGTTTGTAGGCGCACCACTTGTCCTTGTATAAGTGGTTTGAGTGGCTTGCTGGTTTTGTCATAGAAACGCTTCTGTGAGACTTCCGGTGGTGTTATGCAGGGCTAGAGACCAGCGCCAGCTAACTCCAAGCAAAATCCGCTAAAAAACGGGGAAAAAAACGGACCTACCTGCTGTTACTGCACCGGCTGCCTGCAACGCGTGAGTGACGTCATCAGGCGCGCGACTCCGATATATCTTTGCAACATACCCCCCCCAAGCTACCGAAACGGACAGCCAAGCCAAAACAGGCACCGGAAGATGTAGGCCCGACTGAAGCCTCGGGCTCAGGTAATACGTCGTCCCAGGAAGATGTTTCGAAGAGACCAAAGCCTAAGAAATCTGAGATAGAAGATCTTCGAAATTTTCTATCTCAGGAAATTAAAAATATAAAGGAGCAACTGAAGAATTTCAATGAAAAGTTGAATTTTAAAAACTTCAAACTTTTAAGGAAGAGTTTAAGGAGGAAATGAAGGAAGAAATCAACTCCACCGTCCTTGAACTATTGGAAAGATGGAAGAAGGAAACGGAAGAGAAGCTGGAACAACAGATTGCGGAGATGGATGTCAAAATCAACTCAATGGAGTCCAGCTTTAATGACAGGTTGGATCCCATTGAGAAAGCACTAAATCAACAGACTATAGCAATAACCCATTTAGAGGAGATTGCTTCAACAAGTGCCGCTACAACAAAACAGCTTAACAGAGAAAATCAACGCCTATCAGAATTACTGAGTAAAATAACTGAAAATGCACTAAACTGGAAGGATGTCAGAGCCGTCAGAATTTAAGAATCGTCGGCATTCAAGAAGGAAGCGAGGGGAATTGAGACCCCTGCGAATTTGCTGCAGACTTATTGCAAAAAGTCTTAAATCTGGATCAAAAGCCTCTGCTAGGTCGAGCACATAGAGTGTTGAGACGATGCCCCACCAAGACAAATGATAGTAAAGGTGCAATACGATCATGTACTGGAGGAGATGATGAAAAAAATTGTTCGTACCAGGAATCTCATGTACGATGGAGATAAGATCAGTATCTACCAAGATTATCCTGTGGAGGTCTCCAGGAAGAGAGCGCTGTTTAAAGAGACAAGAAGAATCCTTAAGGATGTGAAAAATCTGAAGTATGGCTTGATGTACCCGGCTACATTAAGAGTTACCTACAAGCAGAAGGAACACATCTTTACCAACCCTAAGGATGCATTGGAGTTCGCCCAGAACATCGAGAGTGTGCCCGACGACTGAACATTAATTACAAAGTACCTGACATCAACGAACAATGTGACTTTGTAAAGATCGGACGGAACTTAAGCTGTTATACTTAAGGACAATTGAAATTGGATAAGGATTGCTGAATAAGGCTTTCCCTATGGACATGTTACACTCATAGTTACTATTAACATCAATAACTGATAAATACTAATTATAACTGCGCGGTACTACTTATAATTATTACTAACGGTTACTAATTACTTATAATTGAATTACTTAGAATTAGTTAAAATGGCTATTATAAGTACGGTTGGATGTAAAGCTTGATATCACTTTTTTTTTCCTTCTGTTCTCTCTTTTTGATATAGATGAGATTTATACTGTATGTTGATAATAGTTACCTTTTTATTTATTTGTTTTTTTGTACTTTTTACTAATGGATTATGAATACTTTGGAACTTAAAATTCCGGTAAAATATAATTAAAGAAATTTCATTTAAAGGGAGCATGGAGCTAGTTAAGTTTTTTTATTTTTCAAAGGCTACGGAAGTCTGTAGATGGCTAGTCATGTTAGTATGGCTATCACTAACTGCACTACTTATAGATGTCGTTTTTTCTCTCTTTTTTCACTTTACTAACCGCTTAATCTATCACTTTTTTAATATACTTTATTATAATTTTAAGTTTGAATGGAGTCATAAGTTTTATCAAAGGAGATATGTACGCGAAAAAGACCAACAAGATTAAAAATTCATCTATCTGATGTTCAGATGTAATGTCGGGCTTGTTGAGCTGAACCATCTGCTCTTTTATAGACCACCCTAAACAAAAGATGCAAGATTTGAATATGAAGATTGCGGGTGCAGGAATAACATTTTGTAGTTGTAATGTTAAGGGTATTAATGAACCAATCAAGAGAGGTAAACATAGAAACATAGAATATAGGTGCAGGAGTAGGCCATTCGGCCCTTCGAGCCTGCACCGCCATTCAATATGATCATGGCTGATCATCCAACTCAGTATCCTGTACCTGCCTTCTCTCCATACCCTCTGATCCCTTTAGCCACAAGGGCCACATCTAACTCCCTCTTAAATATAGCCAATGAACTGGCCTCAACTACCTTCTGTGGCAGGGAATTCCACCGATTCACCACTCTCTGTGTGAAAAAAGATTTTCTCATCTCGGTCCTAAATGACTTCCCCCTTATCCTTAAACTGTGACCCCTTGTCCTGGACTTCCCCAACATTGGGAGCAATCTTCCTGCATCTAGCCTGTCCAACCCCTTAATAATTTTGTAAGTCTCTATGAGATCCCCCCTCAATCTTGTAAATTCCAGCGAGTACAAGCCGAGTCTATCCAGTCTTTCTTCATATGGAAGTCCTGCCATCCGAGGAATCAGTCTGGTGAACCTTCTCTGTACTCCCTCTATGGCAAGAATGTCTTTCCTCAGATTAGTATTAGCACATTTAAAAGCACTTAAAACAGATGTAATATTCCTTCAGGATACTCACCTTAAAAAGGATGCAGAGCATAGATTTAAAGCTAAATGGATTGATAAAACGTATAATTCCTCATTTACGCAAAAAACAAGGGGTGTTGCAATACTAATCCGTAAAGGGATACCTTTTAAACACATATCAACTATAACGGACAGTGATGGTAGATATATTGTATTAATAGGTGAATTATATGCACAAAAAGTGACTCTTATTAATGTTTATGGACCAAATGTTGATAGTCCCTTGTTTATTAAGAAAATATTTAATATCATTCCAGAATTAATACAACACAATTTAATAATCGGAGGAGACTTAAATTGTACATTAGACCCCTATTCAGACAGATCATCAAGACAACGGAAAATAAAATCGCAGTCAAGTGACTTATTAAATGCATATATAGATACTAGTAATATTAAGGATGTCTGGAGAATAGAAAACCCTACCGGATGAGAATATTCATTTTACTCATCGGTGCATAAAACATATTCAAGAATAGATTATTTTTTGGTGGATTCCAAGCTTATTCCATTTATTTACAACTCTAAATATCACAATATTATAATCTCGGACCATGCTCTCTTAACATTTATGATTAAATTAAATGGAAGGACGGAGGAACAGTCACAATGGAGAATTAACCCACAAATCTTAAAGGAAAAAGAATGTCAGGAATATCTTACTAAACAGATTAATATGTTCTTTGAAACCAATGATAACCCTGAAACGTCTGCTTCCCTACTTTGGGAAACATTTAAAGCATTTACTCGAGGAGCAATGATCTCCTCCCAAGCTTTCACAATAAAGAGAATCGGGTTAAACAACAGGCATTGGAAAGGGAAATAAGACAATTAGATATAGAAAATACGGCTGCACCAACTATGATAAAACACAATAAAATGCAACACTGAATTATAAATTAAAATATATTAAGACCAAGTTATAAAATGTTACCAATACACTAAACAACTATATTTTGAATTTGGCGATAAACCCCAAAAATTATTGGCTTGTCAACTTCGGAAGCTGGACGGGGGAAAAACAATTCATAAGATTAGATCAGAAACAGGAGAACCACTAGTACAATCTAAGGATATTAATGAGAGATTTCTGCAATATTATCAAAACCTCTACTCAGCTAAAACGATAGATCACCGGACAGGAATGGAAGCATTCTTACAAAAATGCAACCTTAAAGGGTTAGATTTGAAAGATAGAGAATTACTAGACGCTGAAATAACAGTAAAAGAAATTGAAGAGCCTATCAGATCTCTAAAAAACGGTAAGGCCCCGGGTCCCAACGGTATAAGCTCTGAATTCTATAAAAATGTTTATGATCTGATCGCTCCGTGTTTAAAGACACTGTATGAACATATCTATACCCAACAGAAACTACAAGAAACGCTAAATGAATCTATAATAACACTTATACCAAAAATAGATAAGGACCTGGAAGATCCAGGTTCATATAGAGCTATAGCTCTCCTAAATACTGATCAAAAAATTTTCGGTCATGAAAAATTTTCAATTGGGCGAGAAGTTTAGTACATGGGTAAAACTTTTATATACTAATCCAACAGCTAGAATATCAACAAACCAAATGTTATCAGCTAAATTTAATTTATCTAGAGACTGTAGACAAGGATGTCCGTTATCTCCGTTATTATTCGCACTCGCAATAGAGCCACTGGCACAAAGTGTTAGGTCCCATCCTGAAATATATGGGTATAATACTAAAGATACTGAGAATAAAATTTCCTTATATGCAGATGATGTATTAACCTACATTACAAAACCTGAATTTAGTATCCCAAACTTATTACATTTAATAACTCAATTTGGCTCATTATCAGGATACAGAATTAATTGGAATAAAAGTGAAATCATGCCAATAATGGAAAGTAATCCACATATATTACAACAATTTCCCTTCAAAATAGTAAATGAAAAATTTAAATAGCTTGGAATTTATGTAACAAAGACATATACTTGGTTATTTAAACTTAACTTCCCGCCTTTATTGAACAAATTACATAAGAATATTCTATATTGGAAAACACTACCTATTCTCAATGTTTGGTAGATTTAATGCAATAAAAATGATTTTTCTCCCACAATTACTGTACCTTTTTCAATCAATCCTGATATATCCCCCAAAAACTTTTTTTAAAAAGGTTGACTCTATAGTCACTAATTTTATCTGGGATTATAAGAATCACAGAATAAATAAAAAGCACTTATGTAAATCAAAAATAAATCGAGGTTTAGCCCTACCGAATTTTATGTTCTATTTCTGGGCAGTTAACATTAAAAATATGAATTTTTGATTGGAAGAACTGGACCAACAACCAGATTGGTTAAAAATGGAAAAGGAAGACTGTTTACCCTTTGAAATTGGGTCCATCTTATTTGCTACTGCTAAATTAAGCAAAAAAACCTATAGTGAAAACCCCATACTATATCGTGGAATAGGCATTTGGAAACAATGAAAAAAGACACTAAAATTGGATAATTTATCACTACTTCTTCCCATTGTAAACAACGCTACATTTAAACCCTCAACGATGGAAAAAGGTTTTTTACAATGGAAAAATCATGGAATTACAAAGATGGGTCATCTTTATAGGAAAGGTACATTCCTCTCATTCCAGGAGTTACAACAAATTTATGGACTTCACTCAAATGACTACTTCAGATACCTACAAATTAGAGACTATGCTAAATCAAATACACAGGACTAAAGAAATAGAAAGACAGAAATTCTTGATGAAGGTTTGAACAAACACCCTAACACAGAAAAATTAATATTTTATATCTATAATATCCTATTAGATAACGATATATATAGGCAATCATGGGAAAATGAACTAGGCCAACCAATAAGGCAAGATATTTGGGACGAAAGCTTACAACATATACATCACTGTTCGTTAAATGCTAGACACTCTTTAATACAATTTAAAGTATTACATAGATTACACTATTCAAAAACAAAATTAAATAGAATTTTCCCAAGTATATCCCCTATTTGTGAAAAATTTCAGCACTTAGAGGCTAACCTAACGCACACATTTGTAAGTTGTATAAAAATTAATAATTTTTGGATGGAAATTTTTAAGATAATTTCAGAAGTTGTCAACATCCAATTGGACCCCGATTCAAAACTAATAATATTAGGAATATTAGAACAAAATCAAATATTTACACAAGCCAAAGAAACTTTATCGACTATAGTTTAATAATTGGGAAAAAATTAATATTAAAATTTTGGAAAGGCCCTATAACCCCCACAATTAAAATGTGGATTATGGAAATGTCGGAGACCCTACATTTTGGAAAGATTAAGATTTGTCTTAATGGACAAACAAGAACTATTTACAAGAATACGGTCTCCATTCATTGACTATTTGAAGGGGCAAACTGGTTCGGCATGAGAAACTGACTGTAACCCGAATCAAGGATTAGATGAAGAATTACATTTTATAAGTCACGGACATATCTCCAATGATGTATAATTAGCTGATTATTCCATTCTCTTTTAATTTTTTGGTTTCTTTTCTCTCCCTCTCTATTATTTTCTATCAATATAAAAATAAAAAAGTGTATAGAAGTACAATTATTATACAATTGATAAAATAGACAATATTAATAATGTATGACTACTACAAACAAAATGTTTTTTATTATGTATTTACTTCTAATTAAAAAATTTACAAAAAAAAAGAAAACGCTTCTGTGTGTCGTGTTTAAACTGCACGCATTTTTGTATCACAGTGGGAGAGCGGACTTGAGGCTGCAGCTGTTGCTGGGAGACAGGCAACGGTGGACGCGTCTGGTGGGACATTAATTGTTGGGCGGGGAGCCGAGAATACTGTCTCTTGAAATGTTCCCTAGGTTTAGCAGGTCCAGGTAGACGTCGGATTTTGCTAGGTAGGAGCGTTCCATGAGTTGTTTAGCGCTGCGAACAGGACGTTCAGCAAGTCCGTTGGACTGTGGGTACTCAGGGCTGCTAGTAACATGTTGAAAGTTCCACCGTTTGGCAAAGTTCTTGAACTTTTGGCTGGTGAATTGGGTTCCATTATCAGTTGATGGCGAACGGGGGCACCATGCACGGACAGATGGATTGACAGTTTCTGCTGGCACCAGGACCTGACCATTCGCGTCGAGGTGTGCTGGGTAAATTCAAAGTCGTCTGCGCGGATCATTGCTTCCGGAGCCGCTAGATTGAGTAGTAGTGATGCCTTCAGGTCGTCGGGGTCGTTCCGGTGAACGATGCGGATATAGTGAGCATAGTCTCGCTCAAACATTCGCCAGCGCTCGGCTGTCAGAATCAAACACAAGGGGACTCGGCTTTCGGCAGGAGTTAGCCATGCCATCAAAATCAATCACAAATAAAAACTGATAAAGAAAATAAATCGCAGTGAACAGACGAGGGTTGATCCCACTTCTGACACCATGTAAGTACCTCACTCTCACACTGGTTAGGGTATGAGCATCTTTAATGTTCAAGGTCATCATCACATAAGCAGTACATCATACATTCAGTCTACTACAGCCACTGAAGACAGTAGGCGAGTTCTTACACTATAAAGCACGCATTAGGCGGAGTTATAATTACTAAGCATTCTGATTGACTAACATGCAATAGACAATCTACAGAGGGATAAAATAAAACTATTGTGAATGGGTGATCGATAGTCAGTGTGGACTGTGGGCCAAAGGTCCTGCATCCGTGCTGTATCTCTAAACTAAAAACTAAACCAAAACACAACTCTTTTATGGACCTGTCCCACTTAGGCTATTTTTAGGCGACTGCCAGAGGCTGTCATAGTTGTAGCAGGTTTTTCGGCGATTGGACCCCCCTTCAACATAAAATTTGAAATAGAGTCATTACTTTAACAACAAAAAAAACAAACTCAGCACCGGCGACAACCTACGTCACCTGGCGACAAACTACTTTAGCTGGTGACAACCTACGTCAACCTGGCGACAACTACGATAGCACTTACGTCAGGAGAAGTCAAGCTACGCTCATTGGAGTCAAACACACTGTCAAAAAAAATTTCAATATGATGAAAATCCAGTGGTGACCAGAAAGACGCTACGACTCTATGGGCGACTGAGGAGACTACTCACAACCATACAGGCGACACCCCGCTGACCATGTGGCGACAGCTTTGTCGCCTGTAGTTGCCTAAAAAAATAGCTTAAGTGGGACAGGCCCATTAAATTGTTTAAATCTGATTGCGAAATAAAGTAAGTTCAACAAAGTTGAGAACGAAAAGAGCAACTGCGGGACAAATAAATGACATTTGCCAATAAATATCCCACGAGGGACAGATATTGCTTGGCCTATATTTGGACATTAATCCCATTCATGGGGGAGCAGCAGATCCTTAAAATTAACTTCATTGCGATTGGGCTAATGAGGTAGAAATTGACAGGTGATTTCACTACCAATTATGTTCCAATGCCCTGAAACTCTGTTATCCTCTCTTTAAACTGTATCAGAGTCAGAATCAGAATCAGAATCAGAATCAGAATAGTACTTTATTTGCCAAGTATGTTTTGCAACATACGAGGAGTTTCATTTTCCAAGTCAGTCATACAAATAAAATGCAACAGAACACCCAAAGCACATTTTAACATGAACATCCACCACAGTGACTCCTACACATTCTCTGTGATGGAAGGCGAAATAAAGTTCAAGTCCCTTCCCTTTGTTCTCCCGCGGTCGGGGTCCTCGACCCCTTGACTCCCGTAGCCAGTGGCGTTCGGGCCCTCCGCGTCGAGGCGATCAGCTCCCCCACGACGAGCGATCGAACCTCGCGTCAGGGCTGGCCGAACTTACTGCGTCGTTGGAGCTTCCCGACTCGGCTTCTCCCGAGACTGCGAGCTCTTGATGGTAAGTCCGCAGGCCACGGTTGGAACGATCCCTGGCAAGGGATCAGCTCCGATGTTAAGTCCACGCCCCGTGGTGGGGCTCACGACAGTCCGAGGAGGCCTCCAGCTCCATCGATGGAAGGCCGCAGAGCTCCCGGAGAATGCGATCCGAAAATCACAATTCCGGCAAGGTAAGAACCTGAAAAAAAGTTTCCCCGATCCCCTCCCCCTCCCCCCACATTAGACAAACCGGAGAACATTAAAACTAACTTTTATCCAACACTAAACATTAAAAAAAGATTAAAAAACGAACAGACTGCCGGCAGAGCTGCCTTCGTACGGCGCTCCTGGTGGTCAAACTGGGGTCATGTGATGGACTAATTTGTGGTACTTTCTACATTAAGAAGTCTGCATCTATATATTTCCAGGCCATTATCTGACAAATAACAGGTTGGGGTGGCACAGTCACACAGTGGAAGATTTGCTGCCTTACTGTGCCAGAGACCTGGGTTTGATCCTGACTACGGATGCTGTCTGTACGGAATTTGTATGTTCTCCATATGATCACGTGGGTTTTCTCTGAGTGCTCCAGTTTCCTCCTGCACTCCAAAGATGTACAGGCTTGTAGGTTAATTGGCTTCGGTAAAATTGCAAATTGTTCCCTAGTGTGTTGGATAGTGTACGGGGTGATCGCTGGTCAGCATGGACATGTTGGGCCGAAGGACTTGTTCCCACTCTGCATCTCCAAAGTCTGAAGCCTAAAGGGTGGGTGATATTGTGAGACACTGCCTTTGGCTGGGCACAGGGAGTACATGATGGATGTGCTGTGGGCTTTAAATAAAACAGACCCATTTATCCACAAAATCAATAGATATTATTGTCTGTTGTGCTTTGAGTATGTTCTGTGATTCACCAAATTAAATTTCAGCCTCAATCCTTATAGAAAGAACATGGAGTCTCTGCAGGGTACACAAAATGCTGGAGAAACTCAGCGGGTGCAGCAGCATCTATGGAGCGAAGGAAAGAGGCAACGTTTCGGACCGAAACCCTTCTTCAGACTGATGGGTCTGAAGAAGGGTTTTGGCCCCAAACGTTGCCTATCTCCTTCGCTCCATAGGTGCTGCTGCACCCACTGAGTTTCTCCAGCATTTTGTGTACTCTCGATTTTCCAGCATCTGTAGTTCCTTCTTTAACAACATGGAGTCTCTGCAGATATGTCAAAATGGCTTCATAGGCAGATAATTGTTTTGAATTATTGTCCTGTGGGTCATTGCAACAGTAAGGGCAAGTCACATGAGTAAACTGTTGTCAGCTGGAGAAAGTGTTAATTGAAAGCGAAAAATGGACCAGGACTCTTGTTTATCACTGTCCTATTCTTTAAATGGGAGTCTTGCTATTCAACTGAATTGGAAGGTCAGCAGCCTCTTAGTTTACTGCTTTTGACAAAGGACAGCTTTTCCAGCATAGTCACCCATTCCTTGTCTCCAGAGATGCTGCCTGTCCCACTTAGTCACTCCAACTTTCTGTGTCTATCTTCCAGCAATGCAGCATTATGTACTTACACCTGCGTGTAACTGGTTAATGACTGCCAGTACACTATCCCATTCTACAGTGTTGTCTGTTTCTGTTTGCAGCCGACACCAGGGCAGGAGTCAACTGATAGCAATCGAGACCTACAGGCACTGAGAATACTTGTAGTAGCACCATTGTTTTTCCTCTCAGGAGCGGTTGACACGAAGTCAGCCAAGGTCAGCTTGAGAGCAACGTAATAACTGATTCACAACCACACAGTTTTGAGCAATAACCTAATGAACTATTGTTGGGAGAGAAAAGCTGTCTCAGCTATGGTGCTGGTAAAAAGTAACTCAAATCAATAAATAATTTAAATAAAATAGGCACACCGGAACTCTCCACACCTCACATAGTTGCAACAACACAGTTAGACACATGATGCAATCCATAAAACAGTACACCATTAATACAGAAATGATTGTTCAGAACCACTATTCCCTATGATCCACATGATAAGTATAAACTGCAGACAGTCAGTCTGCATTATTAAGAGGGACTTTGATTGCCCAGAACTTTTCTTGTCCTTTTTTACATCCCAAATGATTCCAGCTGGGATCACAAAGGCAAACCCTCCCCAAACCCCCACCCCATCCCAACTCACTACACATATCCTCTGTATTCATATTTTGAAGAACAAGTCAATTTTATTTGATTGGTTAGTTTATGGTGGGTGTGATTGTTATAGAGATACCTTCTGCTAATGTCAATCAAGTAAAGTCCAGTGTTATTTCCAAAGATAGACACAAAAAGCTGGAGTAACTCAGCGGGACAGGCGGCATCTCTGGAGAGAAGGAATGGGTGACGTTATGGGTCGAGACCCTTCTTCAGACTTCCATCTTTACTGCAGGAAGATCACCCCATTACTGGAAGGATGTCAAGAGTCAAGTCAAGAGTGTTTTATTGTCATATGTCCCAGATAGAACAATGAAATTCTTACTTACAGCAGCACAACAGAATATGTAAACATAATACACAGTAAGCAATATAATGACGAGAGAGAGAAAAGAAAAGTTCAGTGTGTGTACATATACACATACTCACAAATACACATATACCTACTGTATATAGATCATATATATCTATATCTGTAGAGGCTTTGGAGAGGGTGCAGAAGGTTTTTATAAGAATGTTGCCTGAAATAGAGGATCAAGACTGAAGAAGGGTCATGACTCGAAATGTCACCCACTACTTCTCTCCAGAGATGCTGCCTGTCCTGCTGAGTTACTCCAGCTTTTTCTGTTTATCTTCAACTTAGGTTGCTTTCTCTGGAATGGTGAAGGTTGAGGGAAGACTCCATACAAGTATATTCAATTATAAGAAGCACAGAAAGGGTAGACAGTCAAAACCTTTTTCCCAGCGTGGGATGTTTCAACAGTAGAGGGCATAGCTATAAGGTGAGAAGGGAGTTTAATGGAGATGTGCAGGTTTTTTACACATGGAGTATTGGGGGACTGGAATGTATTACCAGGGGTGGTGGTGGAGGCAGATACAACAGTAGCATTTAAGAGGCTTTCAGTTAGACATATGGAAGTGCAAGGAATAGAGGAATATGGATCATGTGCAGGCAGATTAGTTTTGTTTAGCTTGACATCATGTTCGGCACACAGTTCAGTTCAGTTTGGTTCAGTTTAGTTTTTTGTCACCTGTACTGAGGTACAGTGAAAAGCTTTTGTTGTGTGCTAACCCGTCAGCGGAAAGACAATACATGATTACAATCAAGCCATTCACAGTTTACAGATACAAGATAATGGAATAACGTTTAGTGCAAGATGTAACCTGTTAAGTTCGATCAAACACAGTCCGAGGTCTTCAATGAGGTAGAGAGTAGTTCAGGACTGTTCTCTGGTTATGGTAGAATAGTTCAGTTGCCAGATTACAGCTGGGAAGAAACTGTCCTTGAATCTGGAGGGGTGCTTCTCTACCTTTTGCACGATGGGAGAGGGGAGAAGAGGGAGCGGCCAGGGTGCAATTCATTATGTGCTGTTCTAAATCAAAATCGAGAGGACATGGATTCAGTGAATTAACCAGATTTGAATTTTTTTTTTTTAAAGCTACTGTTAGTAATGTTAATATTGATAGAGTTGTGAGAGTTTGCTTAGTTCATAAATGCCTTCAAGGGAAGAAGTTGGCTACCTTTACGTGGCCCAACCTATGATCAGATTTAGAACCAGCATTTGCTGAACTGTTGCATGATAAGGATGGGCTGCAAATATTTACCATGTCAGCGATGCCAACATTCAGTGAACAGAAGGAGAACTGGAAAGTACAACAGTACTGCTCCTTGGCTTTTATGCTTTCATCTTGGATTTCTAGCATCTGCAATGTTCTTGATTTTCATCTGCCCACACCTAATGACATCCTGGCTTGGGGATAGATTAGGTGGGTGCAAGTATGGAAGAGGTCTGATGCCGACATTCAGTCTATGTAAGTTAAGAGTTAGTGCGTAGGAAGGAACTGCAGATGCTGTTTTAAACCAAATTCATTCATTCATTCATCGTTGAAAACATTAGCGACGCAGTGGTGCTGGTTTCCGACGGGAACGGTGACGGACGCACCACACATCTCTGTCCTCCAGTTCCTGCGGACTTCCGCCGCTGGAAGTATAGGATTTTGGTGTGTGTGCTTTATCATCATTCCTTACAATGCTATGTACGACAGTGATCGCAACTCACTAGATAACCATGGCTCACTAGATGCTCATCCGCCTTTTGGCAGGTTTTGTTTCTGGTCCTGCTGGGGGTCCACAGCCCCCACCTCAGCTGGCAAAGCAGGTGGGGGAGACGGTTTAGTCGCCGACTATCCGACCATGAAGCAGGTAGCACGGGATTAGATGATATCCGTGGCGGGGGGAACTCCCGCCGACCTGACCTGAGAAGGAAAGGGTGACTTCTGAAGAAGGGTCTTGACCCAAAACATCATCCATTCCTTCTATCCAGCGATGCTGCCTGTCCCGCTAAGTTACTCCAGCATTTTGTGTCTATCTGCATTAAAAGTTAATTTTGGTCCTTTATTTGAATTCCTTCTGTCATGTAATTAAATAGATTGCATTCCTTATTTTGTGCCAGATGTAATCAGCTGAGTATCAAGAAGCTGCACTAAGCAGGCATGAGCCAGGAAACATTGCCAAGCAGGGTGGTGCAATGAATAGTATGAAAAATATAGGCTAAAATGGCTCTAATATCATGTTGCATTAAACTACACATATATTGTATCTGACCTCAAATGTCTTGCAATCTTGTTAGTTTTGTTAGGCTTGGAGAATTGGTCATGACACATTTGTAGAATATAGAATATAGAACAGGACAATGCAGGAACAGGCTCTTCAAACAGCCATGTCTGCACAAACCATGATGCCAAACTTAACTAATTCCATCTGTCTGCACATGATCTGTATCCCTCTACTCCCTGCCTGTTTATGTGTCTGTCCAAATGTCTCTTAAATGTTTCTATTATATCAGCTTCCACCGCCTCCCCTGGGAAAGTGTTCCAGGCACAGACCCACCCACACCATTCTCATGTAAAATTCGTGCCTCGCACATTTTCTTTAAACTTCCGCCCCCCTCACCTTAAACCTATGCTCTCTGGTATTTGATCTTTCCACCCTGGAAAGTAAGAATCTGACTATCTACCCATGCCTCGCATAATTTGAGGAAGGCATAGGTAGAGACATACTGTAGACAGGACAGATAGTCAGATAAACTCATTAACTTTTTTTAAAAGATAACCAAAAAGGAGCACCCAGTTGCTGCCTTACAGACCCAGAGACCCGGGTTCGAAGCTGACCTCAGGTGCTGTCTGTATGGAGTTTGTACGTTCTCCCTGTGCCTGCGTGGGCTTTCTCCGGGTGCTCTGGTTTCCTACCACACTCCAAAGACGTATATGTTTGTAGGTTAATTGTCCCTAGTGTGTGTAGGATAGTGTTAGTGTGCGGTTACTGGTCAGCGCGGTCTCAGTGGGCCAAAGGGCCTGAACTAAAAACAAAAAAAAAGTAAACTACACTAAGACTATCCTACACACTAGGGACAATATTTACAATTTACCGAAAACAATTAACAAGGTCACAGGGAGAACGTACAAACTCCGTACAGACAGCACCCGTAGGCAGGATCGAGCCCGGGTCTCTGGCGCTGCAACTCTTTCATACTGTCGCTGTGCCACCCAGTGGTTCGATAATCATTTACAGTTCTCTCCAGATTCATCTGTACCGACCACGCAATGCACTCAAGTTAGCGGTGGAGGCTTTCAAGAGAGAGCTCGATAGGGCTCCTAAAGATGGCGGAGTCAGGGGTCGGCATGGACTGGAAGGGCCGAGAGGGCCTGTTTCCGTGCTGTAATTGTTATATGGTAATTGTTATATGATATGGGAAGAAGGGCCGAATGGAGTACTGATTGGGGATGATCATCCACGATCCCATTGAATGGCGGTACTGGCTCGAAGGGCTGAATGGCCTACTCCTGCACCTATTGTCTATTGTCTATTAGCAGAAATGCCTGGGCACCCAGCCCATGCATGTTTTCTACAGTGCCCATCTTGGATTTTAACTTCACAACAGTATTTTAAAGTCAACGATAGCTCATGTGCGCCATAACATTAATGGTAGTCACAAGTTCATTCCTGCATATATGCCTGCACAAAGAACCTCATCAAGCCTGGGAGATCTGCGCAAAGGAGGACATGACATTAGCTAAATTCCAGGCATGAAAATACAGCATCTAAATTCATGGGGCCACCCAGTCCCATTAAAATGTTTTATGCAACTTATCTCTCACCATGATTGGAGTTTGCAAGTTAGTGCAAATTATACACTGCAAATATCTGGCATCACAAAATATTTGTTCTTTACCCTGGTTAAAGTGATTATGGGTTATGCTAAAGAGAATAAAGGGTGCAGTACAAAAAATATTTGCAGGCTTATGGAATATTGGGAGGTTGATAGCAGGAGGTGTTTTGACTTTCTCTGCAAAACGATACTACATAAAGCTTTTTTGTGTCTTTAGAATGCAAAATGAATGGACAAGCTTAATAGGATTTAATAGGAATCCGAGGGGTAACTTTTCACACAGAGGGTGGTGGGTGTATGGAACAAGCTGCTAGGGGAGGTAGTTGAGGCTGGGACTATCCCATCGTTTAAGAAACAGTTGGACAGGTACATGGATAGGACAGGTTTGGAGGGTTATGGACCAAGTGCAGCAAGTGGAACCAGTGTAGGCGAATTGGGCCGAAGGGCCTGTTTTCACACTGTATCACTCTATGACTCTATAACTCTAAGCTGTCTAGGTCAAAAATATGATAATTGAATAGCAAAGCAGAAGCCCCAGAAGGCTGTGACATGTCATGTCCAAACCTGAGCAAGTAATTAACAGATTTAGCCTGGTTGTAATGCGAATGGAGATGATAATAAACTTAAAAGGGAAATTAGCCTAGTTGTACATGGAATAGAACAGGGCATAATCAAAATGCAGTAAAAGTGAGGTACCTGATGTTAATTGAATAAATCTAATAGATAAGGGCAGGGCAGGATAGCCCAGTTCTGCAGCATGCATATCCTGTGCCCTGTGGGAATTCCAGCATCGTTCCGGTGTTCTGGACACCCAGAGGGGTCTAAGAGATGCCGTCAAATGAAGCAGCTCGAGCAGGTCTATAAGCTTGAAGAACAGCTGAAGTCATCCATGGGGATGTTTCTTGAATAGCATTTCTCCGAAGTCGGTCACTCCATAGCTTGAGACGCTGCAGGCAACGAGAGAACGGATGACCAGCAGAAAGACTAAAACAAGCAGAAAGGTAGTTCAGGAGAGCCAGAGGGCAGACTGATGAATTGAATTGAGTACTTTATTATCATAAATCACAAGTCACAGTGAGATTCTTTGCTTGTATACTCAAGGTATGCAAATAGTTGCTCATAAAGGGCACTTACAAAGTACTCCTGCGCCAGGTCCCCCTTTGTTCTTCCCCTTCCCCCCTCCCTCACAGCAGTCCCCTCACGCCGGGTCCACCTCTGTCCATTGTCCTTCCCCCTCCCTTACGGCGGTCCCACCATGTCAGGTCCTCCGTTGTTCCTTGCCTCGGCAGCAGCGTCCTCACTCCACATGGTCCGTCCCCATCGACCTTCTGCACTGACTTCTCCACTATTGCTGCCAGATCCTCTCCAGACTCCTCCATGGAGCCGACCCAGGCCCCAGCCATGGGCTCTGTCAACTCTGTGTCGAGTAAAGAACCAACAAGAGCGTGATCAAACTAAACCTACACCTATTCCATCAGGTGCCAACCAGTGGGAAGTTTATTTGGAGCATGTTTGCAAGGTCATTACAGAGACTTCAAATGTCATGGAATATTGTTAAAGGAGACTTCAACTATCGCAATGTAGAGTGGGGTAGCGATAATATAAAGGGGAAAGAGTGGATGGAGCATCTGAGCATGGAAACAGGCCCATTACGGCGGGGCACAGTGGTCATGGTAGAGTTGCTGCCTTAAGAGATCCGGGTTCCATGCTGACTACAGGTGTTGTCTGTACGGAGTTTGTACTGTATGTTCTCCCTGTCACCGCATGGGTTTTCCCCGGTGCTCCGGTTTCTTCCCACATTCCAAAGACGTCTCGGTTTGTAGGTTAATTGGCTTTGGTAAAAACATTTTAATTTGTCCCTAGTGAGTGTTAGCGTACTGGGTGATACAACTCCATAAAATTTTATACACCTCCATAAAAATCACCCCTCGGTTTTCTGCTCTCCAAGGAATTTAGCCTGCACACCCTCTCTCAGGCTCTCAAGTCCTTTTCGGAAATCTTCTCTGCATTCTTTCTAGCTTAATGACGAGCTTCTAAAAACAATAATGAGGGACAAAATTAGCAAGAAGTAAGTTGGATAGAGTGCATTGCTGAGAGAAATATAACATTTGTTAAAAGTAAATCATGTCAAACTAACTTGAGTTTTGGAATAGATAGCTGAAAGCACACTGACTATTATAATAGGTATGTATGAGTTCAGAACTTAAGGAACACAGAGATCTCAGAGGGCTTCAGGGCTGGAGTAGATTACAGAGATATGGAGTTCATTTATAGATGTTCCTTTGGCAATGTGATTTTGCAGTCAATCAGGTTGACTTTCAGAGACAGTTTCCATGTATGAGGGTACTCTCCTTCACTTAAATAAAGCATGATAATACAAGGTTTTTAATCAGATGGATCTACATCCATTAGTACATAATTGTGGTTAATTTTTGAAATATTTCCTGAATGATGTTAGCAATGCCTATTGCACAAATATTGTTGCTCTGGTGGGAAGTAGGTAATTCACGATGTTAAACATTCTTTCTAAACAGTGATAAATTTTCCAGAACTAGCAGCTATTTACTGACCAAAATATGTGAAGGATGTATCAAATACATTTCATGCTATTCAGCAACATTTAATGTTGTTTGCACACTAGAAAAGCCATTTATATTAGCAGCATAAATTGAATGCTGTTAAATGTGCTTTGGGACCACAATATGTAATTATTTCAGTGCAGGATGTACACAGAATCTGTGCCACTGCATCCTTATTTTACCATCAGACAGTAATATCCGTGCTGATTATTGGCCTGTTGCTTGTCCATAGGATACAATTTTCTTAGTGGCGAGTGTGCATGAAGCATCTTAAAGGGCAGTGGTTTTTCCATGTAATTGGGGGTGAGAGTCATCTGACATGTTTTAAGTGCCTGCTGTAAATTCCAGTGGAGTACAGGCAAGAACTGATGCTCCACCTTTCAGACGTGGCTCTGTAGATCATTTCACAGCACTCTCACCTCTCAGTGTGATGGCTGGGAATTTAAAATTTTCACCTAAAATGAGTTTGAAGAATTGTTCCGACCTGAAACATCACCTATTTTCTCCAAAAATGCTGCCTGACCCGTGAAGTTACTGCCTCATTTTGTGTCTATCTTTGGTATAAACCAGCATCTGCAGTTCCTACACACTAAAATGTAGACTGACAATTCAGGTCACATCTTAGAGGTGCCGGCTTTAGGGATGAGCCTTAAATCAAGACATTCCCAGAGTGTGT
This sequence comes from Okamejei kenojei, assembly GCA_035221665.1. Lineage (NCBI taxonomy): Eukaryota > Metazoa > Chordata > Chondrichthyes > Rajiformes > Rajidae > Okamejei > Okamejei kenojei. Next base: position 127,957,482 of record CM069132.1, read on the forward strand.
AGGAAGGAACTGCAGATGCTGGTTTACACCGACACAAATTTCTGGAGTAACTCAGCGGGATAGGCAGCATCTCTGGATAGAAAGAATGGATGACATTTTGGGTCGAGACCCTTCTTCAGAATGGTTGGCATGGACAAGTTGGGCCAAAGGACCTCCTTCCATGCTGTATGACTCTATGACTCCATGACTCTGCTCCTTCAAGTGGCTATAAAGGTCCATGCCAAGATTTCAAAGGGAGAGGAGTTATTTCAGATGTCCTGGGCAATATTTATTGCTGATTCAACATCACCAAAAGACTAATATGCATTTAAAGCACGGTCTATGGGTACTTACTGTGTACAAATTAGCCCTATTTCCTTCATTACCCATCAAGAGTACTATGTTGAATGCGAACACTTAGGAGCTTCCTGTACTTACAAAAGACACTGTGTAAATACAAAGCCTTCCATTTCCCTCACAATGTAACTTTGTCTGGGATGATTTTTTTGCACAGCCCAAGAACATCTTTAAACCAGATTAGATACTCAGAATCCGATGCTCTAGTTTGAAGAGGTTGAATGAAATGCCGGAATGCAGTCATAATATCATTGCACTGTCTTTGACAGCCCAATGGAGCACACGTACACTAGAGCCACCCTTGGAGTTACAGATGTAACTTGTTTAATCTTTTGGTAAATAATATACTTTTCCTTTCTGTAATGACCTTTATGGACATTATCTTCCCCAGCCTCCTGAGAGTGATGATGGAGCTTCAGGGGTACCAGGTACTTCACCAAAAATGATCATGCTTCGGTTAGTATTGACAGTCTTTTCAAAGGCAAGGAGGGGAAAGGAGGAAGTGTCACAACAGGGACTCACTGTGAACTCATTTTACATCTTCACTTAAGCAGAATTAGGATCAGACTGCACAGCTGATATCCCTTCCTCTCCAGCCCAGGAGCAGTCCATCAACATTCAGTCCTGCTGAGACGAAATAATTCAGCACAGACAGGGGGTTGAATTTAGGATCATCTTCAACTACAAAGCTCAGTCCCACATTGCAGCAGTATTTCTTCACAGCGATGTTGGGAAGTAGGCATAGCGTTATGAAAGAGCATAGCCTCAGCGTTGAACATTGAATAAAAGCAGAAGGTTTGCTGGAGCAATTGTCCCACTGTTTTTGCTATCATTGTCAGTTTCCCAGGCTTAAAGGTTTTCTGTTTCCTTTGAAGTGTTCTGGTTTTCAGAACGGAGAAGGGGAAATTGGGAGATGCCTCAGTGCTGCGGTAACCAGCCTTTCTTTCTGTTGTGTCGGAAGGAACTGCAGTTGCTGGTAGCAACCGAAGATAGACACAAAAAGTTGGTGTCTGAAGAAGGGTCTCGACCCAAAATGTCACCCATTTCTTCTCTCCAGAGACGTTGCCTGTCCCGCTGAGTTACTCCAGGTTTTTGAAACTTTCTGGTGTTCCTGTTGTTCTGTTAGTCGTAGCGGGCTGTATTTCTCAGTTCAGCACATTTCCTGCTTTCTTTCCTCCATCCTTTCCTCTCTCCCCATAGATATTCAGATGCTCTGAAACATTTAAGATAGACACAAAATGCTGAAGTAACTCAACGGGTCAGGCAGCATTTTTGGAGAAATAGAATAGGTGATGTTTTGGGTTGAGACCATTTTTCAGGCTGTGAGTCCGAGGAGAGGAAAACTAGAGATATGAAACCGTACAAAGGACAAATGAATGAAATGTATGCAAAATGACAAATCAAAGCCAGCAACAATGATTAAGGAAAGGTGCAGCCCACCATAGTCCATTGTTGGTAGTGGAAAAGGTGATAAAGAGTAGATACAAACAGTGAAACTAAGCAGAGCAACAGTGAAGCTAGTAGGATGACTAAGATGGAGGAGGGACAGAGAAAGAGGGAATGTAAGGATTATTTGAAATTAGAGAAATCAATATTCATACCGCTGGGTTGTAAGCTGCCAAAGCGAAATATGAGGTGCTGTTCCTCCAATTTGCATTTGGCCTTGCTCTGACAATGAAGGAGGCCCAGGTCAGTATGGTAATGGGAAGCGTGTAGCAACTGGGAGATCATTTAGGTCTGAGCGGACTGTGGGGAGGTGTTCAGCAAAATGATCGCCCAGTCTGTGCTTGGTCTCGCCGATATACAGGAGTCCACACCAACAGTGGATACAGTAGATAAGGTTGGAGAAGGTGCAAGTGAACCTCTGCCTCTCCTGAAATGAAAGGTCGGGGACCCTGGATGGAGTCAAAAGATCCATTTGGCCCATCAAATCTATTCTCCTGCCTTCTCCCCATAAACTCTGACACCCACACTAATCAAGAACCTATCCATCTCTGCCTTAAATAATCCACTGATTTTGCCTCCACAACCTTCTCTAGCAAATAATTCCAGAGATTCATCACCCTCTGACTAAAAAAAATTCTCCTTATCTCCTTCCTAAAAGATTGACCTGTAATATGACCTCTAGTCCTAGACGCTCTCATTAGTGGAATATCCTCTCCACATTCAATCTATCAAAGCCTTTCACTACACATTTCAATGAGGTCCCCCATTCTTCTAAACTCCAGCGAATATAGGCCCAGTGCCGTCAAAAGTTCATCATATGTTAACCTACTCATTCCCGGGATCATTCTTGTAAACCTCCTCTGGAGCCTCTCCAGAGCCCGCACATCCTTCCTCAGATATGGTGCCCAATATTGCTCATAATATTCCAAATGCGGCTTGTCCAGCCCTAGAAGGCAAGGAATGAGGTACAGGGACAGATGTTGCATCTCCTGTAGTTGCAGGGGAAAGTACTGGAAATCGCCTTCAGCTTTCAGATTGACCTTTCTGATTTCAGTAGATGTGTGTTCAGAGACCAATTAATCTGAGATGGCATCAGAGAGAAACAATTATCACCTGAGACCCAAGGGTGGAGACTTAGCAGCAAAAAAAAATTCAAAGCCAAATTGTCTGAGATGCTTGAGTCAATTTGTACCCGATTACAAAAATGTTTCCTTTCATATTATAGACAATAGACAGTAGGTGCAGGAGTAGGCCATTCAGTCCTTCGAGCCAGCACCGCCATTTACTTTGATCATGGCTGATCATCCACAATCAATACTCCGTTCCCGCCTTCTCCCCATATCCCTTGAATCCGCTATCTTTAAGAGCTCTATCTAACTCTCTTGAAAGCATCCAGAGAATCTGCCTCCACTGCCTTCTGAGGTAGAGAAATCCACAGATTCACAACTATCTAGGTGAAAATGTTTTTCCTCATAACCAGTCTAAATGGCCTACCCCTTATTCTTAAACTGTGGCCCCTGGTTCTGGACTCTCCCAACATCAGGAACATGTTTCCTGCCTCTAGCGTGTCCAATCCCTTAATAATCTTATATGTTTCAATAAGTTCCCCTCTCATCCTTTTAAATTCCAGTGCATATAAGCCCAATCGCTCCATTCTCTCAACATATGTCAGTCCCGCCATTCTGACTATTGCCATGATTGAAGCCATCGTTTTCATGATCAATCTGCTCCCTTACCAACTATTCCAGCTTCCTCCCAAGTTTGTTCCGAAGCGGACAGTATGACGACCTCTTGTCTGATGGACAATTCAGTTTCAAACTTCTTATCTAGACGCTTGCACCGACCCTCACAATGCCAACCTGCACTGCTCGTATCTTCTCCTGCCACTGAAATTCTTAGGTGCACTAAAGTCAACCTTAGATTCAATTTCTCCAGTGCCTTTTAAGCGAGTTCGGTATTCTGAAAATGCAAGGAATCATGGGATTTGTCAAAGGCCATTCGTGATAAAGAAAAAGCGAACATAGCGCTGGTTGTATAAACTGTGTACAAATTCTTATCTTTATTCATAATTTATGTGTAAAAATATATTTAACCTGAGGAACGGGGTGCCAGGTAATGGGAGAACGGGGTGGAACAGCGAGAGAGAGGGGGCAGGTGCGAGTGGGAGACAGGGAGAGATTGGACCGGCAGAGAGACATTTGAGCCGAGCTGCTCCGTGTGTACAGTCCTGCATTTCATCCATAGTCAGGATCGAACCCGGGTCTCCGGCGCTGCAAACGCTGTTGAATTGCTACTGGACCATCCCAGTCCCCTCCCAAGTGTCCCATCCTTGTCTGGGGGTGGCAGGAGATGTTCGAGGTGACCCTGGACTGACGGGACACTGGCCATTGTTTAAGTAACAGTTGAGCAGGTACATGGATAGGACAGGTTTGGAGCGTTATGGACCAAGCGCTGGCAAGTGGGACTAGGGTAGCTGGGACATTGTTGGCGGGTGTGGGCAAGTTGGGCCGAAGGGCCTGTTTCCACACTGTATGACTCTATGTCTATGTCTATGGAGCAGTGGCGGCCCCAGGCTTTCAGCCAGCGTGGAGAAGAAGCGCTAACTCCAGCTCAACTCTGCTCCAATTCCCGAGGAATCCGTTCCCTGACGGCCCGGGTGCCATCAGCTGCACCTCTCGCCTTATCCAGTGGCTGTCGGTTAACCCCCTCAGAGCCGGCATAGGCCAAGCAAAAGTCATTAACGGGGATACACACAAAATGCTGCAGTAACAGCAGATCAGGCAACAGCTCTGGAGAAGAGTCTCGACCCGAAACGTCACCTATTCCTTTTCTCCAAAGATGCCGCCTGACCCGCCGGAGACCCAGGTTCGATCCTCACTATGGATGAAACGCAGGTCTGCCGAGAATGTTTATCTCAAATGACCTATGACCTGGGCATGCTGAGGCAGAGGTCTGTTCACCTCTTCCACTACAAAATTGCATGAAGTACGCTGCGCATTATTAGCATAATAACACTTATCTTTTGTTGAAACTCTGCACAATCACATTCCATAGGACCATAAGACAGGAGCAGAATTAGGCATTTGGCCCATCAAGATCATGCCTGGTCTATTTTTCCCTCTAAACCCCATTTTTTGTGTCTTCTCTCCGTAACCTAATGTCAACCAATTATGGCATTGTTTTCTTCCGCGGCTTTAGAAAAATCTTCCCGCTTTCTACCATCAGAATCTTCAGCTTTGCTCGCTAAATTGACCTCCATAAAACATCTTCCTCTTCCTTCTTCATCATTTACCCAACAAAGGTCTTGATCACTGCAAGTACACTTGCCTAAATACTTCCACACATATCTCAGGGTCGGTTCAAAGTTAAAGGTGCCATATGATACAAACGGGCAAAAAGATTGTTCTCAATTTTCTTCTTCAACAAACTTCTAATTTTATTTATTTAACAAGTAAACTTTCTTTATCTTTCTCTGTGACATGTCATTCCTTCCTTGTTTGTACTTGCGAGCTAAGCAAATGTAGTTGCCATAGGAACCGTAATCCATGAATGGTCACGACCTCCTCAGTGGTCATTGCTAAGTGCTTTTTTTAACCTCTTTTGTCCGGAAACAAATGGAATTACAAGATAGAGGAGCAAGAGCCTTGTGCAAACATGACCCGACCACATACAGATAGAAGCCTCAAGGGTTCCTACTGCTCCAGAGGCAATAAGAGTACCACTGCACTGAAATGCATTCACTAAGCCAGTATTAGAAGGCTCTATGCTCCGCCTGATGCAGCCACACACGAAGGTGGCCATCAGGGTGAGGGCGACATTGGGCACACTATTTACCGTCGTTGTCTGCCGACTTGTGCATTGTGGCCTGTCGCACCTGGACCGTCCTCGACCCCTAAATGAACTGGAAGACGGCCTGGGTGATCCCTGTGGCGTAGGAGGGAGGTACAGGCCACACTTGCGGCAAGTACAGCAGCCCCGAGAGCACCTGATGACCAATTTTTTTGCCTTTATAGAGAGGGAGCGCTGCTCACCTTGGCTATCCGCTCCAGCCAGTTCTCGTCACACGCCTCTTCCCCACCGAACCAGATCACTAGCACCTTCAAGAAGTCAGGCTTGATGGTGAAGGGGACGGAAGATCGATCGGGCCAGTTGCCAAAGAGCATGGCCTCGCTCTTCCGGCGGTTCATTCTGGCTCCAGTGGCCGACTCTAACTGGTCCCAGACGCTAATCAATCTGCAGACTGACCCTGGATCCGAGCAGAAGACGGCGACATCGTCCATGTACAGGGAGGTTATGACCCGAGTGCCCCCACTGCCTGGCAATAACACTCCTCATGCATGCGTCCTTCCTGATGGACTCAGCAAAATGTTCAATACAACAGACAAACAAGACAGGGGAGAGAGGACAACCCTGCCTGACGGGGAAGCTGTCTGATTCCCACCCATTGATTTGGACTGCACTACAAATATCGGTGCAGAGTAGTTGGATCAAATTCCTGGTTCCCTACCCAAAGCCCATTTTGGAGAGCACATCCCTCATGTACGTGCATGATATCACACGTGGGCACCAAGGGTCACTACCTGCTGAGGTTCTACCTGTCCCCAGTGTTGAGAAGGATGGGCTTCGGCGCAGATGCCACGCAATGTGCCAGTCAGCTGGACATTGCCGCCCCATCTGTCGTTCGTGGAAAGGTTCTTCCGGCCTAACACCCTTGACCACAAGTCCTTCGGGCAGTGGTCAGCACGGAACGTCCTGCAGGGAAAATGTCACTGCAGGGAAATGACTCAATGGATCCTGTGGCGTGGTTCCCTGAACAGACTGCACACCTTGTCTGGTGAAATGCCTTGACGCCAGAACTCACCAACAAGCACCAAGACCTGGCTTGGCTGGCGGTGAGGGGAGCTCTCCCACTCAGATCCTTCCTGCACCGTCGGAGCTTCACTACCAGCACTAGCTGCCTTTGGGACGGCTGCTATGGAGAGGAGATGGTTGCCCACCGCTTTGCAGAGTGTGGATTTGCAAAGTCTGGAGAGGTCTGCAAGGGTCCCTGTCATGATTTATTCCGAACAGCTCTGTCCAAAGTTCAAAGTTCAAATTTATTTGTCACATACAGCATTCTTCACTGTCGTGGAAGGCAATAAATTTCATGTAGTCCTCCTCCTTTCTTCATCCGTGGTTCATCCATTGGACGGCTGATGTACAGGCCCTCTCGTCGGGATGATCGAAGCTACGACGTCAGGACGGTCGAACACACTCCGCGGCTTGGAGAGTCCGAAATGGCCACTTTCTTACCGGAGACCGGCTTCAGAATGTTATAGGCCGCAGACCGGCGGTTGGAGCCCTTCTACGGCGATCCCTGGCAAGGGATCCCAGGCTCCGGGTAGTAAGTTCATGCCACGCCCGCAGCTAGAAGCTCCGCAGACCACAGCCCCATGATGCCAAAGTCGGCAGGCCAGCGATTGGAGCACTCATTTCTGGCGACCCCCGGCAAGGGTTCGCTCCACTCCGCGATGGAAAAGTCCCCGCTGCACCCGCTGCTGAAGCTCTGGGTCCGACTCCAGGAAAGGCCGCTCCAATCCAAGCTGTGGGGCCGCGAGGAATGAGGAGAAGCGACATGGAAAAAGCCGCCTCTACGTCGAGGAAGGGACTGAAAAACGGTTTCCCCCTTTTCTCCCCGACCACCCCCCACACAAGACATACCATGAGACAATAAAACAAACATTTGGACATACTACAAATAAAAACAAAAAAAGTCAAAATAATGAACACGCTGCTGGCAGGGCAGCCGACTCGCAGCGCCCCCAACCGTCACAGAGGACTTACGATTTACGGACTGTTCCCAGGGACGCATTCAGAGACTGACATTGAGTGTTGCTGGAAGGTCAACAACTCGGTGAAAGACGCTCTTTGGTCTGCCAGAGCTCTCTTGACCTCCCAGCAGAAAGAGATGTCCGTCGGGGAATGTTACCAACTGGCCCTCGGCAGACTGCAGGAGTACGTGCTGAGGGACGCACTGAAGCTTGGGCTCTGTGGGGGAGGACCACAGTCTAAGGTCCTTCCGCTGCTGGACATGGGGGGCAGGGCGTGGTGGAGACCACCCTTAAAATAATGGAAGGGATTTCACGCCAGTGGGCCATATGAGTGGCAAGGGTGGGGGATAAATTTGTGAAATTTGAGCAATGTGTGTAAACAGTATTGAATGTTTGTATCGCCTCCGAAAATGTCGGGATGCATTTTTTGCATGGTTCAGGTATTGTATATATTTATTACTTGAATAAAGTCTACTTTGAAATTAAAAATGTAAAAAAATCCAGTATTAGAAGAGGAATCTCACCAAATGATAACAGCTCTTTTGTTGAACTGCAAGAGCATTATTCTCTGCATTCTAAAAAAACCCATAATATCCTATTGAACAAACACTTGCCTTTTCAATGAACCCACATATTGAGAAGTACTTTTAGATCTGTCAGTTTAATCAATTATTTACCCAATGGTATTGGATTGTTGAGCTGAAGTGCATTTTTGCTACAGTTAGACCATAGGCAACACAGCAATATAGTTTCAGAGACTGTACACCGATTCAAATGAATACAGGAATAAGGGAAAAAGAAATGGCAATGTTGGCTAAGCTTTGGCCTTGTCGGGGATGTGCAATGTGATCACTGGAACTTAGCCATGGGACAATAGACAATAGACAATAGGTGCAGGAGTAGGCCATTCGGCCCTCCCCAGACTGTGATATACTAGTTGGTTTTAGTCATGGTCACAATGTGCACACCAAATTTGGCCTTGGCGTTGAACTATGGAGTAGAAGATAAAACAGGCTGTTCTAAATGAAAAGAAAGAAGGAACCGCATATGCTGGAAATCTGAAAGAAAAAAACAGACAATGCTGGAAGCGTTCAACAGATCCGGCAGCATGCTTGGCCAGAGAAACAGTGAATGTTTCCGGTCTGAGCACCTTCATCAGAACTGGAAAAAAAGATAAAATAAGTTAGAGTAAGGGATCGGTAGAATGCCTAACCTCCACCCAAATGTTGCTGCCAAGGGCACCTCATAAGACCATATGTGATTGCAGATTGAAGTATAATGGTCACAGTTGGATGTCATTTGGATGAGGCAGTGATAGTGTACCTGTAAAACAGTAATAAAAACATTTAAGGAAGAGCTTTGGAAAATTGAAAAAAGTCACCCCAAAAATATTATAATAGACATTGCAAAAAGTTAATATAGAAATAACAGCATCCATTTGTTGTAAAATCAACTTCCTTTATGTAATGCCGTTTCCAAAAGGTATAAAATGCTTCAAAAAAGTTCAATCAAATAATTAAACAAATCGATTAATTGAAGGGCATTTTCGCATGTATGACTATATGAGATGCCAGCTGTCTCAAAGTGAGTGGATGTTGTGGAGTGAAGGGGAGAGATTTAGGGAAGGAAAAATGAAAGGCAGGAGAAAGTGCAGCAACATAACCAGCGACAGCTGAATACATCAGCCCCATTGTGTACACGACACGTCAAACTATGGAACTGATCTTTTGAACCTCGTTTTTGAAGTGTTAGAACATGAAAAGCAGATCATGAAAAATAGACCTGTATTTAACCAAAACCTCCAAATGTAAAGTATTTGATGCGCTTCATGACATGCAATAGTCTGAATGTCATCAGCAAATCCTTGAAGAGGCAGGGGCTCTGAATTGTGCACAGTCTTAGCACATCAGCTGTCTCTGTCGAAAAACACAATGATATTCCATGAGCAAATTATTGGACTTATCCCATAGAAACTTTTAACAAACTGAATAACGCATCATTGCTATCAAGGGAGTGCAGCGTCGGTTCACCAGGTTAATACCCGGGATGGCGGCGCTGACATATGATGAAAGAATGGGTCAACTGGGCTTGTATTCACTGGAATTTAGAAGAATGAGAGGAGATCTCATAGAAACATATAGAATTCTTAAAGGATAGGACAGGCTAGATGCAGGGAAAAAATTCCCCATGTTGGGGGAGTCCAGAACCAGGGGTCACAGTTTAAGAATAAGGAGAAGGCCATTTAGGACTGAGATGAGGAAAAACTTTTTCGCCCAGAGAATTGTGAATCTGTGGAATTCTCTGCCACAGAAAGCAGTGGAGGCAAATTCACTGGATGTTTTCAAGAGGGAGTTAGATTTAGCTCTTAGGGATGAAGGAATCAAGGAATATGGGGAAAAAGCCGGAACAGGGTACTGATTTTAGATGATCAACCATGGCTTGAAGAGCTGAATGGCCTACTCCTACATCTATTTTTCTATGCTTCTATTCACAATTTCACGACTTAACGCTGCATTCTTTAATTTATGGTATCTCAGTTTACAACAGCCATCATTTTCAAGATCACAGAATGAGCTTATTAACTGAAGAGTTTTTACTCATTAACCATTTCAGAAAGAAAGATTCAATAGTTTTGGGGCATTTTCTCATGGAACTATTCGCCCACAATTGCCAATATGATGAGAAGAAAAAGCAGATACATGTGCAGTTGTGCTGATATATTAAAGGCATATTAATTATAGTGTTCGTTATAGTTTGAAGAGTGATCCCAACCTGAAACATCACCTATCCAGGTTCTCTACAGATGCTACCTGACCCACTGAATTACTCCAGCACTTTGTGTCTTTTTGTTATAACACATATTCAATCATGCCTCTCAGTGGTCATTGAAAAGGGACCTCTGAAAGAGATTTAAGAGGACTCTGATAGACAACGTTCTCACTCGAAGAGAAATATGCATCTGGAACGAGCTTCCAAAGGGATCTAAAGAAGTGGATACAATTATGACTTTTAAAAGACATTTGGACAGATATATGGATAGGAAGGGTTTAGTGGGATACGGGCCAAATGAAGGCAAATGGGACTGGCCCAGAATGGCATCTTGGTTGGCATGGATCGTTCTGTGCTGTACAGCCTGTTTTTGTGCTCTACAGTTCTATGTTGCTAATGACTATGTGTTGGAAAGATTTATGATGGATATTTTCTCAGCAAAGCAATATATGTCACCTCATAATAAGTACAATTCAAGGCCTTTCAGCCAGAGTCATACTAGCCTACCTTGACCGTTAAGCACCTATTTTCCACTAATCCTATATATAGATTATTTTCTTTTCTTCCATTAACTCCAAATTCTATCATTCACCCACACACTAAGACAATTTACAGTGTCTGACTATCTTTACAATAAGCGAGTTCAGTATTTGACTGCGCATGCCCAGGTCATAGGCCATTCGCGATAAACATTCTCGGCAACTGTGCTGCTGCACGTATACAGACCTGCGTTTCGTCTGTAGTCAGGATTGAACCCGGGTCTCCGGTGGGACAGCCAGCATCTTTGGAGAAAAGGAATAGGTGACGTTGAATTACTGGCCCGTCCCCGTCCCCTCCCGAGTGCCCCATCCCCGTCTGGGTGTGGCCGGAAATGTCCAGGGCGACCCTGGACTGACGAGACACCGGCCCAGAGCAGTGGCTGCCCAGGCTTACAGCCAGCGCAAAGAAGAAGCGCTAACTCCCCTGCTCCAGGCCGGTGTCCCGTCAGTCCAGGGCTGTCGGTTAACCCGACGGGACAGACAGAGTTGAGCAGTGGAGTTAGCCCTTCTTCTCTGCACTGGCTGTAGGCTTGGGCCACCACTGCTCCGGGCCGGTGTGCCGTCAGTCCAGGGTCATCCTGGTCACCCTGGACAGGGATGGGACACTTGGGAAGGTACGGGGACGGTAGCAATTCAACAGCGCCTGCAGTGCCGGAGACCCGGGTTCAATCCTGACTACGGATGAAACGCAGGTCTGCATACATGCAGCAGCACAGTTGCCAAGAATATTTATCACGACCTTTAACAAATCCCATGATTCCTTGTGTTGTTTGGAATACCGAACTCGCTTATTATCTGACCATCCCTCACGTCTTTCGGATGTATGAGGAAATCAGGATGGCCATAGGAAACCCATAAGGACAGGGAGATTGTGTAATCCTGTGACATCGAGGTCAGGATGAAAGCCAAGCTGTGGAACCTGTGAGGCAGCAGCTACACATGACTCATGAAGCAGGACAGCACAGAAATGAACCTTTAGGCGAATCATGGCGATCTGCACAAATCCCATTTGCTTAATGGTAGAATGGTTCAATGGTGCCTTCTTGTCACGTGTGCACTGCATTTAAATTCTTTTTGCATTGATCACACATGCACAAGTTGCTATATTTTGGTGCCATTTACAAAAAGTCCAAAGTCCGGTCAATACGTTTGATGCACTCGAGCAGCTCCGGGTCTTCCTTCGTCACGCCGTTGGGTCTCCTGGGTGGATTCCGGCTCCAAGGCTCATCCAGAAAACCTTCTGTCGCTGTGCTTATCATTCAATGCCTTGTCTATTCACAAGACCACCAGGAAATAGGAGCAGCATTAGGCCACCAAGTCCCTCAAGCCTCCGCTGGCATTCAGTATGATCGTGGCTGATCAATGCTGGCCTCAACTACTCTTTTGCACCAATTACATATAACCCTCAATTCATTAGGTCATAAGGTCATAAATGATAAGAGTAGAATTAGGCCATTCGGCCCTTCAAATCTACTCCGCCATTCAATCATTGCTGATCTATCTCTTCCTCCTAACTCCATTCTTCTGGCTTCTCACCATAACCCCTGACACCCACAATAATCAAGTATCTATCTATCTCTGCCTTAAAAATATCCATTGACTTGACCTCCACAGCCTTCTGTGGCAGAGAATTCCAAAGATTCACCACCCTCTGACTAAAAAAAATCCTCATCTCCTTCCTAAAGGAACGTCCTTTAATTCTGAGGCTATGACCACTGGCCCTAGACTCTCCCACTAGTGAATACATCCTCTCCACATCCATTCTACCCAAGCCTTTCATTATTCTCTGCGTTTCAATGAGACCCCCCCCCCCCTCATTCTTCTAAACTCCAGCGTGTTCAAGTCAAGTGCCATCAAACGCTTATCTTATGTTAACCCAATCATTCCTGGGATCATTCTTGTAAACTTCCTCTGGACCGTCTCTAGGGCCAGCACATCCTTCCTCAGATATGGTGCCCAAAATTGCTCACAATACTCCAAATGTGGTTTGACCGGCGCCTTTTAGAGCCTCCGGATTATTTTTTTTTGTATTCTAGCCCTTTTGAAATAAATGCTAGCATTGCGTTCCTCTAAGAATTCCACTAACCTTCAAATATTTATCCATATCCACCTTAAACATATTGAATGATCTTTCCTCCAGCAGCCTCAGTGGTATGGAATTCCAGAGACCAACTATTCTCTGAGAGAAACATTTCTTTGCATCTCACTTTTAAATGATTGACCCTATATTTTGTGACCGTCCTCTTGGTGGTGTCATTTGAAATTGGAATAGTAATAAACCATATATGGTGGTCAACTCCTAATATTTTCTTGTTACTTTTCTTGTTACATCCTACTGACTGCCTTATTTATAGGTTCAAAGACATGAACATCCCTCTTTTTCATCCTCTTTTTCCTATGGCTGAATAGGCTGAGCTTGTTCTACCCCAAAGTGAAAGAGGCTGAGGGGTGACTTGACAGAGGTATATAAACTTATATGGTGCCTATATATGGAAGATAGAGTTTTTATCCCTGGGTGAAAATGTCAAATACTAGAAGGCATTGGCACTTGCAACTGGGAAGCAGCTTGCTGAGGTCTGGCGGAGGTGGAGAAACGACCTCCAGGCGGGTATGAAGCACCACACCAGCAAATTGTTCAAGGCCCTGGCGGCCAGGTACCAACGGCAGAAAATGATCAACGGCAAGAGTGACACACATCCCAATCCAATGACCAGAGACAACTTCACCAGTGGATGCTGTGGGTCTGTCTGTCAAGGATAGGCCTAGCCAGCCACAGCAGGAAATAAACCCACAGATGAAACATTTTTCTCTCCAAACAGGACAACATCAAAGCCGCCGCGTCTGTTATATGAGAATCACCCGAACCGTCTGTGACCCATAGTGCTGTATATAAAGCTTAAAGCCCATAGTGCTGCGGCTGGCAGCGCTATATTTGGAACCATAGCGCTGCAGCCGACAGTGCTTAGTTTAAAGCCCCACGTGCTAAGCTGACAGCGCTCTGTTTAAAACTTTGCGCGCCAAGTCTGTAGGGCTATGTGATTTGCTTTACCTGCCAAATCTGGAGCTGATATCGCTGTGTGTATTGCCTTGCACACCAAGTCTGCGGCTGATAGTGCTTTGTTTCCAAATGGGGGGGCGGGGGGGGGGGGGGGGGGGGTTTGCTCGGATGTAGTCCCCTGCCATTTAATTTGAAATTTGGTTTGAATTTGAATTTGGGAGCAGCACTATTGGCCAGGACTTACCGGTGGTTATTTCAACAACTGATTTCTGCCTGTATAAAGGCAGGCGCTGATAAGCCAGAAGGTAGTTCTTGACGAGAGGGGTTCACTGACGCGCTGGGTTGTGATCAGCATTGTGGACAGAGGCCGAGACAGAGAGAGGTTGTGAGACGGGCCCCCGCGCATGCCGAGAAAAGTATTGTTTTTGTTCTCTCTCATCCAATAAAACTGATTTGTAATTTAACGGACTAGTGTGCCTTTCTTCTGTTCTACTAGTCAGATCCTTGCCACACCATCATCTCTTGCAGATGGGCGGATGCCAATCTATTGGTTTAAGGTCAGAGAAAAGAGTCTCAAAGGATTTGAGGATTTACAGAAGATGGGCACAAATGAATAAGGCATAGAAGAATACTGACCTACTGCAATGTGGGCTGAAGGGCCTGCGTGTTGTGGGCTGTAGAACTCCGTGACTCTTTTGGGAGGGCATTGTGGTATTGCTGGTTGCAGAAAGGTTTAAGTGAAATTGGGCTACAGTAGTTGGGATTTTAACTTCCCCAAAAATGGCTTGGATATCTTTAGTGCAAGGAGTTTAAATGGGGTGGAACAGAGTGAAATTTATTAAATGCATCTTGAGAGTTTGTTGAGATGTTAAGTAGATAGTCCTACAAAAGATATAACAGTACTCAACCGCATCTTAGGAAATGAAAGTGGACAGGTGGTGAAAGTATCAGTTGTGGAGTAACTTGGGAACTGTAACAATAATTCTGTACGTTTCAAGGTAGTTGAAGACTGGGAATAAGTTTTGTCCTCAAGTTAAGATCCCAAAATTGGGGGAAGGCTGATTTCAATGTAAAGGTAGAGCTGATTAAAATAGATTGGGAGCAGATGCTTAAAGTTAAAACAACAACTGACAAGTGGGAGTCTTTTAGACCAGAGTAAGAATATAGGACCAGCATAGTTTGTTTGGGAAGGATGAAAGGCAAAGATGGTATGATTAGGGAACCTTGGATTGACAAAAGACATTAAGGATTTGATCAGGAAAAATAAGGAAGCCCATGACAGTAAGTTAAAGAAGGTCCCAACCTGAAATGTTGCTCGTCCTATTCCTCAAGAGATGCTGTCCGACCTGCTGAGTTAGTCCAGTACTTTATGTCTATCTTTGGATTTGACTCTCTTGAGCAATCTAGAGGGTGTAGGACAGAACCTAAGAAAATAATTACAAAGATAATGAAATATCCCTTGGCAAATAAGATTATGGAGAATCCCAACTCATTCTATATGTACATCAGGAGAAAGCGGATAGTGAGAGACCGTGTGGATCTCCTTATGGACCAAAGAGCGACCTACATACAGAGCCAGGGAATGTTGGTGAAATCCCAAATGAATACATCTCATCTGTATTCACCAACGAGAAGGAAGTGAAAGATGCTGATAATTAGTCTGGACCATGTCAGTATTAATAAGGGGGAGGTGTTAGATGTCATGGAATGCATAAGGATTGATAAATCACCAGTGGCGGATGAGATCTATCTTGGTTTACCATGGAAAACAATGAAGACAATGAAGCAGGGTAGTAAATGTAACTTACATAGACTAGAATAAGATCTTTGACCAGCCTACCATGTGGGACCTTGCCAACAGCATTGTTAAAGTCCATGCAGGCAACATCTACTGCCCTCAACAATCATATAACCATATAACCATATAATCCTCTTGGTCATCTTTTCGAAGGACCCATTCATTAAGATATGCCGCAAAATGCCATGTTGACGATCTCTGCTCATACCATGTCTTTCTAAATGCAAATAAATCATGTTCCTCAGAATCCCTTCCAATAACTTTCCCACTGCTGACATAAGGCTCACTAGCTGCTAATCTCCATGCTTATCCCTGCTGCCCTTATTAAAGTCCAATACTCAACACTTGAACCACTAATAAACAGTAATCATTTTCTAGTTATACAGTGTGGGTAAAATATATTGGCCAGAACATTGCAATTATCTCTCTTGCTCTTCAATAAATGAGTGCCACTTAAGAAAGTTGACAAACTGTCTGGCAGAATGGAACACCTCCCACAGCAGAGAGTTCCATTACCACCACATTGAAAAATGATCTCGATCTTTGTGCTCAACTAAAAACTAAGGGCATTTCTGGCAATGCTGTTGATCATAAGTCTCATTTAAAATCTTAAGGCAGCAGATTTTACTCTAAATCTTGGCCTGGGACAGTGATCTAGTTCCAGCTGAGGCATTCTGCCAAATCTGGGAACAGGGTTGGTGTAAGGATGGAATTCCATACCTAACATGTCTCTGACAAATTTCAATCACTGCAGATGTTTTAACCTGTCACATCCCCTGAGGTCTCCAAGGAATTGTGTAGGAAGGAACTGTAGATGCTGATTTAAACCAAAGATAGACACAAAATGCTGGAGTAACTCAGCGGGACAGGCAGCATCTCTGGAGAAAAGGAATAGGTGATGTTCCAGGCAAACAGCTAACAATGGTTTCCTTTATCATCATTACTTTTTGCAAATCTTTCATTCATTTGTTCTATATCTCTCTACATCACTGTCTATATCTCTCATTTACCTTTCCCCTGAATCTAGACCTGAAACATCACCCACTCCTTCTCTCCAGAGATGCTGCCTGTCCCGCTGAGTTACTCCTGTATTTTGTGTCTATCTCCAAGGAATTTCTTTACACATAAAAGGTTAGGATGTTGAGATGATTTTCTTTCTCCCACAGAAGATAGAAATGACAGTCATTCCCATGGTTGGGGATTCTAAGACTAGAGGGCATAGATTTGATTGAGAAGGGAATGATTTTAAAGAGACACGAGAAGCAACAATTTCACAGTTGTAAGTGTGCAGAACAAGTTGCCAGATAGTTGTACATTTGGACTGGTACATTGATTGACAAGGTTTCGAGGAATATGGGCCAATCGCAGGCAGTTAGGACTAGCTCAGATGGACACGAATAAGCCAAAGAGCCTGTTACCTTGCTGTATAACCCCATGACTCTATGATTAAAAGATTTAAGACAGACAGAGAGAAACCATTTCATTAATTGAAGGAGTCCAAAACAAAGGGCCAAAATGTCATGCCGAGGCAATTGAAATCAAGGGACTTAGGTCTGCTGAAAACAAAAACTGGGACCGATGGCCTTTTGGCAAAGTGGCCTTTATGTTGCGGTGTTACGGAGATGATATTAGTACGCAGATGAGCAACAAGAAATAGCAGCAGGAATGGGTCTTTGTCTCTTGAACCTGCCCTCGCACTCAGTATGGCCATGGTTGATCTTAGGGGTAGTCAGGTTTAGGTTTAGGGTCACTATTGGCACATGTAGCAAACATTCTGATACATTGATATAGTAAATGTGTTGCATACTATCCACACAGATCAGATATACTATACATGTATACAATCAGGTCAAAATCAAGAATAAACAGAGCAAAGGGGAAGACACAGTGTGCAGAATATAGTTATCAGCATTGTAGCACACCAGTTCCACAGATTAATGTACACAATGGGGTGGAGGTTCATCGTATAGCACCCAGGCCCTACTGAAGGACCATTCAGAAGCCTTATAGCCTCGATCAGCAGTCCCATCTCCACTGTCTCGCGGAAAGCGGAGATTTTAAAATCTGGATCACAAAAACTTGGGGGGGATGTCCCCCACCTCTTAAAACATGGAGGGGTCGTGTCCCCTCTGGCCCGCCCCCTGTTTTCCGCCCCTGGTTTGGTGGTGTGCACTTTCAAGCTTCAGTACATTCTGTCAGATGGGGGCAGGGAGAAGAAGGAATGACCAGGGTGGGACAAATGTTGGCTATTTTTCAAGGCAGTATGAAGGGTAGATGGTGTAAATAGTGGAAAGTCTGGTCTTTTGGCTTTGGCTCCACTTTCCTGCCCATTCCTCATAACTCTTGCTTCCTCTATCGTCCAAACATCCGTGTATCTCGGCCTCAGATATTTATTGACCCATCCCTTACCAGCTCTGATCCAGCTCCGAGGTGGAGAATTCCATAGATCGATTGAGTGAAGAAATTTCTCCACAGCTCCACCTTAAGAATGACCCCTTTTAAATTAAAGAATTTTAAAACAATGCCCCTAGTTCTCAAATTACTTATGAAAAGCATAATCCTATTATCCAACTAAACCCTGGAACATGCTTGGAGCACTGACTGGACCAACTGCCAACTACTTTGCTTGCATGCAAAAATTATCTTTCCATCTAAAGTGCAAATTTCTCATACTGCCATGAAAAAAAGGGGTACAAAGTCTTTACCTGCTTGCATTGGCTGAATGCACAATATCACTTATGTCCTTGCTGGGTAAAGTTGGAAAGTGATAGCGCTTTACAAGATATGTTTTGACAAGCCATAGTAACATCAATCTGCCGTGTCCAGCATGCAGCCACTTTACGATGATTTATTACATCTGCGGACATGCACAATTATTTATTGTTAGTCAATGAAACAATACACTGCATGCACCATCATGTTTTATCTTTCGAGTCAGATATAAACAGCTCTTTATAAAAGAAATACATTTAAACTGTGGTTTCATTAAACCAATTTATTGAAAGCATGTTTGATTTTCTGGAGCACCACAGTGATTCATATTTTCTTTCTGCAGCCCTCCTGAAGCTTCTGGCTCAGAACAAAGTGATGAGAGACTGTGTAAGCTTATCTGGGGGTCAATTCGTTCCCATTCCCCCTGCCATGTGTGCAGAGCAGGTCCTATCATAGTGAAATGTGATTAAAAACTACTGAGGTGGACCCTATAAAGAGACTATCATTGGAAAGGAATAATACTTTGCAAACATTTTTATTTTTGGAAGAGATGATGTGCCAAGTTTGTAGCTGAATGAAAATAAGATTTGCATTTATAACGCACCACAGGACACCACCACAAAACACGACATTGAATTACATTGAAGACTTTGGACTGAGATTATTTTTACATTTCAAGCTCCCAAGAACAGCAACATCAAATGATGAGAGCAATTATTTTGCTAATATTAGTTGAGGGATAAACGCTTATTCGGACAACAAGGAGGCATTCACCAGCTTTTGACAGGTTTGTTTGCCTGCCTGGTTGTTTGAGCTGCATCAAGTCTACCTGAGAATGTAAACCTGATTATGTTTCCAAGCAGAGTGACTATTTCAATTTAGCTTACACAGTGCTATGCATTTTTTCAAACAAATAGCAAATGGTTTGTCATTATCCTTCTGGTACAGTCTACGGGATGGCGGCCTTCATTAGTCAGGGCATTAAATATAAGTGCAGGAGGTTTGTACACCAACTTTATAAAACCATTAGTCAGGCATAAAAATATGAAGTATATATGCAGACAGCATCTCTGGAGAGAAGAAGCACACAAAATGTACAGGAAGGAACTGCAGATGCTGGTTTAAACCGAATAACCATATAACCATATAACCATATAACAATTACAGGACGGAAACAGGCCCTCTCGGCCCTTCCAGTCCGTGCCGACCATTTGTTTTCCCCTAGTCCCATCTACCTGCACTCAGACCATACCCCTCCATTCCCTTCACGTCCATATACCTATCCACTTTACTCTTAAATGTTAAAATCGATCCTGTCTCCACCACTTCTGCTGGAAGCTCATTCCACACAGCCACCATCCTCTGAGTAAAGAAGTTCCCCCTCACGTTACCCCAAAACTTCTGTCCCTTAATTCTCATGTCATGCCCTCTTGTTTGAATCTTCCCTACCCTCAATGGGAAAAACGTATCCACGTCAACTCTGTCCATCCCTTTCATCATTTTAAAGACCTCAATCAAGTCCTCCCTTAACCTTCTGCGCTCTAAAGAATAAAGACCTAACTTGTTCAACCTTTCTCTGTAACATACTTGCTGGAACCCTGGCAACATTCTAGTAAATCTCCTCTGTACTCTCTCTATTTTGTTGACATCCTTCCTATAACTAGGCGACCAAAATTGTACACCATACTCCAGAATTGGTCTTACCAATGCCTTGTACAATTTTAACATTACTTCCCTACTCCTATATTCAATGCTCTGATTTATAAAGGCCAGCACACCAAAGGCTTTCTTTACCACCCTATCTACATGCGATTCCACCTTCAGGGAACTATGCACAGTTATTCCTAGATCCCTCTGTTCCACAGCATTCCTCAATTCCCTACCATTTACCATGTACGTCCTATTTTGATTTGTCCTGCCAAGATGTAGCACTTCACACTTAACAGCATTAAACTCCATCTGCCATCTTTCAGCCCACTTTTCCAAATGGCCCAAATCTCTCTGTAGACTTTGAAAATCTACTTCATTATCCACAACACCACCTATCTTAGTATCATCTGCATACTTACTTATCCAATTTTCCACCCCATCATCCAGATCATTGATGTACATGACAAACAACAGTGGACCCAACACAGATCCCTGAGGCACCCCACTGGTCACCGGCTTCCAACCTGACAAACAGCCATCCACCATTACTCTCTGACATCTCCCATTCAGCCACTGTTGAATCCATCTTGCTACTCTGCCATTAACACCCAAAGATTGAACCTTCTTAACCAACCTTCCATGGGGAACCTTGTCAAAGGCCTTACTGAAATCCATATAGACAACATCCACCGCTTTACCCTCATCAATTTCCCTAGTTACCGCTTCAAAAAATTCAAGAAGGTTTGTCAAACATGACCTTCCAGGCACAAATCCATGTTGACTGTTCCTGATCAGACCCTGTTTATCCAGATGCTTATATATATTATCTCTAAGTATCCTTTCCATTAATTTGCCCACCACTGACGTCAAACTAATAGGTCTATAATTGCTAGGTTGCGCAGTACGCCAATCCTCTGGCACTATTCCCGTTTCTAATGACATTTGAAATATTTCTGTCATAGCTCCTGCTATTTCTACATTAACTTCCCTCAATGACCTAGGGAATATCCTGTCAGGACCTGGAGACTTATCCACTTTTATATTTTTCAAAAGTGTCAGTACTTCCTCCTCTTTGAATCTCATAGTTTCCATAGCTACTCTACTTTTTCCCCTTAACTCACAGAGTTCAATATCCTTCTCCTTGGTGAATACCGAAGAAAATAAATTGTTCAATATCTCCCCCATCTCTTTTGGCTCTGCAGATAGCTGTCCATTCTGGTTCTCTAATGGTCCAATTTTATCCCTCGTTATCCTTTTGCTATTAATATAGCTGTAGAAACCCTTTGGATTTACTTTCACCTTTCTTGCCAAAGCAACCTCATATCTTCTTTTAGCCTTCCTAATTTCTTTCCTAAGATTCTTTTTACATTCTTTATACTCCTCTAGCACCTCATTTACTCCATGCCTCCTATAATTATTGTAGATATCTCTCTTTTTTTTTTGAATATGATCAGAATATGATCTGTCTGAAGAAGGGTCTCGGCCCGAAACATCACCCATTCTTTCTCTCCAGACATGCTGACTGCTGTGCTGAGTTACTTCCAGCATTAGGTGTCTATAGAACAATACAGCACAGGAACAGGCCCTTCAGCCCACAATGTCTGTGCTGAATATGATGTCATTTAGTAAGATTAAATGAGAACTTACCAGTCAAAGTTTGATTATTGGATAATTCGAAGCAATGTTCAATACATTATTTATTCACTACTGTGTCAACTGAAGCAGTGTGTCATATGGAGTGCATCTACGGCATGAAATCACAGAGCTTTGAAATCTTCACATAGTCACTCACATGACTACGAAGTAAAATAGTATGATTAAATGAGAACTTACCAGTTCGAAGTTTGATCCTTATTTTATGAGGAGTTACGATGAGGGATTACGTGAAGAAGCCCCGCCAGGCGCATGCGCTTCATACTTCAAAGCAGAGGCGTGAAAACACAGAAACCGATAGCCGAAGTAACATAGTAAGGCTTTAGAAGACTAGAACTACCAGATGATCCTTTCGATTATGAGGGCCGGGAGCAGAGGGAACGTAATCCCTCATCGTAACTCCTCATAAAATAAGGATCAAACTTCGAACTGGTAAGTTCTCGTTTAATCATACTATTTTACTTCGTAGTCATGTGAGTGACTATGTGAAGATTTCAAAGCTCTGTGATTTCATGCCGTAGATGCACTCCATATGACACACTGCTTCAGTTGACACAGTAGTGAATAAATAATGTATTGAACATTGCTTCGAATTATCCAATAATCATTTTTTAAATAACAATACAGTAATAACCCCTCTATCCCAGGGGAAATTACAAATGAAATTTATAAATACAAAGCAAATCAAATCAACCGGAACCCAAAACAGCATGCCCAAACCCTGACACTGTCAGGACAGGTTTATCATAATTTTAGAAAAGTTGATTCCTTAGACCATCCTGCGGCCTTGCTGCGGATGTTGATGCCGCCCTGGTGGAGTGAGATTTAAACGCATGAGTGTCTACTCCAGCGGAATCCAAAACCTGTTTTACCATCTAGAAATAGTTTATACTGACACCTTTTATGAGGTTTTTTGTGACTGATGAGCATTGCTGTCTCAGAGCCTCTGAGACTCTAAGTTACCTCGATATATTGACTCAGGTGCTTAACTACACATAACCTTTGGTCAACAGGGTATGCTTTAAAGTTACTTTGTTTCCGGCCATTCCTGGCCTGCTTTGTTTGATTAACTCATACACATAAAACATAATTTTATCTGCAGAAGAATACATGCTATCTAGTCGTAACTTTGCAAGGTTTGCACTCTTTGCGCTGATACTAGCGCCATGAGCTTATCGACTTTAAGTGTTAACTTCTGAAAAAACAATGCCGTAATTGGAGCCCATTGCCGAAGCAGTGTGAGAACTATACTGACATCCCAGATTTCTGTATATCTAGGTTTAGGAGGATTTTTGTTACAAAATTCCTCTCATGAATCGGGACACTAATGGATGAGACCCGATAGGTTGTTGTTCTGAAACTGCCCTAAATAGGAGGACAAAACACACCGAGCACTATTAATGGCACTATAACTTAAGTGTTCATCAAAAATGCAACAAATCAAGGAACTCCAATACATCCGGTATGCTTGCAGTATGATAAAATGTATCTGACTGTAAACAAAACATCTTCCATTTCTTAATATGAGACACATATTGTTTCTTAGTGCTATCTCTCCAAGCTGCAGTTATGACATCCATGGTCCTATTTGACAGTCCAAAGCCTTGGAACGGTCTGGTCAGAGCCTGCAGATCAACAAATCAATATGATCATGTAACGGATTACTTTCTTCTGTTACTGGATGCACCAACAAATTACTGCAGTTGGGGACAGTCATGAATGGCTGTGTCATCATTCTGAGCACCAATGGGAACCATGGCTGTGTAGTCCAGTCCGGAACCCCCAAAACGCCCGAGGCAGAGTCCTGCTCTATTTTGATGAGACACTGCCTAATCAGGCAGAATGGGAAAGCATAAAATAATGTACGTCCCCAATGTAGCGACAATGCATCCACCGCTACTGCTCCTGGACCCATTGAATCACCTGTACCTCTACAGTCGGCCTTTACTCCTTCTTCCCATATTGGGGTTGGAGCTGGGATACACAGGTGAGTAATACCTTCGTCCCATTGGCCCCACTCTGCTTGGCCCTGCCCCAGGACTTGGATATTGGTGGACCTACATAGAGCTGCAAACTTCGGGTTCAAAGTATGCGTTGCAGAACAGGCCAGCATATCTTGTTGAGTACCAGACATCAGTGCCCCCTCGACCTTCTCCGAATGCCTGCTGCCAACAACTTGAGGATGCGTTGAAATCTCACTTCTTGTCCCCGCATCGTTGCACTCATTTGTGCCCTTTCCGAGTTCACGGTGGGCATTTGGAGTGAAGCACAGTTTACAGGTGTTTTATAACGTGTGGCAGTCTTCCATGAACGTATCCTGGAGCTGGTGAGAACCCATGTAATTTACATTGGCGGCTAGAGTTTTCTCGATAGCCTCACCAGTCCCTTCTGGGTTTAGCAAAGTTTAACGCTACATCCGGGACACTTCGAGCATGGCTCGTGTGCGCTGGTGTGTGCACATAAGCAGTGACAGCAGCTTCAGGGTCAGATTCCTCCTGCCCTGCTTCTCCCGAGTCATGCTTTAGGGAGGTCTCATCCAGCCCTAAACAAGGTGCTGGGGAGGATGATTCCCACTGTTATCCATAAGCAATGTTTTTTCTTTGCTGTATGGACCTCTGTGAGAGGCTGTGTGGGAATCCTAGGCGCATTCGACCCCAATTGAAATTTTCCATGGCTCTTTAAATTTGGAGCATTTTCCCCTTTGGTTGAGCCATCCCCATACCTTTAAATTAAAAGGAGGGAGTCTTCCATATCATCAGACTCGTGAGACAAATGAGCCTGAGAGTACTTTAGTTTGGTATTTCTGAGTGCCTTGAAGCACTGGAAATTGATGGAGGCAGTTGAGAAATAAAGTTAGCATTTCATTTTATTTCATTTCATTTCAGCTGCCAGTAGAACAGTAGCGGGTATTGGAGCCGGCAGTAGTGCAGCCGTTATTTCCAAACCCGATCTAAATAGCGGTAATCGTGGGAGACGGCTTTAGAGCAGCCGTTATCTCCCGACCCGATCTATAAGCGGTAACCACGGTCCCCGCGCGTTCCACTCCATTACCGCAGTTCAACAAAATATATATTACTAACTCTAGCTGGCTCTGTGAGCCAGACTTACAGAGTTTAAAAAACACTTGCAGGAAAGGCTTAAGATTGACTTATCTGCGGGTTACTACTTACCGCTGGTGGAGCTGCGCTGTCCAGCCGATCGGTGCGACATGCGTCGACGTAATGACGCACATGCGCCTGGCGGGGCTTCTTCACGTAGTCACTCACGTGACTCCGAAGTAAAATTAAACTAACTCCTGTTACTTGTAAGCGATCCTTATTTGCCTCATCCCCTGCATGTCCGTACTTATCGAAAATCCTCAAACATCAGTCCTGTATCCGCTTCCACCCATGCCAGCACATTCCAAGCACAGTGTCTTTCACACCTTCTGTGTGAAATACCTGCCCCACACATCTCCTTTAATCTTTCTCCTCTCACGGAACTGGGTCTCTGCGCATTCCTCAACTTCCTCATCCACAGACCAGTCTGTTCGAATTGGCAGAAACACTTCATCCTCAGTGATAATCTACTCACTCTATACTCATGACTGTGTAGCAGGAAAAAGTGCGAACTCCATTTTCAAGTTTGCTGACGACACCACCGTTGTGGGGCGATTTGAGGATGGTGATGAATCAGAGTATAGAAGTGAGATTGACCGACTGACCATATGGTGCCAGCACAACAACCTGGCTCTCAATATCAGCAAAACCAAAGAACTGATTGTGGACTTTGGCAGAGGAAGGTTGAGGACCCACAATCCTGTTTACATCAATGGGACGATAGTGGAGAGAGTCAAAAACTTAAAATTCCTGGGCATGCATATTTCCGACAATTTTTCCTGGACCCAGCACACTGATCCAATCATAAAGAAAGCACATCAGCGCCTCTACTTCCTGAGAAGATTTTGGAGATTTGGTATGTCAAAGAGAATTCTCTTGAACTTCTACAGGTGCACAGTAGAGAGCACACTGACTGATTGCATCAAGTGGCCTGGTTCGGCAACTTGAACGTCCAGGGGCGGAAAAGACTGCAAAAAGTTATAAACACTGCCCAGGCCATCACTGGCTCTGACCTCCCCACCATCAAAGGGATTTATCATAGTCACTGCCTCAAAAAGGCAACCAACTTCATCAAAGACCCACACCATCCTGGCCACACACCCATCTCACCACTGATGGTACATAGTAGGAACATAGCCTGAAAACTGTAAAATCCAGGTTACAAAAGACTAATATTATTATTATTATTGCACTGTTATTGTTTGTTCTTTTTTTTCTGAGTTTTGTATATTATTTATTATGATTACATATTATGTTGTGCTGCAGCAAGTAAGATTTTCATTGTTCTATCTGGGACATATGACAATAAAACACTCTTGACTCTTAAAGTTATGCCCTCAAAGTTTTAGATGTCTGAGAAAAAAAAGTTCTGACTACCCTTTCTATGCCTCTCATAATTTTATAATCTTCCATCTGATCTCCCCTCAACTTCCTGTGTTTTAGAGGAAACAATCCAAGTGTGTCCAAACTCTCCTTATGGTTCATACCGTCTGATCCAAGCAGCATCCTGCTAAACCTCTTCTGTACTCTCTCCAAACCCTTCACAACCTTCCTGTAATAGGGCGAGCAGAACTGCACGCAATATTCCAAATGCGGCTAACTGAAGTTTCATAAAGCGCAACGTGACTTTCCGACTCTTGTACCCAACGCCCTGACCAGTGTAGACAAAATACCAGAACATGCTTAGTATTTTCAGCATTTTCCACTTTTGCATCATGGATGGATTACTTTTCTTGTGAAGCTTTTATTTCTCAATCGAATATAAATTAGTTGAGACTTGTGGCGTCAGCCGAAATACGGGCCACTTATGCTCGAACCCTCGTCAGGAGATACGAGGGCGGGCACGTGAAGTCATGGGCTAGAGGGAGTGTCCTGGTACTTAAGGTCTCTCACCTAGTGACCTTAAGCAGTCAACAGGTAGCTGAGCCCGAGAGTACAACCTCGCTCAGCTACAGCAACATTGTAATATAGTTAGCGCACCCACCTAACGTGTCACTACTGAATAAACAACCGTTTGAACCGACCTGACATCTCACCTTTATTCACCACGTATGGTGCCGCTACAGACTTTTAAATTTCTTAAATGCAAACCATTGTTCACATATGGGCAAACCTTTTAACCTGCAGATTTAATTCTCCCTCAGGAATTTATCATCCTGTACTCCAGACTCTGGCTGCCATTGCTAAAGCAAGCAAAGTCTTTGACCACCCAACTTTGGTGCTGGATAGCACGCGCCAAAAGCTTTTCACGGTACCTCGGTACACGTGACTATAAACTAAGCTGATTTTCAAGTCTGCAGTGAAACCAACCCCAAACATTTGCACCTTGAATATTTAGTGATAATGCCGTGGTTGAAAACATATCATGTTAATGCGAAAGACACAAAAAGCTGGAGTACCTCAGCGGGTTAGACAGCATCTCTGGAGAAAAGGAATAGGTGACGTTCCGGGTCGAGACCCTTCTACAGACGTTAATGCTAATTATACACAAAACATGTGAGTAAAAGTTAAAAATCCCTGACAGATTGACACACAGCATGTACTTCTGAGTTTCCCATTTGTGAGTGGACCTGTCCATGCTCCCAGCTTGTCTGCCCAGTGAAATCCGCCCCTTTCACTTACTACACTAAACTGAGTAAACATTAGCAGAAAGTAAATAGCCAAAGGCAGATCATCCATCAGAGGAGCAAAGGGATTGAGAAAGATTACTGACATGTATTCTAGACGTTTCAAGGTCAATCCAAGCTCAGTGATGCATTCCTGGAGCAATTGGTGAGTTCAAATCTTACTCCAAATCTAGTTTGGCACTTCAGTCGGGTACCGAGTGAGATCCAATGTCTCTGAGTAACGATATTGTCGCAGATTTTCATGGGAAATGCCATCAATTTTGTCAGACATTTCAGGAGTCAAGAGTGTTTTATTTTCATATGTCCCACATAGAACAATTACATTCTTACTTGCTGCAGGACAACAGAATATGTAAACATAGCACACTGTAAACAATTTGATAAACAGGAGAAAAAAGTTCAGTGTGTATATATAGACATACTCACAAGTGCACACATGTGTGTGTGTGTGTATATTTATATATATACTCAAAAAACAAACACTAGTAGTGCAATAATAATAACAGTCTATTGCAATTCAGAGCTTATTTGAGGTTGTAGTGTTTAATAGCCTGATGGCTGTAGGGAAGAAGCTGTTCCTGAAGCTGGACGTTACAGTTTTCAGGCTCCTGTACCTTCTTCCCAATGGCAGGTTTGAAATGAGTGTGTGAAATGAGCCAGGATGGTGTGGGTCTCTGATGATGTTGGCTGCCTTTTTTTGGAAGCGACACCGATAAATCCCTTCGATGGTGGGGAGGTCAGAGCCGGTGATGGACTGGGCAGTGTTCACAACTTTGTGCTATCTTTTCCGATCCTGGGCGTTCAAGTTGCCGAACCAGGCCATGATGCAACCAGTCAATGTGCTCTCTACTGTACACCTGTAGAAGTTGAAGAGAATCTTCTCTGACATACCGAGTCTTGTTTAAGAGTGAGCAATCAGGGATATTACAAGCTAGCTGAGATATCTTCACCATTGATTCAGTGGAGTCCCAGCACCGACATCTTATATTTCCATCGTGGTGCCCTGCATCCACTGGATCAAACCTTCATGAGTTGATCTTCATGACAGACCTGAAGAGCACAGAAATAGGTTTCGGCCTGTTTAACTCCCTTTCCCATTCTCACAACAATTGTCTGAAGAAGGGTCTTGACCCGAAATGTCACCCATTCCTTCCCTCCAGAGCTTCTGCCTGTCCCGCTGAGTTACTCCAGCTTATTTGCCTATCTTCCCCATAACAATCTCTCTGTCCTTGGCCTCTTCCATTGTCAGAGTGAGACCACACGCAATAACACCTCAAATTATGTTTGTGGAGCTCACATTGAATTCTCCAATTCCAAGTGATAGCACCCCTGGTGCATACATATTATTCCCATCACCCCTGTTCTTTTCCCCTACACCAAATGTTCCTATCCCATCTGTGAGTTCCATATTTCCCCAATGCCTCTACTTCCCCCAACAACTCTCACTAACTTCTACGGATGCGCCATAGAAAGCATTTTATCAGGATGCATCGCAGCTTGGTTTGGAAACAGCTCCATCCAAGACCGCAAGAATATGCAGTGAATTGTGGACGCAGCCCAGACCATCATACTAACCAACCTACCTTCCATTGACTCAATTTATACCTCACGCTGCCTCAGCAAGGCCAGCAGCATAATCAAGGACAAGTGGAACCTTGGCCATTCCCTCTTCTCCCCTCTCCCATCAGGCAAAAGGTATAGAAGTAAGATAACGCACATCTCTAGTTTCCTCCCAACTGAATCATTGTACCACAACTAGAGAGAACTATCCACCTAATTGGTGACCCGTGGACTATCTTTGATCAGACTTTACTGGTTTTATCTTGCACAAAACGTTATTCCCATATCATATACCACCAGGGGCGCCTCACGATTGGCAGCCCAGCCAACAGACTGTCTGTTTTTTCATTTTTTTTAATTACTTTTTGTGTGTGTTTCAAAGTTTGTGTAAATGTTCTCCGATTTGTTTTATGTGGAAGGAGGGGTCGGGGTTGGGGGAAACTTTTCTTTCAGTTTCTTACCTTCCCAGAGATAAGATTGTTTTCCGTATTGCATCTCCAGTCGCTCTGCGGCCTACCATCGAAAGGAGCTGGAGGCCTCCTCGGACTGATTTTGAGCCCCACCATGGGGCGTCGACTTAACATCGAAGCTGATCCCTTGCTTGCGATCGCTCCAACGGCGGCCTGCGGACTTTACCATCGAGAGCTCGCAGTCTCGGGAGAGGCCGAGTCGGGAAGCTCCAACGATACAGAGGCTCGACCAGCCCTGACGCGGATGCTGATTGCCGGTGCGGGGAAGCTGATATCCCCCCTGATGCAGGAGCTGATCGCCCCCATGCGGAGGGCCAAAATGCCGCCG
Source organism: Okamejei kenojei (assembly GCA_035221665.1). Taxonomy (NCBI): domain Eukaryota; kingdom Metazoa; phylum Chordata; class Chondrichthyes; order Rajiformes; family Rajidae; genus Okamejei; species Okamejei kenojei. Next base: position 127,987,276 of record CM069132.1, read on the forward strand.
GCTACGAGTTAAGATTGTCCCGTCAACGGAGGGCTTGAGGCCCCCGACCGCGGGAGACCAAAGAGGGGAAGAGATTTGAACCTTTTTTCACCCTCCATCACTGTGAGGAATGTGGAGGAGTCACTGTCGTGGATGTTTATCTTAAAATGTATTTTGTGTGTTACATTGCTTTTTATTTGTATGACTGACTTGGCAAATGAAATTCCTCGTATGTTGCAAAACATACTCGGCTAATAAAGTATTATTGTGATTGCGATGAATCTGTACACTGAGAATGGCTCAATTGTAATCATAAATTGTCTTCCCACTGGTAGCCAAAAATGCTGGAGAAACTCAGCGGGTGAGGCAGCATCTATGGAGTGAAGGAATAGGTGACGTTTCAGGTCAAGACCCTTCTTCAGACTTGTCTGAAGAGCTTGTCTTTCCGCTGACTAGTTGGCACGCGACAAAGCTTTTCACTGTACCTCGGTACACGTGACAATAAACTAAACTGAACTAAACTTTTATTCACCTACTTTCCTCTCTCCTTTATCCCATTCCACCCATATCTCTTCCTCTGACTACATTTCCCCCAACCTCTTCTTTCTTTTTGTCTCCTCTACACCTACCACCTTCATCTCCACCCATGTTCCAATCAATGCACCCTGACCTGTATCCACCTATCACTGGTGTTAAAGAAGGAACTGCAGATGCTGGAGAATCGAGGGTACACAAAAGGCTGGAGAAACTCAACGGGTGCAGCAGCATCTAAGGAGCGAAGGAGATAGGCGACGTTTCGGGTCGAGACCCTTCTTCAGACTGGTCAAGGATCAGGAAAACGAGATATATAGATGGTGATGTGGAGAGATAAAGAACAGTGAATGAAAGATATGCAAAAAAGTATCGATGATGAAGGGAACAAGCCATTGTAAGCTGTTTGTAGTGTGAAAATGAGAAGCTAGTGCGACTAGGGTGGGGGAGGGAGATAGAGATAGAGGGAATGCCAGGGCACGAGGGCTGAGGGAGAGGTGGGAAGGGGCGGAGACAGCAAGGGTTAACAGAATTGAGAAAATTCAATGTTCAAGCCCAGAGGATGCAGACTCCCCAAGCGGAATATGAGGTGCTGTTCCTCCAACTTGCAGTGTTGTTCACTCTGGCCGTGGAGGAGGCCCAGGACCGAGAGGTCGGATACAGAATGGGAGGGGGAGTTGAAGAGCTGAGCCACCGGGAGGTCGGATTGGTTAATGCGGACCGAGCGGAGGTGTTCGGCGAAACAATCGCCAAGCCTATCACTCGCAGGGTTTGCTCTACACCCGCCTCTCTTTTCCAAATTTATCTCCCCCCCACCAATCAGACTGAAGATGGGTCCCAACCCAAAATGTCACTCCAATAGATACTGCCTGACCCACTGAGCTTACATTTTTGATACATTTGAATCTGTATTTCTAATATTTTATGATTTTAACATTCTTATCTTCAAAAACGTTTCATATTTGTAAAACAATAACATTAATTTGAATTTCAAACGGTGTTTGGATGCTTTTGAATATTTGGTGACTTTTAACTGGTTGTTAAAGTGTTTTCAGATAGACACAAAAATCTGGAGTAACTCAACGGGACAGGCAGCATCTCTAGAGAGAAGGAATGGGTGATGTTTTTGAGACTCGTCTGAAGAGGGGTCTCGATCCGAAGCGTCATCCATTCCATCTCTCCAGAGATGCTGCCTGTCCTGCTGAGTTACTCCAGCTTTTTGTGTCTATCTTAGGTTTAAACGAGCATCTGCAGTTTCGTTTTAAACCAGCATATACAGAATGGAAACAGGCCCTTTGGCCCATCGAGTCCACACCGACCAGCGATCCCCACACATTAACATTCTCCTATACACACTAGGGACAATTTTACACTTTTCATCAAGCCAATTTACTACAAACCTGTGCGTGTGGGAGGAAACCGAAAATCATAGAATCATAGAAAATAGGTGCAGGAGTAGGCCATTCGCCCCTTCGAGCCTGCACCGCCATTCAATATGATCATGGCTGATCATCCAACTCAGTATCCTGTACCTGCCTTCTCTCCATACCCCCTGATCCCTTTAGCCACAAGGGCCACATCTAACTCCCTCTTAAATATAGCCAATGAACTGGCCTCAACTACCTTTTTGGCAGAGAATTCCACAGATTCACCACTCTCTGTGTGAAAAAAGATCTTCTCATCTCGGTCCTAAAAGACTTCCCCCTTATCCTTAAACTGTGATCCCTTGTTCTGGGGTTCCCCAACATCGGGAACAATCTTCCTGCATCTAGCCTGTCCAACCCCTTAAGAATTTTGTAAGCCTCTATTATATCCCCCCTCACTCCTAAATTCCAGCGAGTACAAGCCGAGTCTATCCAGTCTATCTTCATATTTAAGTCCTGCCATCCCAGGAATCAGTCTGGTTATCCTTCTCTGTACTCCCTCTATGGCAAGAATGTCTTTCCTCAGATTAGGAGACCAAAACTGTACGCAATACTCCAGGTGTGGCCTCACCAAGACCCTGTACAACTGCAGTAGAACCTCCCTGCTCTTGTACTCAAATCCTTTTGCTATGAATGCCAACATACCATTCGCTTTCTTCACAGCCTGCTGCACCTGCATGCCTACTTTCAATGACTGGTGTACCATGACACCCAGGTCTCGTTGCATCTCCCCTTTTCCTAATCGGCCACCATTCAGGTAATAATCTACCCTCCTGTTTTTGCCGCCAAAGTGGATAACCTCACATTTATCCACATTATACTGCATCTGCCATGCATTTGCCCACTCACCCAACTTATCCAAGTAACCTTGCAGCCTCCTAGCATCCTCCTCACAGCTAACACTGCCTCCCAGCTTCGTGTCATCCGCAAACTTGGAGATGTTGCATTCAATTCCCTCATCCAGATCATTAATATATATTGCAAATAGCTGGGGTCCCAGCACTGAGCCTTGTGCGACCCCACTAGTCACTGCCTGCCATTCTGAAAATGACCCGTTTACTCCTACTCTTTGCTTCCTGTCTGCCAGCCAGTTCTCTATTCACATCAATACTGAACCCCCAATACCGTGTGCTTTAAGTTTGTATGCTAATCTCTTATGTGGGACCTTGTCGAAAGCCTTCTGAAAGTCCAGATATAACACATCCACCGGTTCTCCCTTATCCACTCTACTAGTTACATCCTCACAAAATTCTATAAGATTCGTCAGACATGATTTACCTTTCATAAATCCATGCTGACTTTGTCCAATGATTTTACCGCTTTCTAAATGCGCTGCTATCCCATCTTTAATAACTGACTCTAGCATTTTCCCCACTACCGATGTTAGACTAATTGGTCTTTAATTCCCTGTTTTCTCTCTCCCACCCTTTTTAAAAAGTGGGGTTACGTTAGCTACCCTTCAATCCTCATGTGAGATACCCTTTATGCTCACAATTAATACTCAAAGACTAAATCCCGGAAGCAAGAGATTTCTTTATTTTACGAGTCTGCAGACCGGGTGCCTCTCCAACTCGAGACACACTGAAGCCAGAGAGATCATCCCCCTTTATACACAAAATCTTACATTTAATCTCCCCTCCGGACCTTTCTCCAATCAGGGTCGGAGGTGCACAATCTGTAAGTACCTCCCACCGTACATCCCCTTGCACCTCCCATATCATACATTGCATGTTCAAACATGTTCATGGTAATGAGCAATTTCTTGACCAGGGGTGTGTTGTAATATTCATTTATTCTATTAAGCATGCTCAATTGCTCATGACCTGGCCCAGTTTTACTCACCTCCTAGTGAACCCTCTCAGTTTTCCTATATCAGTACTAAAGCTAAGCTATAGTGACAAGGGTCCCATCTATCACTCCTTTCCACTGATAGGGATCTCTCTACATCACCCCCTTCTCTAGCTTATACAATGCATCTCTTCTTACTCAAGGCCTCAAGGATGGGTCTGGCAACCTTCAGACACTGCTGTGTCAGAATCCTCTCTCCAGCCCCTCTCTGTTTGAATTCTCTTTAAAACTCCTTTCTTTAATAGGGTTTAATCACTTTATCCCTCACACTCAGGAACTACTCCAGAATCTAAAGAGTTTTGAAAAATTATCACTAATGCATCCACTATTTCTGGGGCTACTTCCTTAAGTACTCAGAGAAAACCCACGCGGTCTCTGTACAGACAGCACCCAAAGTCGGGATTGAACCCAGGTCTCCGGTGCTGCAAGGCAGCAACTCTATTGCTGCGCCACTGTGTCTCATGGGGTGGGTTTGTGGGACGTGCTGGAATGGGGTTGTGTTCCGCAAAGCCTTACCAATCTGCTTTATTCAGGAAATCCTCGCTGCATGATCTGCTCAAGGTCAGTTTAGCAGCAAAGCATGTGGTGTGCACTGTGGGGCTGCTGGGCTTGTAAGGTTAACATTCCCAGGATATTTTGGTTCATTAATCCAAGGCCTCATCCACCCTCTCCGATATACGTTTGGGGCATTGTTGGATCTCGACCTGAAACGTCACTAATACCTTTTCTCCAGAGATGGTGTCTGACCCGCTGAGTTTCTCCAGCTTTTTGTGTCTATTATTCTAAGAAGAGCAGGCACGTTATCCTCTTTGATGCAAAGGTAAATTTATTGTCACATTTGCAAAGTGCTTTTTATTACAAACAGTCCTGTAGACCCTCATACCCTTTCCAATGTGTATCCTTCAGCCACCATCAAACAAATGGACGAACTGGTGATTATTCCATTGCTGTCCCCTTGAGTCTGCTGTGTGTCTTACAATGCAGGAAGTAAGGCATTGGGTGTTAAGCATTTGAGATCATGAAAGATGGTATATCAATTTATTCACTTCAAACACATTCTCAATGAATGATGCTTTACCTGATGCTCTTTGCAATCTGATGCACTCACCTCTGAGTTTCTAGATAAAGTAGAGGTTTGACAGGATCTGTACTGATTCTGAAGAGCTGCAGGAAGCCTTCAGGTTTGGAGTAAAGGTCAGTAAGGTCACAATGCTGACTAGAATGGATCTTCTGCTGTTTGCTATTCAATCTGGCCTGGAGCTCCTTTAGGGCTTAGTCCAGACTGGACTTGGTGCCATTCAGTCTGGCACCGAGCAGCTGCAGGGCTTATTCCCCTGTAAGGTTTACAAAAACTGAGCAGAACACTGTAGGTGGATTCAGTCAGAACATTGTGCCTTTGCAAGAAACATTTCAAAAGCATGCAGTGTCCAATAAAATCTATTTACATTGTGCATTTTTTTCCCCTTATCTCCTTTTCTTTGCTGCACTTTTATGGCTCTGGGTTAATTATAGTCTGATTAGAGGCTCTTCTAAAGATAAAAAATCAGGACCTGCAGATGCAAGGGAGAAGCCACTTCACATGAAAAGAAACAGCTACTGTTAACACATGGCACTGTGTAGAGACAAGAGAAATATAACTGCTGGGTCAGATCAATCAGCTCCCGGTTTCTGCACACATGTGCTTCGACTATCTGCATTTTCCTCTCCTATAAATTTGAACATGAGGGTAGAAAAGGGTCACAAAAACTGTGATCTGATATGGATGCTACACTATATGGCACTGATATTTTAAATGCATTTTAGTGGTTCGGTTCAATGGACACAATCAGTTCCATTGTACTTAATGCTATACTAGTGAGTTTGAGTGTGGTAACTGGTGATAATTGCCTTTTAAAATATAAGTGATATTTTCACCAGGAGAGTGGTGGGGGGGGGGGGGTGGGAGTTTTCCTGTATCAGTTAAATTGACTCAAAAGGATTTAGTATGAGCAAAAGTATGAGAGTAGATTGGAAAAACTGCACTGATTCAGAGACATGTTTGGGCAAATATATGAAGCCTTTCCAACACCGATTTGAGTTGCCATCAATCAGTGCTACATCAAAAAGGAGACAAAAGGGTGGTAGTCAGTGCATTTTCTTCGCTGCTATGTGCTAGGGCAGCAGGGTGAAGGCTGGGGACGTCAATGGTTTCAACAAACTCATCAGGAAGGCTGGCTCAGTCCTGAGGGCTGATTTGGATTCATGGGAGGTCGTCTTGGAGGGGAGGATGCTCTTCAAACTGTGGAGCATCCTGGACAATACAGCTCACCCCCTCCATGACACACTGGTCAACCTGGGGAGTACCTTCAGCAATAGACTGGTTCCACCAAGATGCAGCACAGAACGCCACAGGTGATCTTCCCTGTGGCTATCAAACAGTACAACTCCTCCCCCCTCTGTCGTGGGGTAAACTAAGACTGACTACCCTCTCCCCCCCCCCCCACACAATCTTTGCACATCCCCAATCCTTTCCACTCGTCACTTTAATTTCATGTTTCATGTATTTTGTGTTTTTATGACTGTTGGCAGATCAATTTCCCTCCTGGGATAAATAAAGTTCTATCGTTTAGTTTAGCTTAGAGATACAGCGCGGAAACAGGCCGACCGGCCCACCGGATCCGCGCCAACCAGCGATCCCGCGCACATTAACACTATCCTACACCCACTAAGGTCAATTTTTACATTTCCCAAGCCAATTAACCTACAAACCTGTATGTCTTTGGAATGTGGGAGGAAACTGAAGATCTCAGAGAAAACCCACGCAGATCACAGGGAGAACGTACAAACTCCGTGCAGACAGCACCCGTAGTCAGGATCGAACCCGGGTCTCCAGCGTTGCATTCGCTGTAAGGCATTAACTCTACCTCTGCGCCACCTGCCTCAAGACATCTACGATTGTGCCAGTGCCCAAACAATCAGCGACAGGGAGTCTCAACGATTTCCGGCCAGTGGCACTCACCTCTGTCATAGCCAAGTGCTTCGAGCGGCTGATCTTGGCTCACCTCAAAGCCAGCCTCCCCCCCCACACTGGACCCCCATCAGTTTGCCTACCGGACCAACAGGTCTACAGAGGACGCCATATCGGCGGCCCTACACTCTGCCCTGACCCACCTGGACAGCAATAACACCTACATCAGGCTGCTGTTCATTGACTTCAGCTCCGTCTTTAACACTGTCATACCCGCTAGCTTGATCACCAAACTCAGCGGTCTTGGCATCTCCACTTCCCTCTGCAATTGGACACTGGATTTCCTCACTAACAGACCACAGTCAGTTAGGATCAACAACCTCACCTCCCCCACTATAACACTGAACACTGGCGGGCCACAGGGCTGTGTGCTCAGTCCTCTCCTCTACTCTCTCTTCACCCATGACTGCATCCCTAAGTATGGCTCCAACGCCATCATAAAATTTGCCGACGACACCACGGTGGTAGGTCTGATCAGTGATAACGACGAGTCAGCCTACAGGGAGGAGGTCCAGCACCTGACAACCTGGTGTGCCAACAATAACCTCGTCCTCAACTCCCAGAAGACGAAGGAAATCATTGTCGACTTCAGGAAGAACAGAGGGGGCAGACACACCCCCATCCATATAAACGGGACTGAGGTGGAGCGGGTCTCCAACTACAAATTCCTCGGGGTACACATCTCGGAGGATCTGTCCTGGTCCCTCAACACCTCCAAGCTGATCAAAAAGGTGCAGCAGCGCCTTTACTTCCTGAGGAGGCTCAAAAAAGTCCACCTGTCCCCCCAGATCCTGACCAACTTCTACCGCTGTACCATCGAAAGCATCCTGACCACCTGCTTTACGGTATGGTACAGCAGTTGCACCGTAGCAGACAGGAAGGCACTACAACGGGTGGTGAAAACCGCCCAGTACATCATCGGTGCCCCGCTCCCTGCCATGGATGCCCTCCACCGAAAACGGTGTCTGAGGCGGGCCGGGAAGATCATCAAGGACCCCTCCCACCCTAACCACGGACTGTTTGCCCTCCTACCATCAGGGAGGCGGTACAGGAGCCTCAGGTCCAGCACCAGCAGGATGAGCAGCAGCTTCTAAATATAACACTATCGCAATGCTGAACTCGGAGTCCCACCGATAGATTTCCACATCTGTATTTATTCATCTGTATTTACCTATATATTGCTATCACTTCGTACTTTCACTAAACTGCATTTCGTTGTACCCATACTTGTATCTGTGCAATGACATTAAAGTTGAATTGAATTGAATTGAATCATAATTGAGGAAATTCAGTCTGATCATTTGGACATTGTTAATTTGAAACTAGTAGCTTGTATCTGAAATAACAACAGAAAATGTAGGTAGCACTGAGCACAGTGGCACAGCTGGTAGGGCTGGTGTCTCACTGTGCCAGACACCCATGTTCTATCCCATCCCTGGATGTTGTCCGTATGAAGTTTGCATGTACTTTCTGTGAAAGCATGGACCTCCTCCCAAAGACATGCGGCTTTGCAGGTTAAGGGCTCTTTGTACCCTTCATATCTCTAGTTTCCCTCGCCCCTGACTCTCAGTCTGAAGAAGTTTTGACCCGAAATATCACCCAGAGATGCAGCCTGTCCCACTGAGTTACTCCAGCATTTTGTCTGGCCTCTGTAAATGTTGCCCTTCACGTGTAAGGGGTAGAGCACATGAGGAAGAGGGATAACATAGAATTATTGTGAATGGTTGATTGATCAATGGGCAGACAGGCCAGTTTAGTTTCGTTTAGACAAACAGTGTGGAAACAGGCCCTTCGGCCCACTGAGTGCATGCCGACCAGGAATCCCCGTACACAAACACTATCCTACACACTAGGGACGATTTACAATTCTTATCAAAGTAAATAAACCTACAAACCTGTTGTCTATGTAGTGTGGGAGGAAACCGGAGTACATGAGGAAAACCCATGCGGTCACGGGGAGAATGTACAAACTCCGTACAGACAAGACCTATAGTCAGGATCGAACTTGGTCTCTGGCATTGTATGGCAGCAACTCCACCGCTGCACCACCTTGCCATCCCATGTTCCCATGCTGTGTCTTTCAATCAATCAATCAGAAGTCTGGAAAGCGAGAGTGAAAGCTTGTGGCTTTGGATATTGGCCTAGAAGAGACTAGGATGTGGAACAGCTAGCCATTAAACGTGGACATGTGCGGTGAAGCCAAGTCAAGTCAAAGTCAAAAGAGTTTATGGTCATGTGTCCCTGACAGGACAATGAAATTCTTTCTTTGCATAGCACAACAGAACATAGTAGGCATTGACTACAGTTATATACTTAAATACACACATTAATTAATAAATTAATAAAGTGCAAATAACAGATGGAGGGGTATTAATATTCAGAGTTTTGTCCGAGCCAGGTTTAATAGCCTGATGAATGTGGGGAAGTAGCTATTCCTGAACCGGGTCGTTGCAGTTCTCAGGCTCCTGTACCTTCTACCCGAAGGTAGCAGGGAGATGAGTGTGTGGCCAGGGTGGTGTGGGTCCTTGATGATGCTGCCAGCCTTTTTGAGGCAACGGCTGTGGTAGATCCCCTCGATGGTAGGAATGTCAGAGCCGATGATGGACTGGGCAGTGTTTACTACTTTTTGTAGTCTTTTCCTCTCCAGGGCACTCAAGTTGCCGAACCAAGCCACGATGCAATCAGTCCGCAAGCTCTCTACTGTGCACCTGTAGAAGTTAGAGAGAGTCCTCCTTGACAGACCGACTCTCCGTAATCTTCTCAGGAAGTAGAGGCGCTGATGAGCTTTCTTAATAATTGAATCTGTGTTCTCGGACCAGGAAAGATCTTCACAGATGTGCACACCCAGGAATTTGAAGCTCTTGACCCTTTCAACCATCGACCCGTTGATATAAACAGGACTGTGGGTCCCCATCCTACTCCTTCCAAAGTCCACAATCAGTTCCTTGGTTTTGCTGGTGTTGAGGGCCAGGTTATTACCATATGGACAGTCGCTCGATCTCTCTTCTGTACTCCAACTCATCCCCATCAGTGATACGTCCCACTACAGTGGTGTCGTCAGCAAACTTGATGATGGAGTTCGCACTGTGACCGGCTACGCAGTCATGAGTATAGAGTGAGTACAGCAGGGGGCTGAGCACGCAGCCTTGAGGTGCTCCCGTGCTGATTGTTATCGAGTCTGACACATTTCCTCCAAGTTCACATGAACTAGTGAGGGCAAGGTTTGGTGCTGAGGTGGACAGCTGTTCAAAACAGATTGCGATAAAGCATCTGGGGTATATAGCACCACCAAATAGATAATCATCCAGTAATTGATTTATTTCAATTTGAATAGTTCATGAAACAAAATGGAATTAGTCTTTGCCTCACAGTTCATTATCAGAAAGGAAGAGCAGGAGAGAGATAAAATGAGGAATCAGTACGTACTCTGAAGGAGGCAGTAATGAAGAACGCCTGTTTGCCAGCTCAGTAACTTCATTGTATATGACGTATTGACCCAGAAGGATTTATTTTTGAGCTCCAGATCAAAGACTCTATCTCCAAAAGGGAGCTCTCCTGCTGATGCATTGAATACTCAGGATATATTTTCGTTTAGTTCAGTTGAATCCAAAGGGAAGGTGAAAACAGTCCACGTAAAAACAAATATCAAACAAATATAATACGCACTATAAAGGGAAGAGATTCAGGTTACCAATAGGTTTGTGTGTGAGTTGATGCAGAACAAAGGTAAAGAACGAGAAGCGGTAAAAGATCAAAGAGAATTTTGTAATCTCTTCCATTTGACCTGAAATTATCAACTGTTTCTCTCTCCACAAATGTTACCTAACCTGCTGCAGGTACAGCAGGCAGTGAAGAAAGCGAATGGCATGTTGGCCTTTATAACAAGAGGAAACGAATATAGGAGCAAAGAGGTCCTTCTGCAGTTGTACAGAGCCCTAGTGAGACCACACCTGGAGTATTGTGTGCAGTTTTGGTCCCCTAATTTGAGGAAGGACATTCTTGCTATTGAGGGAGTGCAGCGTAGGTTCACAAGGTTAATTCCCGGGATGGCGGGACTGTCATATGCTGAGAGAATGGAGCAGCTGGGCTTGTACACTCTGGAGTTTAGAACGATGAGAGGAGATCTCATTGAAACATATAAGATTGTTAAGGGCTTGGACACACTAGAGGCCGATGTTGGGGGAGTCCAGAACCAGGGGCCACAGTTTAAGAATAAGGAGTAAGCCATTTAGAACGGAGACGAGGAAACACTTTTTCTCACAGAGTGGTGAGTCTGGGGAATTCTCTGCCTCAGAGGGCGGTGGAGGCCGGTTCTCTGGATGCTTTCAAGAGAGAGCTAGATAGGGCTCTTAAAAATAGCGGTCAGGGGATATGGGGAGAAGGCAGGAACGGGGTACTGATTGGGATGATCAGCCATGATCACATTGAATGGCGGTGCTGGCTCGAAGGGCCGAATGGCCTACTCCTGCACCTATTGTCTATTGAATATTTCTGTGATTTCTAAACACATTCTGTTGCTATTTAGGAGTGCCTAAATACCAGTTAATAGATAAATAGAAACTTGACGACGTACTGATAAATTAGTTTCATTCATAGAAATATAGTAAATAGGTGCAGGAGGCCATTTGGCCCTTCAAGCCAGCACCACCATTCATTATGATCATGGTTGTTTATCCACAATCAGCAACCAGCGCCTGCCTTGTCCCCATATCCCTTGATTCCACTAGCCCCTAGAGCTCTATCTAACTCTCTTTTAAATTCATCCAGGGAATTGGCCTCTACCACCTTCTGTGGCAGAGAATTCCACAAATTCACAACTGTGGGTGAAAATGTTTTTTCTCATCTCAGTTTTAAATGGCTACCCCTTTATTCTTAGACTGTGGCCCCTGGTTCTGGAGGCCCCCAACATTGGGAACAATTTTCCTGCATCGAGCTTGTCCAATCCTTTTATAATTTTATATGTTTCTATAAGATATCCTCTCATCCTTCTAAATTCCAGTGAATACAAGCCCAGTCTTTCCTCATATGACAGTCCCACTATCCCGGGGATTAACATTGTGAACCTACGCTTCACTGTCTCAATAGCAAGGATGTCCTTCCTCATATTAAGAGACCTAAACTGCACACCATACTCCAGATGTGGTCTCACCAGGGTCCTGTATGACTGCAGAAGGACGTCTTTATTCCTATACTCAATCCTCTCATTATGAAGCCCAACATGCCATTAGCTTTCTGCACTGCCTGCTGTACCTGCTGTTTACTTTCAGTGATTGATGTACAAGGACATCCAGGTCTCGTTGCACTTCCCTTTCATATATCCATGCTGACTTGGACCAATCATTTTACTGCTACCAAATGCACCGTTATCACTTCTTTAATAATTGAATCCAGCATCTTCCTCACCACCGATGGTCTATAACTGGTCTATAATTTCCCATTTTCTCTCTCGCTCCTTTCTTGAAGAATGGGATAAAATTAGCTACCCTCCAATCCACAGGAACTGGTCCTGAATCTACAGAACATTCGAAATGATGCGTCCACAATTTCTAGAGCCACCTCCTTGAGTACCCTGGGATGCAGCCCATCAGACCGGGGCGATTTATTAGTCTTCAGTCCCATCTACTCAATACAATTTCTTGCCTAAAGCAAATTTCTTTCAGATCTCCCTGGATCATCTGTCCTCTAGTACATCTGGGAGATTGTTTGTGTCTTCCTTGGTGAAGACAGAACCAAAGTACCTGTTCAACTGCCATTTCCTTGTTCCCCAGAATAATTGCACCTGTTTCTGCCTTCAAGGGTCCCACATTTGTCTTTACTAATCTTTTTCTCTTAACATACTTAAAGAAGCTTTTATTATCCTTCTTTATATTCTTGGCCAGCTTACCCTTGTACCTCATCTTTTCACCCCGTTTTCCCTTTTTGTTACCTTCTGTTGTCCTTTGAAAGATTCCCAATCCTCTGGCTTCCCCACTGCTCTTTGATATGTTATACACCTTTTCTTTTAGTTTTATTCCATCCCTGACTTCCCTTGTCAGCCACGGTTGCCTCTTACTCCCCTTAGATTCTTTATTTCTCTTTGGAATGAAATGAGCCTGCATCTTCTGGATTATGCCCAGAAGTTCCTGCCATTGCTGTTCCACCATCATTCCTGCTCAGCTCCTTTTCCAGTCGACCTTGGCCAGCTCCTCCCTCATGCCTTCATAGTCCCCTTTGTTCAACTACAACACTAACAATTCTGATTTAACGTTCGCTCTCTCAAATTGCAGATTAAATCTTATCATATTATGGTCGCTACCTCCTAGCAGTTCCTTTACCTTGAGTTCCCTTATTACATCTGGTTCAATAGACCACACCAAATCCAGGATTGCCTTCTCTCTGGCAGGCTCCAGAACAAGCTGCTCTAAAAATCCATCTCGGAGGCACTCTACAAACTCCCTTTCTTGGGGTCCAGAACCAACCTGATTTTCCCAGTCAACCCTGCATAATGCAATCTCCCGTAACCACAGTGGCATTACCTTTGTTACATGCCAATTATAATTCCTGCTGCAACTTGCACCCTATATCTAGGCTACTGTTTGGGGGCCTGTAGATAACTCCCATTAGTGTCTTCTTACCGTTACAATTCCGCAATTTTTTCCACAGCAACTCTACATCATCAGCCCCTATGTCACCAAGGGACTGAATTTCATCCCTCACCAACAGAGCTACCCCACCTCCTCTGCCCACCTGCCTGTCCTTTATATAGGACGTATATAGGACCCTGAATATTCAGTTCCCAGTCCTGATCTTCCTGCAGCCATGTCTCTGTAATCCCCACAATGTCATATCTACCAATTTCTAACTGAGCCTCAAGCCCATCCACTTTATTTCTTATACTTTGCACATTCATATATAATGCTTTTAATCCATTACTCACCTCACTTTTCACATTGATTCCCATTTCACTTGGCCATATTCTCCTAAACCTTTGTGAGCTTTCTGTCCCGTTAATTCTGGTGTCTTTCTTAACTTTTCCTATACTCTCTTTCCCTTTAACTCCATCCTTGTATTTCCAATTTGCCACCCCCCCCCCCACCCCACTATTTAGTGTAAACCCACACGTGTAGCAGTGGCAAACCTGCCTGCCAGAATGCTGGTCCCCCGCCTGCTAAGCAGCCCATCCCTTTTGTACAATTTACCCTTAACCCAAAACAGATCCCAATGGTCTAAGAATCCAAATCCTTGCTTCCCGCACCAGCTCCTCAGCCACACATTCAGATCCCCTATCTCCTTGTTCCTGCCCTCACCAGCACGAGGAACTGGAAGCAAACCGGAGATAACCACCCTGGAGGTCTTGCTTTTCAGTCTTCTTCCAAGCTCTCTAGTCACGTTGCAGAATCTCTTTCCTCTTCTATCCAATGTCATTTGTGCCGACATGCACTACCACTTCCGGCTGCTCACCTTCACCCTTGAGGATGCTCTGCAATCGGTCCGTGGATCCTGGTACCAGGGAGGCAACACACCATCCTTGAATCCTGCCTGTTGCCGCAGAAACCCGTCTACACCTCTCGCTATGGAGTCCCCGACTACCACGGCTCTGCCTGACATCTGTCTCTTAGGCTTTGCTTCAGTGCCAAGTTTGCCACGTTCAGTGACTCGCAGACCGCTCAGAATTGGCAGTGTCTTCTGTCCCGACAGCATCCAAGAGGGTGAACCTGTTTGCAAGAGGTACATCCCCAGGGTCTCCTGTACTCCAAGCTTCCTTCCCTTCCTCATCGTCACCCACCTTCTCTCTTCTGGTACCTTTGGTGTAACGATTTTGCTGTAGGTCCTGTCCAGGAATCTTTCATTTTCCCAGGTGATCCTGAGGTCATCCAGTTGCCTCTTGAGTGCCCCAATACGATCCTTCAGGAGCTGAACCTGGACACACTTTCCACAGTTGTAGCAGCCAGAGACACCATCAATGTCCCTGACCTCCCACATCTTGCCAGCATCACACTGAATCAGCTTACCTGTCATTTCTTCACTGTATCTCACCATCTCCAATTTTTGGCGTAGGCTCCTCCCTCAGCCTCCTCGCCAAAGACTCGCGCTTTTCTCAAAAGGTACTTCCCACGACAAGGCCATTCCCCTAGAGCAAACCTCACATATTAGCTGATAAATTGACTAATTCACTAACTTACTGATTTGCTAATTAAATTCCTCAGCCAATCCCTGCACTCACTCCTTCACCTGCCGCTCCTCTGCTGACCATGAAGTGCTGAACCCTTAAAGAAACATGTTTCTAGGGCACCGGAGAGAGCCCTCATGAGCATGGGGAAAACATGCAAACTCCGTACAGAGAGCTTCTGGAAAGAGTTGTAGAGAAAGTATAAAGGCAATACAATTATGACCACTAAAAAGGATTTGGACACATAGACAATAGACAATGGACTATAGGTGCAGGAGTAAGCCATTCGGCCCCTCGAGCCATCACCGCCATTCAATGTGATCATGGCTGATCATCCGCAATCAGTACCCCGTTCCTGCCTTCTCCCCATATCCCTTGACTCCACTATCTTTAAGAGCTCTGTCTTGCTCTCTCTTGAAAGCATCCAAAGAACCAGCCTCCACCACCCTCTGAGGCAGAGAGTTCCACAGACGTACAGCTCACTGTGTGAAAAAGTTTTTCCTCATCTCCATTCTAAATGGCTTACCTCTTATTCTTAAACTGTGGCCCCTGGTTCTGGACTCTCCCAACATCGAGAACATGTTTCCTGCCTCTAGCGTGTCCAAACCCTTTTATCCCTTCATAATCTTATATGTTTCAATAAGATCCCCTCTCATTCTTCAAAATTCCAGAGTATACAAGCCCAGCTGCTCCATTCTATCAATATATGCCAGTCCCGCCATCCCAGGAATTAACCCGGTGAACCTAGGCTGCACTCCCTCAACAGCAAGAACTTCCTTCCTCAAATTGGGAGACCAAAACTGCACACAATACTCCATGTGTGGCCTCACTAGGGCCCTGTACTGCTGCAGAAGGACCTCTTTGCTGCTATACTCAACTCCTCTTGTTATGAAGGCCAACATGCCATTTGCTTTATTCACTGCCTGCTGTACCTGCATGCTTACTTTCATTGACTGATGAACAAGGACCTCCAGATCCCGTTGCACTTCCCCTTTTCCCTACTTGATTCCATTTAGATAATAATCTGCCTTCCTGTTTTAATGGATTGGATCGGAAGGTTTGGAGAGTTATGGATGGGTTGGAAGGTTTAGAGGGTTATGGGTCAAATGTAGACAAATGGGATTAGCCTCAATTGCTGGCTTGTTCAACATAGACAAGGTTGGCTGAAGGGCCTGTTTCCACTCTATATAGCTCCATGACTTGTTTCAAATGACAAAACAAAATCAGGTAGTTAATGAAAGAGAAAATATAAATTTAAATAATGAAGATCAGAGTCGGTGGAGATCTGTGGTAGAATGGGTAGGATTTCACTGAAGCAAACTTGTATAGACTACTGCAGTCAATGGGAAAAGCTGCTTTGAGTTATTGCTCCACAGCATGGCTGACTCTCTCACATTAGGGTCACGATATTAATATAAGTTAATATCTTCAGTAAATTAGATTTGAAGCAGCGGAACATGACCATAACTTAATGGCAGCGTAGAAGGAATTTTATGCAAACTAATCTATTCTTGCAATACCCCAGGTAATGTGCACTCATGCTGCCAACTGTACTACACCATTAACTTCTCAATCTTCGTGGAGGCTTATTACATCATTACTCGAGGTCTGTTCTTGAGCAGCTCAGGTCAAGTGGGGAAACTCTAAGAGAAGTTTAGCAAAATGAACCTAGTGTATTGGATTAGGTCAGCACCCTTTGAAACAAGCGTAGCATATACTGAGAGCAACAGGAGTCCAATCCAGTCCAGAGACCTGGCCAAAGATATCAGACCCATTCCTGAGAGTATTAAATGCTCTGTTTCTGCAACACATTATAGTGTAGGCATAAAAGGGCAATACTTCGAGGCCGTGTCATACATTCCTTGCATTTAGTACATTTTATCCCTTTGAAAAAAAGATCCTTTGAAAAATACTTTTATACTATTATTCATTCAGGTACACTTTCCTTTGAATGGTTTGAGCTAATATGTCAGTTGCTCTCATTAAATGAGAAGTGCCAGTCAGATGTGAAATTAACCTCTGAATGTTGCTCCTTATTCCATAAATACTTCCACAATTCTGTTGGCAAAGGCGAGTGCTATGGGCCAGACAGCCTGCGCTTTGCCTGACTAATTTACTTGTCTAGGTGTCAAGGTACAGCTCCTGTTTGTTACTGCATCAGTCGGCTGGTATTTCCTGCGCAGAAACTCTGATGGTCTGAGTGAGGTCCTTCCCTTGACCTCAGCGCGACACCAGGCCATGAATAACTGGGTTTGTTAGCTGTCTCTGAGGAAGTCTTCTGTTAAGCAGCAAGAGTTTTCCATTTCAGTGCCACACAGGCCGCCTGTGAGTTATTTCACTTGGCTGAGCCTGAAGAGCTAATGGGATGTTTTATTTCCACTACAACCTTCCTGCTTCGCTAACGGACTATGGCAGCTTATTTTCCTCATTCAATCCCACAGAATTGAATGCTTAAGGACCAGTTCTGTGAAGGCCTTGAGAGCAGTTGCTCAGTGAGCTCGTCAAAGGCAGACTGCATTTCCTTCCATTCTTTCATCTAATAGGCACAGTCTGTAACTCTTTTGCTTTCTAATTTGCTCTGCTGAAGGGGTTGGCATGTGTTGGGTTTACGATGCCTGGTAACTTTCTGCAGCTCAGCTGATAATTAACTTCCCCATGTGCTGCTCAGTGCTGAGTGGCAGCAGACTGACTGACGGCATGAGGAGAGAGGAGCGACACTCAGACCTGAGCTCAGAAATTCCCGATCTCCGACTTTTGGAACAGCTGCTGGGAAAAAGTGAGAGAACTGAAGTTTGCCGGAACAGTCAAAGAGCATGATCATCCTTTTCCTGATGGTGTAATGACATTGGAACATATAAACAAAAATACCATTCAGGCCCTTAAGCCAGTTCTGTTATTCAGTGAGATCTCGCTACATTTATACCACAGTTCCACATAATCACTTTTGATCCAAACATCTTACAAATCTACTGATTGATTGATTCATCATTCACTGCCTTAATGAGAGAGAATTATAGTTTTCCATGTGGTAGAATAGATCTTACACCTACGCCTTGATCTCCTCGGCCACTTCTGGGCCAAGGGTAATTTGGCACTCGAGATTTACATAATATTTTCCAGGGAGATGTATGACATGTGTGTACAAAAAGCTACTGTGGACATGACATCATAGAATGGTAGAGTGTATAGAATCAATCTGAAGAAAGTCCTGATCCAAAAAGACACCTATACATGTTTGTTCAAATATGCTGCCTGACCTGCTGATTTACTCCAGTACTTTGTGTCTTCTTTTGCAAACCAGCATATGCAGTTCCTTGTTTCTGCATAGGATTGTAGTTTATTCCTCCAGCCATGGGCGGGTGCTGTTATAACGTGAGACTGTAGGGATTAGGCCAACCACTGCAGAGCTGCAGAGTACTGGTGGCTTGGGGCAGAAATCTCATGTCAGCAGCTGTGGGGAAGGAGACAACTTATTGGCACCCAAATATTCAGGATTATCAGTTCTAAAATAGTTCATGTCATGGGGACAGAATTAGGCCATTCGGCCCATCAAGTCTAATCCGCCATTCAAGCATGACTGATCTATCTTTCCCTCTCAACCCCAATTTATTAAACTTATCCAATTCTGGTTCACAACCTTGTCTAAAAAGAATTTAAACTCCTGTGCCATGCAAAACACAGTGGCAGCGTTGCACAGGGGCGCATCTAGTAGAGCTGCCTCCTCACAATGCCAATGACCTAGGTTCGCATCTGACCTTGGGTGCAGTCTGCATTCTAGGAGCAAAATGTCTAGGAGTAGAATTAGGCCATGCGGCCCATCAAGTCTACTCCTCCATTCAATCATGGCTAATCTATCTTTCCCTCTCAACCCCACTCTCCTGTCTTCCTCCCGTAACATTTGACACCCTTACTAATCAAGAACCTGTCAAATTCCGCTTTAAAAATACACAACGCCTTGGCCTCCTCAGCCGTCCGTGGCAATGAAATTGTGTGTGACCACCTTGCCAGCAACTAAAAAGGAAAGCGTGAAAGGGTACAGACACCATGCTGCCATCCACAGGGCAGGACTTCTGTATCAGCAGCTGAAGTGGAAGGATTATCATCTGCAGGAGAATGGGGTTGAGAGGGAGAGATGGATCAGCCATGATTGAATGGTGGAGTAGACTTGATGGACATAATGGTAGATCATTATCATCGGCAGATCTCAGTGGACTGGTTAATCCCAACAGCACCCAAAGAGACAGAAATGTTGTGTTACCCCCAATGGATTAGTGGGCATGATCACTTTAGTTTAGTTTAGTTTATTGTCACGTGTGCGAGGAACAATGAAAGGTTTTTGTTGCGTGCTAACCAGTCAGCTGAAAGACAATACATGATTATAATCGAGCCATCCACAATGATACATGATAAAGGAAATAACGTGAATAACGTTTAGTGTAAGATTAGGTCCAGTATAATCCGATCAAAGATCGTCCGAGGGCTCCACTGAGGTAGATAGTAACTCAGACAATAGACAATAGACAATAGGTGCAGGAGTAGGCCACTTGGCCCTTCGAGCCAGCACTCCCATTCAATGTGATCATGGCTGATCATCCCCAATTAGTAGCCCGTTCCTGCCTTCTCCCCATATCCCCTGACTCCGCTATCTTTAAGAGCCCTATCTAGCTCTCTCTTGAAACTATCCAGAGAACCGGCCTCCACCGCCTACTGAGGCAATGAATTCCACAGAGACACAACTCTCTGTGAGAAAAAGTGTTTCCTCGTCTCCGTTCTAAATGGCTTACCCCTTATTCTTAAACTGTGGCTCCTGGTTCTGGACTCCCCCAACATCAGGAACATGTTTCCTGCCTCTAGCATGTCCAAACCCTTAACAATCTTATATGTTTCAATAAGATCCCCTCTCATCCTTCTAAACTCCAGAGTGTACAAGCCCAGCCGCTCAAATTCTCTCAGCATATGACAGTCCCGCCATCCCGGGAATTAACCTTGTAAACTTAACGCTGCACCCCTCAATAGCAAAAATGTCCTTCCTCAAATCAGGGGACCAAAACTGCACACAGTACTCCAGGTGTGGTCTCACTAGGGCCCTGTACAACTGTAGAAGGACCTCTTTGCTCCTGTACTCGACTCCTCTTATTATAAAGGCCAACATGCCATTCCCTTTCTTCACTGCCTGCTGTACCTGCATGCTTACTTTCATAGACTGATGAACAAGGACCCCCAGGTCCCGTTGTACTTCCCCTTTTCCCAACAACGCCATTTGGATAGTAGTCTGCCTTCCTGTTTTTGACACCAAAGTGGATAACCTCACATTTATCCACATTAAACTCCATCTGCCATGCATCTGCCCACTCCCCCAACCTGTCCAAGACCCTCCATTCTCACAGCATTCTCCTCACAGTTCACACTGCCACCCAGCTTTCTGTCAACTGCAAATTTGCTAATGTTACTTTGAATCCCTTCATCCAAATCATTGATATATATTGTAAATAGCTGTGGTCCCAGCACCGAACCTTGCGGTACCCCACTAGTCACTGCATTCCATTCTGAAAGGGACCCGTTAATCCCTACTCTTTGTTTCCTGTCTGCTAACCACTTCTCTATCCATGTCAGCACACTACCCCCAATACCATGTGCCCTAATTTTTCCCTCTAATCTCCTATGTAGGACCTTAACCTCAGGACTGCTGTCTCGTTGTTGGTAGGATGGTTCAACAGAATGCATGAGGGTCGCCAGATGTAATGCAACATTTTGTTCTTAAAGCTTAAGCCTTAAGCTGAATTGTGTACAGAACCAGAGTGAGCAGCTTTAAATCAGGGTGGGAAGGATGAATACGTGGAAGCCTTTACTTCACCTTCACTCTTTGCACATTTGAGGGGGCACCTCATTGAAACATACAGAATAGTGAAAGGCTTGGATAGAGTGGATGTGGAGAGGATGTTTTGATTAGTGGGGAGAGACTAGGACTAGAGGTTATAGGCTCAGAATTAAAGGATGTTCTTTTAGGAAGGAGATGAGGAGAAATGTCTTTAGTCAGAGAGTGGTGAATCTGTGGAATTCTTCGCCACAGAAGGCTGTTTAGGCCAAGCCAGTGGATATTTTTAAGGCAGAGTTAGATGGATTCTTGACTGGTACAGGTGTCAGAGGTTATGGGGAGAAGGCAGGAGAATGAGGTTAGGAGGGAGAGATAGATCAGCCATGATTGAATGGCAGAGTAGACTTGATGAGCCGATACTCCTATTTTACTTCGGAGTCACGTGAGTGACTACGTGAACAGAAGCCCGTACAGCCGTTGGTGCGTCATGACGTCAGACGCTGGTGCAGTCGGCCGGTTGGAGCAGCAGCGCTCCTCCGAGCGATAAGTTTAAACCGCGGGTTATACGAAGAGCTGGAGAATTTAGCGGGTGCAGCAGCATCTAAGGAGCGAGGGAGATGGGCGACGTTGCGGGTCGAGACCCTTCTTCAGACTTCACCCTCGATTCTCCAGCATTTGCAGTTCTTCGTTAAACAAGTTTAAAGAGGTAAGGTTTTTAAAAAAAAATTTTTACCACATGTCATTTTCTGCGACGGTTTGGGGTTCTTAGAGAATGTTGCAGAAAGTGAAGAAGGTGTTGGCGAGGCGCTCCGGGGGTAGAAAGGAAAAGTGGCCAGGAGAGTGTTGAGGATGTTGGCCCGTCTGGTACACCTGGTCCGGTGCTGGCTACACAGCCAGTGGTTGCGGACCCACTGCCGGGGGGCAGTGGAGGCTTGTCAGTAGGGAGGAAGGCCACTGGCAAGTCTCTGTGGCCCGTAAATGAGTCGGGCCTGGAGGTTATACCCTCCATAGGAGAGTCCGTTTGCTCACGGCTCTCCCACGTCGAGATTCTATTACAAAAGAATGCTCGACAGGGACCTGCTCCGTGGGGAGGAGTGGTGCCCAAGCCAGGCTGATGAAGAGCTTGTGCTAGCAGTACCTGTTTCAGGGCTGCAGAACTATCCTGCCTGTGAGGAGGATGTTCCATCAGTGCAGTTTGCTGACACTGATTCTATGCTGGGGGAGAGCAGTAAAGGTGTTCGGTTGGAGGTAATTCCGAACATTGCTGGGAAGTTTGCTGAGTGTAGAGAGGCAGGAGAGGCGATTGATGTAGAATTGGCCAAAGCCATTCAGTATATGCTCTCCCACCAGTTACAGGAGCTAGCTATGGATGAAGTAGCAAAAAACTATAAAGCTCCTGTTAATTGTGATCTCCTGAAGGTACCGGTGGTTAATCACCTATTTTGGTCATAGATGAGTTTGCCTGCTAGGGCCCAGGAGATGAAGTTTAAAAAAGTGCTTAAACTGTTGTCAGCAGGTATTACAGCTGTGGTGAAAGTTATTGATACAAACAATATGGTTGAAGCACACCAGGATGAACTGGGACTCCTTTGTAATGCATTTTGAAATTAATAATATCGGGAGGGCCGCTATTAGGCCAGTGCTAACCCGAATTTGGCGAGTTGTGCAAACCGACCAGTGTACCACCACGAAATCTGTTGTTTGGTGGTAACCTTGCAAAAAGGGTCAAAGACTGTCATGAGGTTGTTATAACCATGGCCCTCATTAAGCCAGCTGGAAGCAAGGCAAAAAAGGTTCTCTACAAGAAGTCGAGGACAACAAGGCCGCAAGGAAAGATGCTGGTAAGGAATATAACATTGACAGACGATGAATTAACTGATGTTCCTGTTCAAATTGGGGAAGGTTAAAATTGTTCTCAAACAATGGCAGCAGTTGACATCAGATTTGTTCATACTTAGTGTATTGAAGGGGGTGAAAAATTGGATTTTACTATAAGGACAGTCTACCTAATCAACATTTTCCTAGTCGTAAACTTATTTTTCAGATGAGGAAAATGTGCTTATTCAAGCAGAGATTCAGTCGTTACATAAGAAAGGGGTAATTGAGCCTTCTGTCTATCAAAGTCAACAATTTCTGTCAAGTATATTTCCCAGATCTAAAAAGACTGGGGGATGTAGAATTATTCTGGATTTATCAAATTTGAACAAATTTGTTTGTTATAGGCATTTCAAAATGGAGACCTTTACCACGGGCAAACATCTAGTGTCCAAAAGGGTAGTATATGGCAACCATTGATTTAAAGAATGTGTATTACGCAGTGTCTATTCATGGTGATGATAGAAGATATTTGAAATTTATTTGGATGACTGAGCTGTGGCAATTCAGGACATTGCCGAATGGATTAACTTCAGCTCCTAGATTATTTACTAAATTGGTAAAACCAGTGTTAGCATTACTTAGAGCTCAGGGGCATGTGGTAATGGCTATTTAGATGATATTCTGATTGTTGGAAAGACTCATGCTGAAACTCAATCATCAGTTTCAGTTGTTAAAATCACTTTTGAACAAATGGGATTTGTTATTCACCCAGATAAATCTAAATTATCACCAGTCCAAATTATTGATTATCTGGGATTTACCATTAATTCCAATCACATGTTGGTAACTTTGCCCAGGGATAAATTGAATCAGTTAATTGAGGACTGTGTTAATCTCGTTGGAGAACAACGGCCTTCGATTAGACAAGTAGCCAGTTTTATTGGGAAGTTGTTGCAGCCTTTCCAGCTGTGCAGTATGGTCCTCTGCATTATCAACAATTACAACGGTCAAAGGAACAGGCACTGAGAATACAAAGGGGCCATTTTTGATAGGCCTATGCAGTTGTCAGCTGGGGCGATTGCTGACATACAATGGTGGATAGTACATGTTTCAAAAAATTTAAGGAACGTTTTGGTGGAATCACCGTCACTGATATTACAGACTGATGTAAGTGCACTGGGTTGGGGTGCAACAGATATGTCTTCTAGTTGTGGAGGCAGATGGAATGTGGATGAGACATCGCTTCCTCAATTAAGAGGGATTAATTATTTAGAGTTGTTGGGCACCTGGTATGGGCTCAAAGCTTATTGTTCTACAAGGAGGGATCTGCATGTGCAGGTCAGATTGACAACACCACAGCAGTGGCATATGTAAACCACATGGGTGGAGTTAAGTCACAGTCTTGTGATAGACTGGCTAACCAGATTTGGAGCTGGTGTATTGACCAAAATATCTGGCTTTCAGCACTTTATTTGCCAGGAAGAGGTCACGTCAGTTTAATGACAACATTGAATGGATGTTAAATCGGGATGTATTTAACCAAATGATTGATCAGTATGCATTGCCAGATATTGACTTGTTTGCATCTCGATTAAATCATCAGTTACCTAGATATGTTTCATGGTAACCAGATCCTGAGGCAGTAGCAGTGGATGCATTTTCGCTGCATTGGGGGAGGAATGTTTGTGTATGTATTTCCTCCATTCTGTCTCATCAGCAGATGTTTGCAAAAGATCAAGGAGGACTCCGCTTCAGGGGTATTGGTAGTGCCAGATTGGCCTACACGAGCATGGTTTCCCGTTGTATTACAAATGGCTAGGGAGCCTTACATGCTTATGCCCAAGAATAAAAATCTACTGGTAAATCCAGTCACTGGGGATCAACATCCTTTATATGATCCTATTGATCTGTTAATTTGCAGATTTTAAGGAGGCCATACCTGGGGAGAGGACTGTCTCATCGGACTGTGCATGTTCTCACGTCGGCCTGCAGGGATAGTACACAGCAGCAATATATCACCTATATAAGGAAGTGGGAGCAATTCTGCCTACAGCAGAATATTGTATATCACACTGCAGGGATCACAGATGTATTGGAGTTTGTCAACTCTTTATTTTGACCAAAAAATTAAGTTACAGTGCGATTAATTCAGCCAGAAGTGCTCTGTCTTCTTATTTACCTAGGAATGCAGAATTGCATACAGTAGGGACACATCCGTTAGTTTCACGATTCATGAAGGGAGTTTTTCAATTTTAATCCTCCTAAACCCAGGTATGCCGGTATTTGGAATGTGAGTGAGGTTTTTATGGTTCTTCGCCAGTGGGCTCCGGTTACAAGCCTATCAGTAGCCAAATTATCTATGAAGGTGGTCATGCTTATGGCGTTGGTTTCAGCTCAACGTGTATAAATGTTGCAAAAGCTATGGCTAGATAGAATGCATGTGTCGGCTGATGCCATTATATTTTATGTCTATGATTTGCTTAAACATAATGAAAGAGGCATGACAGGATGTAAGATTGTGTTTTCAGCATACCCCGCAGATGATCGCTTCTGTATAGTCTCACATTTATCTCGTTACATTGAGATTACTAAACCTCTGAGAGGAACAGAGTTGGCTTTGTTTATTAGTCACAAAAAACCACACAGTAAGGTGTCGGTGCAAACGATTTCAAGGTGGCTAAAGTGGGTCCTGGCAAGTGCTGGAATTGATACTGATAAATTCAAATCTCATTCCACCAGGGCGGCATCAACTTCCGCGGCAAGGGCGATGGACTTGCCAATAAACCATGTCCTCGCGGCCACAGGATGGTCCAGTGAGCTAACTTTTCAGAGGTTTTGTCACAAGCCGATTTCAAGGCTCGGGGTGTTTGCTGATTCTGGTTTCAGTACTGTTACACTTTTCCCCTGAGTTAGAGGGGTTTGTTATGATTTGTTTGTAAATAAACTGTTATTTCATTTAACAAATGTATTACTGATGCATGATTGATTGTTAACGACTTTTGAGTCAATCCAGGCAGTGTGAACGTCGGATTTGAGTCTGCGGCGTGAATTCACAGTGCTTTGAAGTCTTCACGTAGTCACTCACGTGACTCCGAAGTAAAATAGTAAGATTAAACGAGAACGTACCAGTTTGAAGTTTGATCTTTATTTTATGAGGAGTCGAGTTGAGGGACTCCGCTCCCACCCTCATAGATCTCATCTGGTAGTTCTAGTTTTATCATCTTACCGTTATACTTCGGTCATTGTTAGCTGTGAATTCATTCCGCTGCTTTGAAGATTGATGCACCAACGGCTGTACGGGCTTCTATTCACGTAGTCCCTCAACTCGACTCCTCATAAAATAAAGATCAAACTTCAAACTGGTAAGTTCTCGTTTAATCTTACTATTCCTTATGACCTTATGGTTTGCAGTTCTTGCCATTGCTATTTTCCCAGTAATTCACAATGTTGCAGTAAAGCAAGTTTCGCTTATTAGGCTCCCAAATAAGCCTCAGTGGTCAATGCCTACTATGTTCTGTTGTGCTGAAGCAAAACATCTTGAATCTTGAATCTTGAATCCCTGCCACCATTTAATTGTATGTGCCATTAGGAGGATCCAGGAAGGCAATATCCATAGACCCCACTGCCTAAGAAGGTTCAGTATAGAAACAGGCCCAATGTCTGTGCTGAACATGATGCCAAGTTAAACTCTGCCTGCATGTGTTACCAAGAGCGGAACTCGCTATCAAAATATGGAGGGGACCGGGGGACAGACTTTTTTGGCAGCCATGCGCACACTCACACACACATGCGCGAGGCTTCGGAGGCTCGATCCAGTGCTAAATGCAGCTCAACTCTGCCTGTCTCGCTGGGTTAACCTACAGCCCTGCCTGGACTGACGGGACACCAGAGCTGCTTCTCCATGCTGGCCATATTTCCCGCAAGCCCAGGCAGGTTCACCTGGCGGGACAGGCAGAGGGAGCTGGGTTTGGCGCTGTTTCTCTGCGCTGGCTGTGGGCCTGGGGGCGTCATGCCCATCTGACTCCCAACCTCTCTGGCCACCCGTTGGGCGGGGGGGGGGGGGGGCATTTGGGTGGGGACGGGACAGCGCCGGAGACCCGGCCGGGATCGATCCTGGCTGTGGATGAGGCGCAGGTCTGTGCCACGTCTCCCTCCTCCAATCGCTGCACTCTATCCTCAGTCCCACCCCCCCCACTCCTCTCTCCTCCAATTATCGCTCTGAATCATCATGTCCCGCCCCCATTGCCTGCTAACCGAAGGCTCTCTCGTCTAATCGGCGCCCTCGATCAGCAGTCCCACCTCCACTGTCTTGTGGAAAGCGGAGATTTTAAAATCCGGATTACAAAAACTTGGGGGGGGATGTCCCCCACCTCTCAAAACATGGTGGGGACGTGTCCCCTCTGGCCCCCCAGGGATTTCCGCCCCTGTGTGTTACTGGGGAACAGGTTCAAGGAGCTGACTAGTAGAACAAAAAAAGGCTCACACGTCTGTTTAGTTGCAAATCAGTTTTATTGGCAAGAGAGGACAAAAACAACACTTGTCTTGGTTTACGCGGGGTCCGGTTTTACAGCAGCACCTCTCTCTCTCTCTCTCTCTCTGCCTCTGTCTGCAGCGCTGATCACAACTCAGCCCGTTGGTGAATCCCTCTTGTACATGAACTTGAACTAACTTCTGGCTTTCTGGCGCCTGCCTTTATACAGGTAAGAAATCAGATGTTGAAATAACCGCCAGTAAGTCCTGGCCAATAGCGCTGCTCCCAAATTCAAACTATAACCAATGGAAGGGGACTGCATCCCAGCAAGCAGCACTGCCGGGTTGGGGCGCATAGGCTTAACACGTGGGAATTTAAACAAAACGCTACCGGCCGCAGCGCTATGGGTTCTAAATACAGCGCTACCGGCCACAGCGCTATGGGTCACAGACTGTTTGGAAAATTTCTCATATAACAGCATGTGATCCATATCCCTCCATTCCCTGCATATCCATGTACCTATCCAAAAGCCTCTTTAATGAAATTACCACTCTGTTACCACTACCATGTTCCAGACACCCACCTCTGTGTGTAAAAATCTTGCCCCACATATCTTTACATTTTATCTCTCTCACATTAAAGCTTTGCCCTCTAGTCTTTGATATTTCCTCCCGGGTAAAAAGGTTTTGACTGTCTTTCCTTTCTATGCCTCTCATATTTTTACAAACTTTTATCAGTTCTCCCCTCAGCTTCCAATGCCCTACAGATAAAAATCCAAGTTTGTCCAATCTCTCCTCATAGCTAATACCCTTTGATCAAATCAGCATTCTGGTAAGCCTCTTTTGCCAATGAACCCAAACCTTCACTACACAGAATACTCCAAATGCAGCCTAACCATGAGCCCAATCGAATGGATCGACTGGGCTTACATTCACTGAAATTTAGAAGGATGAGACGGGATCTGATAGAAACATATATAATTCTTAAGGGATCGGACAGGCTAGATGCAGGAAAAATGTTCCTGACGTTGGGGGAGCCCAGAACCAGGTGTCACGGTTTATGAATAGTCAGTAGGCCATTTAGGACTGAGATAAGGAAAAACGTTTTCACCCAAAGAGTTGTGAATCTGTGGAATTCTCCGCCACAGAAGGCAGTTGTGGCCCACTGGATGTTTTCAAGAGAGATTTAGATCTAGCTCTTAGGGCTAAAAAAATCAAGGGATTTGGGGAGAAAGCAGGAACGGGGTACTGATTCTGGATGATCAGCCATAATCATATTGAATGACAGTGCTGGCTCGAAAGGCTGAATGGCCTACTCCTGACCCTATTTTCTATGTTTCTAGTTGAGGCTCATTTCCCAAAAATGGCAGAATAATGAGGAGAGTGCTCTGTTTCAATATTGGATCCAACATGTTGGCTAACAGTAACCCTGTCACCACTGGGTAACCAAATACTGCAACCTACCAGACAACACTCAGGAGTGTTATGTTGATTTCCCTCCACCCTAATTCAAGAAGACTGAAGGGGCAGTCTCTTCCATCATCGTGGAAGAGAATAATGAACTCAGAATAAGAACACAAAAAACTGTAGTAACATAAAGGCCATGCCCCTTCAGACAGCATCTCTGGAGAAAAGGAATAGGTGCCTTTTTGTGTTGAGAGCCTTCTTCAGACTGAGAGTCAGGGGAAGGAAACAAGAGATATAAATGGTGATATAGAGAGATATAGAACAAAGGAATGAAAGATATACAAAAAAGTAGTGATGATAAATAGACCATCAGTCAGATCCAGGCCCATCATGTACTCTATCTAATTTCGGAACTCAGCAACATACTTACCATTGGAATCAATAACATAATAAACTCTATATCCCGTAGTACTGCTCTTGCTCCCCCTCCCCCTCCCCCAGTCGAAACAGGGACAGACTCTCCGTGGTCCTCACCTTTCACCCCATCAGCCATTGCATATCGCATCATCCTCCAACTTTTTCACCACCTCCAGCGGGATCCCACCACTAGTCACATCTTCCCATCACCTCTTTCTGCTTTCCACAGAGACCGTTTTCTTTGCAACTCCCTTGTTGCAACCGGAGGAGATGCAACACCTGTCCCTATACCTCCCCCCTCGACTCCATCCAGGGCCCCCGGCAGTCTTTTCATGTGAGGCAGGGGTTCACTTACACCTCCTCCGACCTCATCTACTGTATCCATTTTTCTCTGTGTGGGCTCCTATATATCGACGAGACCAAACACAGACTGGGCAATCGTTTTGTGAATACTTACGCTTAGTCCTCCTTGGCCTACATGATCTCCCATTTTCCAAACAGTTTATCTCCCCTTCCCATTCCCATAATGACCTTTCTGTCCTGAGCCTCTTCCACTATCAGTGAGGCCACACGCAAACTAGAACAGCATCTCATATTTCACTTGGGCAACTTACAACCCAGCGATATGATTTCTCTAATTTTAAGTAACCCCGGCCTTCCCGCTCTCTCCCCTCCCCCTGGGTGACTTACTAGCTCCACTGTTCGCATCATTGTATCCATTCATTATCACTTCTTCCCCAGCCAACAATGGGTCATTAAGGGGTCCGCCCTTCTTTGGTTGTCTGTTACCAGCCCTGCTTTCTTACCTCCGGTTCATTCCCCTCCACTTTTGGTCTGAAAAATGGTCCTGACCTGAAACGTCACCCATCCTTTTTCTCCAGAGATGCTGCCTGACCCGCTAAGTTACTCCAGCACTTTGTGACTATCTTCAAACATAACAAACTAAGGCTTGTCTAACCAGGAGTTCCCATGGTCATTCCTTTTAAAATGTGAAGCAAATAAAAATAATGAATACTAAATGGAATGCAAATTTTAAAAGGAATTTTTAAATTAAAAAAAATTGGCAGACATTTGTCTTTGAAGGAAGAAAAGTTAATGAGTATTAAATGGAATACAAAGACAGGATGTCTACCAATTGTTTTTGGAGCAGTAAGAATAATATGTGTAAGAAGGAGAGGATGTCTCGACCCGAAATGTCACACATTCCTTCTCTCCAGAGATGTTGCCTGTCCCGCTGAGTTACTCCAGCTTTTTGTGTATATTGTAGGAATGATAAGACAGGTGTTATTTAAGCATGAACGACCTGATGCAGCACTGGGATTCAATTTATTGCTCTGCAAAGTGGGCCTGTATCGCAAGCCAAGGGGAAAGCTTGCCAAGCACTTCTGTTTAGTATTCCCCTTCAATGTATATTACTAAAAGTTCGATCTTGACCACTTCCTGTTATTCTGTATATTGATTTTTGAAAAAAACGCTGCCACTTATGGCTGTGATTTTTGGCCATCTTACTCAGAGTCCCTCTCCGCTGCGGAAGAAAGAGGATTTTTCCCATTGATGAAAATTAAAAGAGTTATTAGTGTTTAAAAAATGTAGAGATCCTCTCTTCTGAAGGCCACCACCCTTCTGAAGGGACTCTGAAACCCAGAAGTGTTGAGTGCCTCAGTCAGTCTCTACAAGATGGGAGAGCGAGAGGGTCATGTCTCAGTCTGAGCTGTGAAAAACAATGAACATGTGTCTACTAAACTGTGAGTGTGGTTTTACTGACCTTGATTGCCCTTAATGTGGTTTGATTGCAACACCGCAAGCTGGAGGAACAGCACCTCATATTCCGCTTGGGGAGTCTGCATCCTTTGGGCTTGAATATTGAATTTTCTCAATTCTGTTAACCCTTGCTGTTTCCTCCCCTTCCCACCTCTCCCTCAGCCCTCGGGCCCTGGCATTCCCTCTATCTCTATCTCCCTCCCCCACCCCAGTCGCACCAGCTTCTCATTTTCACACCACAAACAGCTTACAATGGCTTGTTCCCTTTATCACCGATACTTTTTTGCATATCTTTCATTCATTGTTCCTTATCTCTCCACATCACCGTCTATATCTCTTGTTTCCCTGATCCCTGACCAGTCTGAAGAAGGGTCTCGACCCGAAACGTCGCCTATCTCCTTCGCTCCTTAGATGCTGCTGCACCCGCTGAGTTTCTCCAGCTTTTTGTGTACCCTCGATTCTCCAGCATCTGCAGTTCCTTCTTTAAAAAAAATGGTTGGTGGTGGTTGGTTTAAAATAAAACACTGCAAGTGGTTGGTGGTGGTTGGTTTGAAATAAAGCACAGCAAGTGGTTGGTGGTGGTTGTTTTAAAATAATGCACAACAAATGGTTGTTGATGGTTGGTTTGAAATGGCAAATGATTAAAAGTCAAAACTTGACAACTTCCTGTTTGCACTGTATATTGATTTTAGATAAAATGCTACCACTTACGGCTGTGATTTTCGGCCATCTTACTCAGTCCCCTTCCGCTCATCAGGTGCGGAGGATTCTTTCCATCAATGAAAAATAAAAGTGTTATTAGTGTTTAAAAAATGTTGAGAATCTCTCTCCTATCAATCACGCCATAAAGGCCATGCCCCTTCCGGTGGGAGGGAGGAGGAATTATAAAACCCGGAAGTGTGGTTGTGGCCCAGTCTCTGCAAGATGGGGGAGGGAGAGGTCACGACTGGCTGAGCTGTGAGTCAACTGCCAGCCCACCAGCGTGAGTGAGCTGCCAGCACTTCAGGCTTGAGCGACTGAGCTGCCACCCCAAGAATCCATTTGGCCCACAATGTCCATACTAGCCCTCTGGAAACCAGTCCCTTCAGCCCACAACACCCATACTAGCGTTCCAGAAAGCTCCTCCACCCCCTCACTGGCCACCAATATTGGAATTGGTGGAATATTGCGATGGGGGACCAGCCCTCCCATGTGAACATGGGACCCAACGGTTCCACTTAGTCTAGGTTTAAATAAAACTGGCATGATATCCGCACGCTGAGTTGATGCATAAATTTACAAGGCACCAATGATTTTAAAAACAGTATAGCAGATGAACTCCTCACTGGGATAGTGCTGACATGTATTTTCAAGTGGAGTTGGAAGTCACTAGAAGTTCTTTTCCCTTGAACGATGGGAGTTGTCAAGTACCACGGACGATGGGAGTTGTCAAGTACTTTCTCCACCTGCTTCCAGTGGGTGCTGTGAAAATTCATCTATAATACGCTTCTGTGGTAACCTTACACATGCTCCTCTATAAGGAAGTTATACCTTACCATTGGTGTATATAAGGAATTTTTGCCATTTGCGGCACAAAGTGGAGAAATTCTGTTTTTCCACCAAATACTATGGTTTGAAACAAGGCAAGAGAATAAAGCTCTTCCTACGCAATGAGTAAGAAAATTGGGCAAGCTGCCAAGAGTCTTGTGTAGGCCCATTAACTTTTCTTGTTCAGCATTAACATCTGTCTTCACTAAGTTGCGACTGGACCCCTTAGTACATTACTCAGCACAAGACAGCTCAAGGTAAATTACCAAAGTTAGCACACCAGTTAGAAGGTATGGAAATAATAGCTTTTTCATGCAGATCAGGGCATAACCTTTTCTTTAGGCTTTTCTTCATCAGCAAGAACAGAATTTCAGGCTTCAAGAAAGGACTTTCACTGTGATCCTAATCTTAAGTCTCTTTAGCATGCTTGGTCCCTGCTGAGATTGCCCATCTCTAAGTGCTACCAGGTTTGGAACCAGTAAATCTTTTTTGAACAAAAAAGTTACAAACACTGGCAAAAAGGGTTATAAAGTCATAAATCACCATGAGAAGTTATGGAAAACAGCATTGATGCATTGAAGGGGAAAGTAGATAAGTAAATGAGGGAGATAAGAACAGAAGGGCATGTTGGCAGGAATAGCTGAGGATGGGAAGGAAGTGGTTTGTGAAGAGGTTTATACATTGTATATTCCGTCCAATTCCAAATAACTCTACAAATTTGCAGAATTTTCTCAGCTTAAAGCAAATATTTTGCACATTTTGTAAATTCTGCCTTAGATTTATACTTGTGCACATCCTGCTCGGATACCAAAGTTAATCACAACATCACGAGAAATTTCTAAAATTACTGGACCAGGCGACTTATCTTTCCCTGGACTTCCTGGCAGTTTATAAGTCAATGGAGTTCTGGCCAGGGTTGAGGTTGGAGCAAACCCAAAAGTTTAGTTAGTTTATCCAGAAATAAGCGACCAGCAATAAACTGAAATCTATTTACCCTAAGCTAGTATCTGTTGACTGGGTTCAGGTAGCATGTTTATCACTTGTTTAGACTCCAGTATTTTATGCTGTGGAAGGGTCCCGACCCGAAACCTTACCTATCCATGTTATCGAGTGATGCTGCCTAACCCATTGAGTTACTCTAGCACTGTGTATCCTTTCGTATATTGTCAATTGTCAATTGTGCTTTTTATTGTCACATATGTTAATTGTTAACGCAGTGATTTTTTCCCCTTACAAACAGTCCAGTAGAGTATCACCATGCCCCCGATTAGCAAGTGTACAGGAATAATCTACAGAGCCGCATGCAGGAGGCGCCATGTATTGGCACCATGTTCAAAGTCCATGCTCCAGTTCTTACGAGCAGTGCCTGTACCAGGCAAGTCCCAGGTTGTTGCTGACCTCCAGCCGTTTCCTTCCTTAGATGCCACATCCCACTCCGTGTCCGTTCTTTGCTCCCCTGGGTGCCTCTCGCAGCCGACCAAGAGGCCAGATTCCAGTTCCCTCTCCTCTCCTACCGGCCTCGTTCCTTGCCCGGCTATCGCTGGCTCGATCTTCCTTGTCTCTGATCCCCAGCGGCCGGCACAGCAGCTTCCCCCTTCCAGGCCTGCGGTCCGCTGGATCCAACGAAATGGGGGCAGGCTCAGCAACTTCCTCCTGCAGGCCATGATCTGTCGAGTTTTTTGTTCAGTCATGTGTGACCGGCTCCCCCTGAAGCTATGATCTGCTGGCCCTTCAGTGCGACCATGGGGACCAGCTCAGCGGCTCACCCTGAAGCCACGGACCATGGGACTGGCTCGACAGGCTACCCTCCGTAGCCACCATCTTCAATCCAATTTATTATTATTTTCATATTCTCATCAACCTCGCCGTCCTTGGATTTTACCACTGACCTACATACTAGCGGCAATTTACAATTACCAACCCACACATCTTTGGGCTATGGGAGGAATCTGAGAAGCTGGAAAAGTCCTATATAGTTGCAGTGAGAACATCTAAATTTCAAACAGGTATCTCCTAAGGTCAGGATTAAACATGGATCTCATGTGTTTCAGGCCATAAATGCTCTGATGTTGGATCTCAGACTTGAAATAACATAAACAAGGAATTAGGAGGGCTCAAAAGAGCCTTGATATATTCTTGCGTGGGATTAAGGAGAATCCCAAATTGTTTTATATGTATATTAAAAGCAAGATGGTAGCTGGAGAATGGGTAGATCCACTTATGGACAAAGGAGGCAATCTATATCTGGAGCCAGAGGAAGTAGAAGAGGTCCTATATAAATACATTAAATCGGTATTCGAAGGAGATGTATGTATAATAGTGAGATCAGGCGTAATGGTGTATGCTGATATTCCAGAGCATGATGATATTAAGAAGGAGGAGGTGTTGGAACTTTTGAAAAACATTAAGAAGGAATCCCAGGATACTGAGGGCAGCAAGATATTGCTGCAGTCGAGACATGATGTTTATATCCTCTTTAGAACAGTGGTGAGATCCCAAAAGTGTAGAGAATAGCCAAAGTTGTCCTTTTGTTTAAGAAGGGCATCAAAAACAAACTAGGAACTTATAGGCAGGTGAGCCGTGCAACTTTAAGCTTTACTTTTAGGAGTTAGGCATACAGCGTAGAAACAGGTTCTTTGGCCCACCGAGACCGCACCAACAAGTGATCTTCCCATACACTTACACTATCCTACTTACTAAGGACAATTTACAATTTTTACCCAAGCCAATTAACATACAAACCTGTATTTCTTTGGAAGGAAATGTGGAAGGAAACCGGAGCACCTGGAGATCACAGGGAGTACGTACAAACTCTGTGCAGACAGCACCCATAGTCAGGATCGAACCCGGGACTCTGGCACTGTGCAACTCCGTGCAACAGCAACTCTACCGATGCACTGTCCTATTGTGCCACATCAGTGGCAAATAAATTATTGGAATAGATGCTTAGGGGTTGGATTTACTCACATTTACTGCCCCTCAGATCCCTTTTAAAACTTTTCCCCTCTCACCTGTAACCTATGCCCTCTACTTTTGGACTCCCCAGCCTGGGGAAAAGACTGTGGCTATTCACCCTTTCTATGCCCCTCATGATCTTATATAAATCCACGACGTTGATATTTGAGGTCACAGTGACACATCGGTAGAGTCTGAAGAAGGGTCTTGACCCGAAACATCACCCATTCCTTCTGTCCAGAGATGTTGCCTGTCCCGCTGAGTTACTCCAGCTTTTTGTGTGTATCAGCGGTAGAGTTCCTGCCTTACAGCACCAGAGACCCAGATTCAATCCTGGCTAAGTATGTTCTCCCTGTGACCGCAGGGTTTTCTCTGCATGTTTCTGTTTCCACCCATATTCCAAAAACATGCACATTAATTGGTTTCTGTAAATTATCCCTAGTGTGTACAATAGAACTAGTACGGTTGATCATTGGTCATCCTGGAATTAGTGGGTCGAAGGGCCCATTTCCACCCTGTATCTCTAAACTAAAACTAAACTAAACCGTGCTTGCTGACGTGGCTCAGACTCATGGTGAGCCATTGATGACGTGCGCATTTGTTTGGTGGGACTTACTGTGGGATCGACTGGTGGTGTAACCTATGCAGCAGTCTCCTGCCCTGGGTCATTTCAGTCATCATAGAAACATAGAAAATAGGTGCAGGGGTAGGCATTTGGCCCTTCAGGCCAGCACCGCCATTCAATATGATCATGGCTGATCATCCAGAATCAGTACCCTGTTCCTGCTTTCTCCCCATATCCCTTGACTCCATTAGCCCTAAGGTCTATATCTGACTATATCGTGAAAACAACCAGTGAATTGGGCTCCACTGCCTTCTGTGGCAGAGAATTCCACAGATTCACAACTCTCTGGGTGAAAATGTTTTTCCTCATCTCTTTCCTAAATGGCTTGGCCCTTATTAGAAGCACAGGATCACAATCAACAACTGGCGCTCTCAGCCAGGCCATCCAAGATTGTACAAGGGCTAAAAATCTGCATCAATATCTGTGGCTGCAAGTCTTCTTTCTTTGCACTGCAGTGTTTGTAATTTATGTTGTAGTGCAAATAAGCTGACGTGATTTGAAAACTACAACAGGAACAACAGCGATGAAATGCTTAATGTGTTTGTACAAGATTCCTCTGCCCCTGAAGTTATGGATTAATGCTTCCATTATAATCATTCGTGAAGGGCAACTGGGAGGGCAAAATGCCATGTCGAAGAGCAAATAAGAAGACGAAATGGTGCATGGAGGAATGTTACACGAATGCATTAGACACTCATCTGCTGGGTTCAATAATAATAATTTGTTTTTTGTTTATTTTAGGGCTTTGAAACTTGAAAAGATTCCAATGTGCAACAGGCTGAGCAATCCTTTAAATGTGAAAGCATTTAACAAGTCAAATACATTTTTGCCTTGGCTCCTCATCCCATCAGTAATTTTCAATTTCCTCATTGGGGAAAATTGTTTTGTTTTATTTAGTTTGGTGTAGTTTGGAGATACAGGGCGGAAACAGGCCCTTTGGCCCACCGCGTCCGCCCTGCACACCAACACTATCCTACACACACAAGGGGCAATTTAAAATGTTACCAAGCTAATTAACCTACAAATCTCTAGGTTTTGGAGTGTGGGAGGAAACCAGAGATCCCCGAGAACACACAGGCAGGTCACGGGGAGAACGTACAAACTCCGTACAGACAACACCCGTAGTCAGGATCAAACCCGGGTCCCTGGTACTGTAAGGCAGCAACTCTACCGCTGTGCCACCACATTGCACACTAAGATCTTATCCTTGGAAAACAAACTGGGGTGTAAAATGAAATATATGCTTTCTGGATTTTAATTCCATTGAAGGGTTCTATTTATCACCAAAGTCTAGTGTCCTGTTTATTGACACCATTTTATTTATTGCATGTGCAGGACCCTTGAACAAGGTGAAGTCTTGCACAGGGCGGCACGGTGGCGCAGTGGTAGAGTGGCTGCCTTACAGCCGGAAATCTGTGTTCGATCCCGACTACGGGTGCTGTCCGTACGGAGTTTGTACGCTCTCCCCGTGACCACGTGGGTTTTCTCCGAGATCTTCAGTTTCCTCCCACACTCCAAAGACGTGCAGGTTTGTTGGTAAATTGGCTTGGTATAAATGTAAACATTGTCCCTAGTGGTGGTTGGATAGTGTTAATATCGCTGGTCGGTGCAGACCCGGTGGGCTGACGGGCCTGATTCCGTGCTGTATCTCTAAACTAAACTAAGCTAAAGTCAAAATCCTGAAGAGTTGTCTTAAACCATTCAACCAAGGGTTTTGGCCCGAAACGTTGTCTATTTCCTTCGCTCCATAGATGCTGCCTTCTTCTTCTTCTTGCGTATGGCGTGCACAGCCTAAAGTTGTAAGACAACTTGCTCTGTTTGATCTTCTGTTTGTGCACGCCAGGTTGATTGCATTTGTTGGAACAGGGTGGACCACGTGAAGGTTGCAATCTCCCACCCCATGATGCTGCCTCACCCGCTGAGTTTCTCCAGCATTTTTGTCTACCTTCGATGTTCCAGCATCTTAAACTGTTTGGTTTAATTGCCTGCAAAATGGTATTTTGGGTTGAATTATTGCAACATACCATGGCCTCATGTGTGACAGATCTGTGTTGTTACACACAGTTTTACGCCCCAGGTCCATAGTCAGGGCTGTTTTAAATTGTCATCTTGACTGGGAAGCAGAATGAACTGTTTATTGAAGCTGCCGATTGGGTTTTAGTTATTTTCTGCACTGGTTTCGGAGCAGGAACCCTGAGAGAATGCGGACCTGGGCACTCCGAGGCTAATGGCTGGACCTTTGCCCAGACTGCGATCAGCTCACTGAGCCGAAGCTGCTTTCATGCCCTGTCAGACCAGTGCCAACAACGGTGGCTTTAGACACGCAGGCTTTAAGCAGCTGGCCGCATCTAAAAGCCAAAACTCCCGGATTTGCTAATATCAGCCACCAGGAAGCCTTGCAGAAAACAGGATCTCACTGTTGACCTGTCTTGAAGAATCCAGCATCGGGTTGTAGCTGAGTGCGTAGCAAGATGTGCGGATCAAGGACTGGCCACAGGAATGAGTCTTGCAAAAGCAGTTCCAGACTAGGGATCAAAATGCACTTCCTTCTTCGCACAATGCCAACCTTCAGAACAGTCCCCACTGAAAGAACTTGAAAGGACCTTTTAAAAAGTGAGCTCTAATTCTCCGAGAACATTTTGGTGAGCAAAAAAAGGGGATGCCTGTGTTTCTGATAGTTGTGGGTTTTGTGACGTGTGTTTACGATGGCTGGAAAATTGAGCTGTAAAGGCCAAAGTAAACACAGGCTGCATCTACAAGGCGATTTGTGTCCTTTACATCAGAGAAAGCACTGATATAAATCTCTGTCGGCAGTTTCATGGCATTCTGACCAGGTTTTTCACAAA
Source organism: Okamejei kenojei (assembly GCA_035221665.1). NCBI lineage: Eukaryota > Metazoa > Chordata > Chondrichthyes > Rajiformes > Rajidae > Okamejei > Okamejei kenojei. The sequence continues at coordinate 128,025,855 of CM069132.1, forward strand.
AGCATTTGTTTCACAAGTGGAGATTCAAAAGAAAACCAAAATAGCATAACTGCAACAGGAAAGGTTCAATCCTCCCTCTTGTTCATGGGTAATGACTATGTGTGTGCTTCCTCTCAGAAATGGCAGCAGATTTACAGCCCCTGCACTGGCAAATAGGCTCTTTACCCCAGGGCAGTCACTCCTCCTTCCCTAGTGGCACTGCCTCCTACTGATGGGACAGCCACACTGCATCCGGCTGCCTTCTCTCACTTCAACCACATTGCCACCCAGTCGACAGTGAGTCTCAGCAGCTTATTCAATAACGAGGGGGAAAAATGACTGCACTTTCAACAGCAACAGGTTGCCATTATGTAGTATCATTAATGGAGTAAATTCCCTTTCCTAGCTAGTTGCACTAAATGTTGCAACTTTATCCTTTTTCTGTGCACCGTGAGTAGTATGATTGTATTCATGTGTAGCCTTTACTCTGACTAGATAGCATGCAAACACAAATGTTTCACTGCACCTAACAATAATAAACCAAACAGAACAAAACTAAAATAAATTAAACTAAACTAGACTGAACTAGTTGAGTTAGTTGTAGCACATAATGAATTTTACTTTGTCCATGAAATGTATTTATTTATTCATCTACTCTTGCACTTTGACCTTCACACATGAATTGATTAGAGCTGTAGAATCATTCAGCATGAAAATAAGCTCTTCAGCCTAACTCAGCTACCCAACTCATCAACTATGGATTATGTGCAGACAGATGAGAGTTGGTCTCGACTTCACGTTCTGCACAGACATTGTGGGCCGAAGGGCCTGTTCTTGTGCTGTATGGCTCTATGTTCCATGTTCATTCATGCTGGCTACCAATTAGGCATTTGCTTGCATTCGGCCCATATTCCTTTAAACCTCTTCTATCCATGTGCCTATCCAAATATCTTTTAAATGTTGGAAATGTATCCACAATTACAGCTTTGCCTGGCAGCTTATTTCATATATGCACCATACTGTGTGTGAAAAAGTTATCATCAGGACCCCTCAACTATGAATATAGATTACCCTTCCCTGGGAAAAATACTGTGACCATCCACATCTATACCCCTAATGATTTTACATGCCTCGATAAAATTGATGCAATGAATATTTGTTTTAAATGCAGACCTGGAATTTCCACTCCACTGCACCATGGTTTTAATGGAACAGACATCACTTTTTTAATTGAAAACCAATTGCATTCAGCAGGCTGCAGGGATCTGTTTTATGTGTGGGAAGGAACTGCAGTTGCTAGTAAATATCGAAGATAGACACAAAGTACTGGAGTAACTTAGCAGGTCAGGCAGCATCTCTGGGAGAAAAGGATGGGTGACGTTTCAGGTCGGGACTCTTCTCCAGGCTGTCCCAGTCTTCTTCTGACAGTCTGAAGAAGAATCCCCACCTGAAACGCCACCCATCTTTGTTCTCCAGAGGTGCTGCCTAACCCGCTGAGTTACTCCAGGACTTTGTGTCTGTCTTTGGAATCTGTGGTATGCCCCATAGTGAGTTCAACACACTAATGTGCAGACATTAGTCTGGGTGCAGCAGTGATTTCAGCCTCAAGGACCACACAAGCAACATCATTGTCGTGACATTCTGGCACTACAGGATTGGTGAGACACTTGAACCGAAACCCTGCTCTAAGGTTAGTTAAAGGGCTCCCCCCCCCCCACTTGAGCGACTGTTGTGGAGGTCAGCAGTGAGTTGATGATTAGAATCTGGCTGAAGTAACAATAGATAGAAATATTTGAACCATCGAAGAATTGAAGGTTATGGGGACTTGGCACAGAAGAGAAGTTGAGGCCAGCATGGATCAGTGGTGATCATTTTGAATGGTATGGCAGGCTTGAGGGACTGAATAGCCTACTCCTGCTCCTAGTTTCGTGTGCTATTAAAAAGGAATATGATTGATATTTAACCTCAGCAAAATGTTTCTGACCTACCCAATGGTGATGCCATTGGTTATTAGAAACATCACTTGTCATTAGGTAAAATCAGCCCTAAAATTGCACACAGCTGTAGTTGGAACAAACCCTTCAGTTCCTCCTTTAGAATTCTACTCCACAGATTAATAAACCTTGAAGAAAATAAAATGGAGTGGCTGGGCTTGTACACTCTGGAGTTTAGAAGGATGAGAGGGGATCTCAATGAAACATATAAGATTGTTAAAGGCTTGGACACGCTAGAGGCAGAAAACATGTTCCCAATGTTGGGGGTCCAGAACCAGGGGCCACATTTTAAGAATAAGGAGTAAGCCATTTAGAACAGAGACAAGGAAACACTTTTTCTCACAGAGAGTGGTGAGTCTGTGGAATTCTCTGCCTCAGAGCGTGGTGAAGCAGGTTCTCTGGATGCTTTCAAGAGAGAGCTAGATAGGGCTCTTAAAAATAGCGGAGTCAGGGGATATGGGGAGAAGGCAGGAACTGGGTACTGATTGGGGATGATCAGCCATGATCACATTGAATGGCGGTGCTGGCTCGAAGGGCCAAATGGCCTACTCCTGCACCTATTTTCTATTGTCTATTGTCTAAAATGACTGATTTCTCTTTCAGGGTTGCCATTTTAAAAGCTTCCATTATGCTTTGTGCTCAATTAGTTGTTGTATTCCTGGAATTCCCACACTAAAATATAATTTCCCCAATGGTTTCAAATAAAGTTTCACAGCTCAGAGACCCTGGTTCAATCTTGACCTTGGGTTCTGTCAGTGTGGAGTTTGCACTTTCTCCCTGTGAAATCATGAGTTCACATCCCAAAGACACTGGGTTAGTTGATGCATTGGCACTGTAAATTATCCCTTGGGTGTAGATATGTCGTAGCATCTTGGACAGTTGAAAGGAATAATGGGGGACTAGAAATGGGCTTAATGTAGGATAAATGTAAATAGGTGGTTGATGGTCCATGTGGACTCAGTGGCTGCAGGGCATGTTTCCACGCTGTACCTCCCTATGGCTCTAGGAAACTGAGTTTGGATCCGAACATTTTCTTTTCTTCAAGGTTTATTAATCTGTGGAGTAGAATTCTAAAGGAGGAACTGAAGGGTTTGTTCCAACTACAGCTGTTAATTTGACTGCCTTTCGGAGGTATAAAACAAAATGACCTTAAGGAATAACACAGATCTGGGTTTTTCTGGGACTTACGGTACATGAGGTGAGTGAGGAATATTTAAAAGAATGTATCTGAATTCCCCTCAATTACTGGCTTCTCGATCCAACCAAGCAAGAGGGAAAGGGAATTCTATGTACATGGGAGATAGACACAAAATGCCGGACATAACTCAGCGGGACAGGCAGCATATCTGGAGAGGAATGGTCGTGAACTTTCTTCAGACTGAAAGAAGGGTCTCGACTCGAAACTTAACCCATTCCTTCTCTCCAGAGATGCTGCCTGACCTGCTGCGCTACTCGAACATATTCAGAGTAAACCAGCGACTGCAGTTCCCTCCAACACTCTATTAATACTTGTTTAAGAAGGAACTGCAGATGCTGGAAAATTGAAGGTAGACAAAAGTGTTGTAGAAACTCAGCGGATGCGGCAGCATCTATGGAGCGAAGGAAATAAGCAAAGTTTTGGCCCAAAACGTTCCCTATTTCCTTCAATCCATAGATGCTGCCACACCCTATGAGTTTCTCCAGCACTTTTGTCTACCCTCTATTAATACTTGATTAGTACAGGTGCCAGAGATTGTGGGGAGAAGGCAGGAGAATGGGGTTAGGAGGGAGCGATAGCTCAGTCATGATTGAATGTGGAGTAGACTTGATGGGCCAAATGGCCTAATTCTACACCTATTCCTTATGACCTTATGTACATGGGCATAGAATTAGAAAGCAGATGGGATGAGCGACTGTGAGTTTGATTGTCATCAATCATCCTTTTAATCATGCTCTCTGCTTTTTTGTTGACTGTTCCATGGCAATGCTTTTTTACTGCTGTTAATATTTCTGTTGATTTTGAAATATGCCGGGCCATACTTCACAGCAGAATTCTAGACTCTGCCGTTTCTGTTAAGCTCTTCCAAGTTTCAAGCTGAAAGTCACATTCCTTTGGTATTTACATCAAGTTATCCTTGAAACATTTTTTCTGACCTTCCTTTCTTTTCTTTTATTCTGTCCAGATTGGCTGAAGACGGCGTTTTCATAAGCCTTTTCAAATCTAGATGAGTTTATTGTCATATGCGCAAGTACAGTGAGATTTGAGGGCCGATCAAACCCTTGCTTGCAAAAGCATCACATGCACTGAGACAAACACAAAAACATTAATATCTACAAGACAGTGAAAACAAGAATTTCATTGTACCTGTATCTCACCGTATTTGTGCATTTGAAAAAGGCCATTGTTAGCTGTTTGTTGGGTGAAAACGAGATTATATTCTATATATTCAGATCTGTGTATTTGACCCATATATTCCCTATTACAATCTTACTCTAACCTTTTCATGTGCTGCCATTACCTTTCTCCGATTGTGCAGGAAGGAATAAGATGTTGGTTTAAACCGATGGTGGACACAAAATGCTGGAGTATTCATCTTGTTCAAAATGTCACCCATTCCTTCTCTCCAGAGACGCTGTCTGTCCCACTGAGTTACTCCAGAATTTTGTGTCTACCTTTCTCTGGTTGATATGTTAACCACAGATTGAGGGAGAGCTAGGGGGAAAAGATAAATAGACAGTGGAAGAGAAATAATTTAAAAGAGAACAGGAGATAAAAATTAAGGGAGCACTAACATAAAACAGCACTAAGTACTAAAGGCTGTGATAGGCAGAGGTAACAACACCAGAGGCCAGGGATTACAAAAGACTGACTCACGGTGCACTAAGCTTTCTCTTGTCTCCAGGGTTCAAGTTACAGACAGACTTTGACACTTACGAATTGATGAGGTGGAAAACTGGTAAAAGTAGGCTTCTTTCAGGAAGCTTTAGCAGTGGAAGCAACAGAGGAGTTCTATTTCACTTCAGACAAGGTGGTGCAGCCAAGGTTGACAAGAGAAAGTAGCTAGAATTGGATCAAATGCTGATTCGATCATCAGGATCATTTATATCTGTGCAAAGCAGCTTCAAGGTTGTTTGAGTTATTCAATTATATTCATACCTGTGGAAGATTGAACATGTGATATTTACACAGCAAAAAATATTCAATTTCATTGCATTTGTTCCAACATGTTGAGAAGAAGCAGCATCCCTATATTTGGTGTTCTTTTAATTCAATCTCTGGCATCATTAGAAAGGTCAGGATCAATTACTTGTTCACACCCCATTCCCGGAGACTTAAGTCTACCTCATTGGCAGTATCCTTAAAATCACATTGTCCTTTATAATTAATTTTAACTACTCGGTTACAGTCTTGTACCAGTCTGCTGTTTGCACTCGTTATTGTATCTGTCCTTGTATTTATCATTTTTGTATGTATACTGAATACTCTGTGAGTTTCATGAGAACATGGAATTTCATTGCACCCCGCTGTATATGATAACAAACTAATCTGTACCTGAATCTGTTCCCACTTGTCCTTGGGAAGATGGTGGTTGAACCCTTTTTAACCCCTGCAGCCTTTGTGTTGAGCGTATTCCTACAGTGCTGGAGGACACAAAGTGCTGGAGTAACTCAGCAGGTCAGGCAGCAACTGTGGAGAACATAGATAGATGATGTTTCGGATCGAGTCCCTTGACAGAAGGATCCCGACCAAAGACATCACCTATCCACGTTCTCCAGAGATGCTGCCTTCTTCTTCTGTCGTGTGTCTTTTAGGCCTGCAGCTCCGTTGAGGCGAGCCAGGCCAACGTGTCATCGTCCAGGTCAATCACACCTCGTTCACCATTCGGTGGCCGGTGTTTGGGGCAACTGGTGACAATATGCTCTACTGTCTGTTTTGGGTCCCCACACTTGCAGGAGGCGCTGTCCACAAGGCCCCACCTCTTCATCGCTACTCCATAGCATCCGATGCCTGTCCTCAAGCGGTTGAGGGTTGTCCACTGCTTTCGGGGCAGGTCCTGACCAGGGACGTCCAAGGGGTCATTGATGTACTGGTGTAGCCTAGATGGTTCCACTGACTTCCACTGGAATCTCCATCTTGTCTTGACCCAGGCAGCCTTAGAAGCGTCAGCCGGTGTTGTGCCGAGCAGCTCTTGGGCCTGCGTGGCAAAGGGGTGCCGTGACTTGAGGCACACTCGTCGTGGTGTCTCTGTGACGATCTGATGGAGGAGGTGGGATTCACTGGTCTGCGCCTTTCGAGAGAGGGCCAGCGTGGCTGCTTCTCGTCTGATGTTGGCTGGGGCGATGCCAGCGAGGGCGGGCAGTTGGTTTACTGGGGTGGCTGGTAGGCATCCGGAGACAGTGCGCAGGGCGCTGTTGAGGGCAGCGTCCAGCTTCTTGGCATGAGGGTTACGGCACCAGACCTGGACGCAGTACTCGGCGGCTGAGAACACCAGGGCCACTGTGGACATGTGCAGTGTCTTCATCGTGGCTCCCCATGTGGTGCCGGCTAGGCGGCGAATCAGTGCGGCACGGGCGCTTGTCTTTGCCTTGGCACCTTCCAGGTGTTGTTTGAATGACAACGTTCTGTCGAGCTTCACACCGAGGTTCGTGGGGACGGGCTGGGACAGTAACCGGGCATTATCCACCATGATGTTCATCTCGCGGGTCGCTTCCCAGTTGTTGAGGTGGAACATTGAAGATGTTGTCTTACCCATGCTGGGCTTGAGGCGCCAGTTCCTCAGGTATGAAGACAGGATGTTCATGTCTTCAGAGAGGCCCTCTTCTGCTGCTTCCCAGGATGGCTTACTGAGTAGGATGGCCAGGTCATCAGCATAGCCATACTTCTTTGACTGGGTTGCAGGCAGGTCATGGTTGTAGATGTTGAACAGCATTGGTGCCAGCACTGAGCCCTGTGGGACGCCGTTCTTAAGTTTCCTCACCCTGCTGCATTGCCCGTTGCTGGTGTGTAGCCTGAAGCTGCGGTTGCTCAGCATCTCCATGATGAAGCTCACCATGTGCTTGTCTGGGCTGGTTTCCAGAAGCTTCATGAGTAGTCCACGCAGCCAGACAGTATCATATACAGCTGTGAGGTCCCAGAAGACAGCGCCTGCCTTCTCCCCTGCTTGGAAGCTATCCTCCATGTCTTGTGTTAGAGAGGTAAGTTGAAAAAAAGTAGGAATATCTTGCGTATTATTGAGACCAGGGTTACACCAAATGGCAATTGGATTGACCAAGTGGTCAGTATTTTTGTTGTAATATTCCTTTTTTACATGATTTTGTGTAGGTTTGTTATTGGCATGAGCTATAGGGAGAATTTGAGTAGACTGGGTCTTTATTCCTTGGAGTGCAGGAGGATCAGGGGTGATCTTATCGAGGTGTATAAAATCAGGAGAGGAATAGATCAGGTAGATGCACAGAATCTCCTGCCCCAGAGTAGGGGAATTGAGGACCAGAGGCCATAGGTTCAAGGTGAAGGGGAAAAGATTTAATAGGAATCTGAGTGGTAACTTTTTCACACAAAGGATGGTAGGTGGATGAAACAAGCTGCCAGAGGAGGTAGTTGAGGCTGGGACTACCCCAACATTTAAGAAACAGTTAGACAGGTACATCGATAGGATGGGTTTGGAGGGATATGGACCAAGCGCAGGCAGGTGGGACCAGTGTAGCTGCGATATGTTGTCCGGTGTGGGCAATTTGGGCCTAAGGGCCTTTTTCCACATTGTATCACTTTATGACTATGACTGGCATGTGTACCAAGATACAATGAAAAGCTTTGTTTTGCATACTATCCAATCAATGAAAAAATATTATACCTAAATATAATCAAGACAAACTCAAGTATAATAGGTTGTTTTATCCAGGATAATATCATAGGTTCCTGTGTGGGAATAACTGGGTTACCGCAAAATACAATATCCCATAACAAGCCGTTATAGTGAAACATTAGAAGGAATTCCCGGCTTTATGTTCATTCATTCTTCCAGAGTGTAATGTTTTCCGAAGTGTAGATCTGTTTTTCAGTTTGCCTTTCGCTTTGGAAAGCTTTTGGCGAGAATTTCCTGGCAGCTGCTCCCTCTCTGCCATCACACCACGTTTCTTAATGCAGAACCACACTGCGTCCAGTGAAGCCATAGAAGCAAAGCTGCAGTTTTGGAACAAGCTCCAAGAAAATTCCAGCCTAACTTAATTATAGCATTTTTACGACATACAATACAGAGGATAATTTCACTGAAGTCAATTTGCAGCTTAAAGTGTCAGAACCAGACTGTTTTACATTCATGCAAATTCTTAATGTCTTCATTTATTCAATCTGAATTCAGATTCCAATTCCTTATAAAGGATAATGGAATAAATTGCCAGTTTTGATCTTATTATCCAGTCCCATCTTTGACATGCACAGAGACTGTAAAAGTTGTGGTTTCATGCCCATGTTCGAAAAAGATCTTTAAAATAGCTCAGCATTAGCTTTCAAATTGAATTGGAGTACAAGATTTAGAAAAATATTGATTTGGGTGTTATTATTTTGTTTGAATGTTTACAAATGGTGCACATTAAACGGTTGTGATTGGACACATTGCACTGCACCTACTGTACAGACACATGCCACTGTATGTCTGCATGCTACCTTAGAAGGTAAGAAAAGTCAGATTTGAATTAACATGTTGAACCTCAATTTTGTCTTTCCATTACATGGCAGCTGCTCGGGGAATGACAAGTCCAAAACAGCTACTGAATAATGTGTCACCTGGAGACTGCAGCACAGCTGGGAAATATTTGGGAAATAATGGCCATGAGTCTTGACCCCATCGGCAGTTGAAGGGAGAAAACCGGAAGAAAAGAAAAGAACTTGGGCACCAATCCTTTTGCAGTGCCCCAAATGCTATAAACCCATTATATACATTTATTGATCATCTAATATCCAAAAATTGAAGAATAAATGAAAACTTAACAATCGTCATGCACTCTTTTCTTTTGCTGATTTTTTACCATTCATTCCTCCACAAGACTGGCCATAGTTGACCACATGCTTAAACCAAACACCCCTGGTAGCACGTTCCAGGCATGTCTGGATAATAAACTTGCCCCATACATCTCCTTTAGACCTTTCCGCTCTCACCTTAAAGCTATGCCCTCTCGTTCACAAACCTTGTTCTCGGGGTATCTAAACCTAAATTTTATTAATCGTTTAAGTTATGACATCGGATGGAATTGCAAACCAAATCTCGTTGAACTTATGTGTAATGACAATAAAATATATTATTATTATTACTTTATTTTTCCATCCTGGGAAAAGGATTGTGCCTGTCTACCCTATCTACGCATCTTTCGATTTGATACACTCTCATGATTTTCTATCAGGACTCCCCAAAACCTCTGACATTTAATCCAAGTCTATACAACCTCTCCCTGTAACCAATACCCCATAATCCAGGCATCATTCGGGTAAATCTACTCTGCACCTTGCACATCCTTCCTGTAATGGGGCGACCAGAACTGCACACAATAGTCCAAATGCGGCCTAACCAAAGTCCTATAAAGCCACATCCTGTCTCTTACACTCAATGCCACAATTTATGAAAGCAAGCATACCATATGCCTTCTCCACCATTATATTTGCTTGTGTTGCCAAGTTAATTTTGGATAGGTTGCCAACTAGCCCTGGATCCCATGGTCTCATATTTTTTGAACCAGTGTCCCAAGTGGGACCTTGTCAAAGATTCTACTGCCCTGTCCTCATCAATATACATAGTTCGATCCTGACTATGGGTGCTGTCTGTACAGAGTTTATACGTTCACCCCGTGACCGTTGATGGATTTCCCTGGGTGCACCGGTTTCCTCCCACACTCCAAAGATGTACAGGTTTGTAGGTTAATTTGCTTCAGTAAAAATTGTAAATTTTCCCTAATGTGTCGGATTGGGCTAGTGCACGGCGATTGCTGGTCAGCGGGGAGCATCGCCGAAGAGCCTGTTTTTGCGCTCTATCTTGAAACTAAACTAAACTAAACTAAAATGATCACTGCCCGAGTTGCTGTCTGATAGATCTCAATTTGGTGTTTTTACATTTCTTTATTTATCCTCTCTAACTGCTCTCATTTTCTAATTTTTATGCTCCTTTGTGAAAAATTGTTTCTCTTTGTATCTGCGCCTCTAACCCATGACTGGATGACCTTGTATGCAATTTATGCCAAGAATAGGTCATTATTCTACATTTTCCTTGACTTTTATCTCTTTCGATGTCTCGTTTTCACACATTCGCCTTCCTTATATCTGTGTCTCCCTCTCCTCTGACTCATTCTGAAGATGAGTCACAACCCGAAACGTCACCCATTCTTTCTGTCCAGAGATGCAGCCTGTCCCATTGAGTTACTCCAGCATTTTGTCTAACTTTGGTGTAATTCAGCTTCTGCAGTTCCTTCCTATACTTATCCCTGTTATCCTTCCTATACTTATCATCTGTTCCTCATCCACCCCCTCTGAAACCTAACATACAACTTAGAATGAACAGCACAGGAATACGTCCTTCAGCCCAGAATGTCTGCACTGAACATAATGCTAAGATAAACCAATCTCATCTGCTTACATATTATCCATGCCTGTCCATTGGCAGCATTCATGTGCCGTTCTAAAAGCCTCTTATGCCCCTGTCCCACTAATGCCCCTGTCCCACTTAGGAAACCTGAACGGAAACCTCTGGAGACTTTGCGCCCCACCCAAGGTTTCCATGCAGTTCTCGGAGGTTCCCAGAGGTTTTTGTCCTCCGGCAACCACCTTCATTCAACTAGCATCGCAACCGGCTTCGACTAAAAAATGACCAATTTTTAAAACTGAATCCACTTTGCGACCATTAGGGAGACTGACAAAAACCTCCGGGACCTCCGGGAAGTGCACGGACACCTTGGGTGGGGCGCAAAGTCTCCAAAGGTATCCGTTCAGGTTTTCTAAGTGGGACAGGGGCATTAGGAATTCTGAACGGAAACCTCTGGAGACTTTGCGCCCCACACAAGGTTTCCGTGCATTTCCCAGAGGTTTTTGACAGTCTCCCTAATGGTCGAAAGTGATTTCCGTTTTAAAAATTGGTAATTTTTTAGTCGAAGCCGGTTGCGATGCTAGTGGTTGCAGGAGGACCAAGGTGGTTGCAGGATGACAAAAACCTCCGGGAACCTCCTGGAAACGCACTGAAACCTTGGGTGGGGCGCAAAGTCTCCAGAGGTTTCCGTTCAGGTATCCTAAGTGGGACAGGGGCATAAAACACCACCTTTGAATCTGCCCCATCATCATGTCCGGCAGCACATTCCAGGCACCCACTACCCTCTGTATAAAAAAAAAACTTGCCCTGCACGTCTTCCAAGGTTTGCTTCTCTCAACATTAAGCTATGCCCTCTATGCCTTCCGGAGATGACGTTGAGAAGCCGTGGCTGGAGCCTTTCAGCCTGGTTCTCACGGGCCGGAACCTCGCGAGTTGTAGAACCTCGCGGGTCGGAGCCTGGGCCTCGCGAGTCGGAGGTGTAGCCTCGTGGGTCGATGAAGCCTGCAGCCAATGGTGCCTGGATCGATGGAGCCCGCGGCTGGGCCCTGGGTCGATGTCCCGGAGGCATCGGGAGAGGACCCAGCAGCGTTAGTGGAGGGGTTGGTGTGGCGGTCGAAGATGGCGCCGATCGACGGACGAGGACTGACACGTGGAAGTGAGGAAGCCGCAGCCGAGGGAAGGACCAATAATGACCCAGCTTGGGAGTACTGCCCTGAACAAAGGAGGACTGGCGCGAGGGGGGGTGTGTGGATGGGGCGTAATTTGTAACTTTGTAAGCGCCCTTTATAGGCAACTATTTGCATACTCTGGTATGCAAGCAAAGAATTTCATTGTGACTTGTCAAATGTTAAAATAAAGTATTCAATTCAATAGTCTTTGACACTTCCACTACTCAAGTTGTTTACTCTCTTTCCCAGTTCTGATGAAGATACCTTTCCAAAGATGCTACATGACCTGCTATGTGTTTCCCTAAATTGGTGTTTTTATTTCAGATTTCCAGCATCTACAGTTCTATGCTTTTCAATAACAACAGCGGCCTTTCTAACTGGGTATGTGACCTAACTGCTCACTTAAGCAGAGCAAATATTCCTCTAGCTGTATTCGAGCCTGGGGGTGCTTCCAAAGTGATTTTTAATTTTTGTACAGTGAAAAGGACATTTCTGCAAAACTGGATTTAATATTTGAGTTTATAGTAATCAGCTTCAAATTGCCTGTAAAAATAAGACTTAATTATCAGAGGGTTTTTTTGGCCGCAAATTGAAACAATCTTATGGAGAGAAAAAATAACGAAAGAACTGACAAGGTTTCCAACCGCGGTGAATTTGAATTTTGTCCTTTAAAATCCTTTAAAATCGCCAAAATTTGAGGTCCGGGAGATCAGAGGCTCTTCTGTAGTTTAAAAAATAATCATAAAGGGCCATCTCCCGTCAGCCAGGTTCTCAGGTGACTTGCTTCCCCCGCTCTCTTTTTTGCTGGGTTTCTGAATAGAACTTATTGATTTAATATCTCGGGATCCTGCAATATTCTGTCATTAAAATGATTTATTGGGCCATGGGAAAAATGCCTCCTGCCAAGAACACAGGCCTGGAAGAGACAATGCAGGCATCTGTTTGGCATATGCCATCAAGGTAGCCTTTCAGATAAGAGCAGGGTCTGGGATTGCTCTTCTCCGGAGCTTATGAATGCTTAACTAGATCTCAGTCAGGTGCTGAAGACATGCTCTAAAGCCACGTCAGCTTCCATCTGGGAAGCAGCGGTATCAGCCAAATCAGGACAGAGCTGCTCTCATCATTTTCAGCTACATTCTTGTCTGTGAAAACCCTCCCACCCTGGTCTGACCATGAAAGCAGTGTGTCCTGTTGTTCTAGGCAATTCATTCTATACCGACATCTGACGTGCATGACAGTAACTGCTTGCTAATTATGGGGCAAATCGACAGTTTGAGGTTTGTTGCTTTGCCAGTTCCCTGGAACAATTGGACATTTGTTGTTTGAGAAGATTACACAGGGCCAGGCAGTTCCCCGCAAATTATCCTAATTTTCTGTGGCTGCTTGGATCTGTTGTACTGGAATAGAGAGAAAAAATTAATGAGTTCTGCAGCACTTTCTGCTCCTAAACCCGGTGAGGCCCTTTTTTCAACGTATCAAAGCATCCCTGTCTTTATTTTCTTTCTAATAATTATTGTTTCCTATCACATTAGGTTTCTAGCCTGAACTTGTCCAGCCCATTTCAAATGTTGGGCATAATAATTCTCCAACCAAATGATTGTAGTATATTCTGAAGAATGCACATCTAGTTTCAACAAAATTATTCCTTTCTCTCCTATTTAAATTTGCAGCAACATATTTTCATCAGTCAACTGGATTTTGGGGTCATGCTACATTATTTTTTGCTCATTTTCATTGGTCTGTTTTTCAAAATAAGTAGGAAAAAAGGAACAAACTCACATTTATGTCATACCTCAGGATGTTCCAGAGTTTATTACCACCAACAAGATGTTTTTGAAAAGTGTCACTAAGGATGCAAACTGCTGGTGCCTCATCGTGCCAGAGACCCGAGTTCAATCGTGACCTCTGCTGTTGTATTTGTACATTCTCCCTGTGACTGTTGGGTCACGTGGAGAATGTAAGAAGCATGAGTTTCCTCCAGGTGCTCTTGTTTTCCAAAGACGTTCAAGTTTGTAGGTTAATTGGCCTCTGTAAAGTTGTCCCTAATGTGCACAGAGTGGATGAGAAAATGGGATAACATGGAACGAGTGTAAATAAGCGATCGATAGTCGGCTGAACTCAGTGGGCCGAAGGGCCTGTTTCCATGTTGTGTCTCTAAACTAAACTTAACTAAATGCTCAGGAGGTCAGGCAACACCTAGGAAACAAGAAAGGGAGATAAGATAGACACAAAAAAGCTGGAGTAATTCGGCAGGACGGGCATCATCTCTGGAGAGAAGGAACGGGTGACGTTTCAGGTCGAGACTCTTCTTCAGGGAGCAATCTTTTCAGGTTAAACTCCTTTCATCAGAACTGAGGAAAGTTAGAGATTGAACAGAAAATAATAATAATAATACTAATAATAATAATAATAATAATATCTTTTATTGTCATTGCACAGAGGTACAACGAGATTTGGTATGCAGCTTCCATCTGATGTAATAACTTAAATCAACTAAAAATTTAGACACCCAGAGAAACAAGATTTTTTTTAAAACAGTAAAACAGTAAAAAGTGCAAATAGGTTTGTGCCGGGTCGATGTGCGACGTTACCATCCGAGGGAGACAGTTCATGGGGGGTGAGGGGGGGGCACTCAGCAAGGCCGGTTCAGAGCAGCTATAGCTCTGAGGATGAAGCTGTTCCTAAGTCTGGAGGTGCGGGCGTAGAAGGCCTTGTAACGTCTGCCGGAAGGTAGAAGTTCAAACAGACTATTGCAAAGGTGTGAGGAGTCTTTGTGAATGCTGACGGCCTTCCTGAGGCTCCGTGTATAGTAGATGCTCTCCAAGGCTGGTAGCTGTGTCCCAATTATCTTCTGCGCTCTGTGGGCGAAGCGCTGAAGAGCTCTCCTCTCCGCCTCCGTGCAGCTGAGATACCACACAGAGATGCCATACGTTAGTATGCTCTCTGTGGTGCAGCGGTAGAAGGTCGTCAGCAGCTGTTGGGGCAGACCAGTCTTTTTCACTGTTCTCAGGAAGAACAGTCGTTGCTGTACCTTCTTGACCAGCGCAGCGGTGTTGGTGGACCATGTGAGGTGTGAGTGCCCAGAAACTTGAAGCTGGACACTCTCTCCCCACTGTGCCCGTTGATAGAGATTGGAGCGCATTCCCTATTATGTGTCCTTCTGAAGTTGATAATCAGCTCCCTGGTCTTATAGAGGTATTCAGGGACGGGTTGTTACGTGAGCACCAGTCCGCCAGGTTCTGCACCTCCGCTCTGTAGTATGTTTCATCACCGTTGGTGATCAGCCCGATCACCGTTGTGTCATTTGCAAACTTGACAATGGTGTTGGTGTCTAATGTAGTGTGTGAAGCGGGAGTAGAGCATGGGGCTCAGTACACAGCCCTGTGGTGTGCCGGTGCTCAGGGTGATAGTGGAGGACAGGTGCGGCCCCAGTCTCATTGCCTGCGGTCGCTCCGTCAGAAAATTCAGGATCCATTCGCATATCAGTGAAATGAGGCCTAGATGGTGGAGTTTGGTGGTGAGCTTGGTGGGGATGACCGTGTTGAAGGCAGAGCTGTAGTCTATGAAAGGCATCCATACGTACGTGCGCTGTCTTTCCAGGTGAGTCAGGGCAGTGTGAAGAGCCAGAGAGATGGCATCCTCTGTAGATCCATTTGCCCTGTATGCAAATTGATGAGAGTCCAGAGAAGCAGGGTTGCTGGATTTGAAGTGTGAGAGGACCAGCCTTTCAAAGCACTTCATGGATATTGGTGTTAAGGCAACCTGAGGGTAGTCGTTCAGGTTGGTGATTTTTGTCTTTTTTGGTACCGGCACTATGATAGCTGTCTTCAGGCACTTGGGGAACATTGCCAGAGATAGAGACAGGTTAAAGATCCTCGTGAATACCTCAGCCAGCTGTACAGCACAATCCTTTATTACCCTTCCTTGGACTCCGTCCGGGGAAGAAGTGGGAAAGAAGATAAATGATAAAAAGTGGGGAAGATGATAAATGTTCCAAAGGGATGGTGTTGAAAGGCAGTAACAATTATAATGAGGCAAGCATAGACAAATGCAAATGGTTGTAAAGGAGGCGTACAGAAGAAAGGCAGAATCATCACTTGTTTTCCGAAAAGGTGGAGGCTGTGGTTAGACTCAGAAATTATTGTGTAGGAAGGACCTGCAGATGCTGGTTTACACCAAAGCCAGATACAAAATGCTGGAGTAACTCAGTGAGTCAGGCAGCATCTCTGGAGATAAGGAAAAGTCACATTTTGGGTTAAAACCCTTCTTCAGAATTCAAATTATGGAATTCAGTTTACAAGGCCCAATTCTTCACTAATGAAAGAAGTTCATTAGTTCCAAAGCTTAATTGGAATAAGTTCACTGACCGAAAACTGAATGGTGAGTGTTTGAATTGTCAAACCACTGGAGGTTTAAGAGTTATGCTTGTGTGCTGAAGAAAACATGCTCTAAAGCCGTGTCAGCTCCCATCTGGGAAGCAGCGATATCAGCCAAATCAGGACAGCCATCAAGTCTTTGTTCGATCACACCGTAACAATATCGTGAGGAGCAAATGTTGGGTGTAAACTGGAAAGAGATGCAGGAAATTTGCGGCTCTGTCTAGAATAAGTCTTTTGGGAGCTTGGGTTTGAACAAGGAGAGAGTGAAAAGACATAAGTTGTTTGTGTCTGCCATGTTTACATGTGACAATGAAGAAGGAAAAGGGGTGTCTGTTGGGAATAATTCTAGAGTGGAGGAACATTATTATCCCATTACAGTACTGAACATAGAGAGGTAGGGAAGATGTGTTTGCTGGTATCATTGTTGGAATGCCTTAACTCATGTACAGTGGTTAAGATTCAAAGACTTTTATTAGCAATACAGCATAGGTAACTTCATCTTAACACACAACCCAAGACTGGGGGTGAAAGGGAAAGAAGGCTTTCTATTAAACCAGCAGGCGGAGCTACAGCATGACTCATAACATGAGTGACACTGATCTACATCCTCCCTCTTAAAGAATTAAATGTCAGTACAAAATTATTGACTAAATAAGGCATGCATAGCAATTGATAATAAGCTGGAGGAAAGTCAAACAGTCACGATGGGCTTGCAAACACGACCCCACATGTGCACATGTGCGATATAAACCATCTCTGTTTTTCGCCACCGGAGACAGAATCGGTGGTATGACTGGTGGCGGAGATTGAAACAGCATTCCCGGTGATAAAACAGGGGTCTTTGGCACAGGCGGAGGAGGCGTCGCCATTGGCAGAGTAGCCGTTTCAGAAGTGTGTTGTTGTGCTGGTACAGGCGGACCGATGCCGCTGGACGTGGAGGGTAGTACACCTGTACGCTTCGGATAATACGGAGGTGGATCTGGCTCATTCACAGGCAGGATATGTTGTCAGTGTTAATGGTGGCAGCAGCCTACTTGTTTTTGAATGTCATGCTTTTGTTGCAGCCTGGATTTAATTTCGGATGGTGGGATCACCTCACAATGACTTTGGGCCATGTAGCGTGGGATTCCATCAGGACATCAGCAGTTCTTTTCTACACAAAATGAATTAAGTTGTGCGGTCAAAACTCTGGACAAATTTGTATGAAACATCGAAGCTCGTTCGAATATTGCCATGAATCTTTTTACAAAACCTGAGAGGGCCTACAGTATGTGTAGGAAGGATGTTGGAGTAACAGAGGAACATGCAGCATCGCTGGGTAGAAGGAATGGGTGATGTTTCGGGTCGAGCCTTCTTCAGTCTGAAGAAGGGTCTTGACCTGAAATGTCACCGCTAAGTTTCTCCAGCAGTTTGTGTCCATCTAGTAGAGAGAGAATGTGTAGGAAGGAACTGCCGATGCTGGTTTAAACCGAAATAGGCACAAAAATCAGCGAGACAGGGAGAAGGAATAGGTGACGTTTCGGGTCGAGACCCTTCATGTGAGTGAAGGAGGGTCTCGACCCGAAACATCACCCATTACTTCTCTCCAGAGATGTTAGTAGAGAGCGTACATCAGTTAAAGTTTCATCTGAAATGTTACCACCTATTGGTGAGGCAGTGAGCCACTGCCTCACAGCACCAGAGATCAGCGTTCAAATCTCCCCTCCGTTACTGTCTGTGTGCAGTTTGCACATTTTCCCTGTCAACGCACGGGTTTCCTCTTGATGCTCCATTTTTCTCTAACAAATATCCCAAAGATATGCAGATTCGAGGGTTAATTGGCCACTGTAAATTGCCCCTAATGTGTATGTGAGTAGTAGATTCTGGAGTGAGTTAATGAAAATAAAAAATAAAAAGTTGTAATACATTGTAAATTAACGACATTTGAGAAGGTGTTACATAAAGATTATTCCCACATGTGCAGACCAATAATGTACTTTGGCCCTGTTGATTTGTTCTATTTCTGGTTCTGCTCTAACATTATGAGTTGAATTTGAGTTTAGTTTACGGTCATGTGTACTGAGGTACAGTGACATGCTTTTCTTGCGTGCCAACCAGTCGGCGGAAAGACAATGCATGATTGCAAACGAGCCATCCACAGTGTACAGATACATGGTAACAGGAGTCGCCTTGGTTGGGTGCCAACATGGGTCCTTCTTCATCTTAACAGCTGGGCATTGTGCCGAAAATGGAGGGAATAGGTTATATGTAGAAGGAAACTGCATATGTTGGTTTATACCGAAGATAGACATAAAGTGCTGGAGCAACTAGGCAGCATTTCTGGAGAAAAGAAACAGGTGACGTTTCAGGTCAGACTATAATTATAACCTGGCATGGTAGTTTATATGACAAGTGTGACTCCCAATGGCCTCATACCTGTGGGGATGTCCCTCCTTGGCTTGCGATTTATATGAGCAATCTATAATGTCTATGAAAATATCAACAATGTGATGCCTTGTAGTCCAGTACAATGAGTGCAATAAATACTGGGTTTCTGAGTGAATAATCGGAGATAGCCCTGCAGGAAGAGAACGTATACAGATATTGTGCAAAGCTGGATTATCACTGTTTGTGATGCCACTTGCAGTTAGATAACTCGCTTCCTGTCTCAATGCAATAGGTGACTAACCTGCCAACTCACCAGACGGGTAACTGTGCCCCACAGACACATATCTATCTATAGTTTAGAGTGATATGGGCACAACATAGATAGAGTGGACGCAGAAAGGATGTTTCCACTGGTGGGAGAGTTTCGGACCAGATGTCATAGCCTTAGAATTAAAGGGTGCTCTTTTAGAAAAGAGGTGATGAGGAATGTCTTTAGTTAGCGGGCAGTTAATCTGTGGAACTCATTGCTACAGAGGGCTGTGGAGGCCGAGTCAGTGGATATTTTTAAGCCAGGGATAGACAGATTCTTAATTAGAACGGGTGTCAACGGTTATGGGTGGAAGGCAGGAAAATGCCATAATTGAATGGTGGAGTGATGGGCCAAATGGCCTAATTCTATTCTTACAATTTGTGAATATAGGCAAATGGGACTGGCTTAGTTGGGGTATTGTGTTTGGCATGGACAAATTGGGCTGAAAAGCCTGTTTTCATGCTGCATGACACTAGGAACCTATGACTCTAAGTAAGTTAGAGGCACCGAGCTTGGGTTCTCCATTCCTGTCAGTGCTGGCTAAATATTGGGAGTGTAGTTTCTGGTCAGAACTTTCACACACCTCAAGCTCCATTGGTTTTCACTGTGAAAGGCATCAGAGCAGGGTTGCATCTTTGAACTTCAAAATGGTTGAGGCTCACCAGAGTACAAAATTCCAAATGCGTGTACTGCCAGTGAATGAAATTGAATGACCTGACTGCATCAATAGTACTTTTTTCCCCTGCACTGCTAAATTATAAATAACACAGCAGCAGGCTGGAGATGTAAAAGGAGTAGATAGGTGTTGGATTCACATACAATGGGGCACACCAGGCCCTTTGTTCTCTCTTGAACTTCTGAACTTATTCCGCTGTTGCAGCTGTCTGTTGCTGAGGGATTAAGAATGAGTTCTTAGGGACCTATTATCTTCTACTTTGTCATTAAAAAAATGAAGACATACAGTAATATTTTAAATTTATTTAAAAGGCAAGAGGTGAAGCCCGAGGAAGTGTTAACATTTATCGTCATTAAGCCACAGTAATTGTCAGTCCTCTTAGGTCCATTTCAAAACAATCAAATTTCTCAAACCCCACAGTCTTCCCACAGAGCTCTTGGTAATTATGTGACATCTTATACTCTGAGAATGATGGCAGCTCTGCAAATAGGATAATATTTTGCAGCTTAATATCGTACAACAAAATAATATTCGGTATCAAAATGAAACATTTAACCCCTAGCTAGTCACATTGAACATTGTTCCACCTATACACTAGGAACAAATGGAGAAAATGTATTTCTGCAGAAAGTGTAGGTCTTTGTTGTTCGTTTTTTTTGCATTTTCCAAAGAAAGACAAAAGGTGGACCCCAGCAGCCCTTTCAGGTTGGACAGAAGTTCACTTGCACATCCTCCAACCTCATCTACCTTCTGAACCTCCTGAATTTTATAGTCGGCAGGGCAGTACTCTGCATATCGCCAACTTGGACAATTTTTACATTTTTATCAAGCCAATTTATCAATCCAATTAACCTACAAACTACCATATATGTTGTTCAAGATGTGGACTCTTATACATTGGCGAGACCAAACCTAGACTGGGCGATCATTTAGCTGAAAACTTTGCTCAGTCCACTGGGAACTACCTGATCTCCCGGTTGCCAAACACTTTAATCCCCCTTTCCAATTCTACACTGATCTTTCTGACCTAGGCCTCCTCAATTGTCAGAGTAAGGCTAATCGCAAATTGGAGGAACAGCATCTCATATTTTGCTTGCGCAGCTTACAGCCCATTGGTATGACTTCTGATTTCTCTAACTTCAAGTAACCCCTGCATTCCCTCTCTCTCCATCCCTCCCTCACCCAAGTTGCACCAGTTTCTCGTTCTCACCTAGCAAACAGCTAAAGAAGGGTCTCGACCCGAAACGTCGCCTATCTCCTTTGCTCCTTAGATGCTGCTGCACCCGCTGAGTTTCTCCAGCCTTTTGTGTAACCCCCAAACAGCTAACAATGGCCTGTTTCCTTTATCATTGTTACGTTTTTGCATCTTTCATTCATTTGTTCTATATCTCTCTACGTCTGTCTGTATCTCTCATTTCCCTTTCCCCTGAGTAGTCTGAAGAAGGGTCTCGATCTGAAACGTTACACATTCCTTCTCTTCAGGGATGCTGCTTGTCCTGCTGAGTTACTCCAGCATTTTGTGTCTATTTTCAAAGAAAAAGATGGTCTTTCCTGCAATTTCTTCAATTTTCAAGAATATAAAATCTTTAGAGAGTTTATAAAGTTAAGTGTGTCAGAAAGAATAGGAGAAAATAAAGATTTCATTTGTGTGGCATATTTTGTGTCCCCAGGGTATTTCCAAGATATAAATAGTGAAACATATAGTTTTGAAGTAAAATTATTATTGTAAAATAGGAAACACGATGGCGCAGGGTGGCATGGTCGCACAGCGGTAGAGTTGCTGCCTTACAGCACCAGAGACCCAGGTTCGATCCTGACTACGGCTTCTGTCTGTATGGAGTTTGTACGTTCTCCCTGTGACCATGTGGGTTTTCTCCGAAGGTGCTCCAGTTTCTCCCATGTTCCAAAGAAGTGCAGATTTGTAGGTTAATTGCCTTCTGTAAATTGTCCCAAGACAAAAACAAATCGCAAACAATTTTGCCTGGCCAAAGAACTGACTGAGTGTAACTTTGACCTCAATGGATGGGGAGAAGAGACTAAAATAGATTCACCTGTACTTCCAGGTACAGTTGAACTTATTTCTAACATTAGAGCTAGTTGTGTGGAACCTTAAGGGCCTGTCCCACCAACATGCGGCGAGTGCGACCTAACGTGGTCGCTTGAGCCGTACGGCCTCACGGGGCCGGTCCCACATCGATCGCCGGAGCCGTATGGAGTTGTGCGGAGCTGGTCCCGACATCGCGTGGGGCTCCGAAAAACTGACACTGTTCAAAAATCCCGCGCGGCAATATCTAGCAGAATACTGCTCTAAACAAAAATAACTTACTTGGAAAGGGAAATGGTAAAACTGTGGAAATCCTAGAGAAAGTTGATTGTGGGGAAAGTATTAGTGTGCGCCACAGGAACTAAAGCCTGCAACCCCCGTTTATATGAGTGCAAATGACGTCACGCACGACCTTCCCGCGGACTTCGCTCGAACTTCACGTCAACTCGCTTGGGGATCACTCGACCTCCGCGCGAACCCCGCTTCCAGTTTTGTCGCGCTAGCCGCATGCAGCCGCATGCTGGTGGGACAGGCCCTTTACTGTCACTGTAGTAGAATTATTGAGTCATGCTGCATGGAAACAGGGCCTTCGACCAACATCTACACTAGTCCCACCTGCCTGCCCTTGCCCCATAACCCACTAAACTTTTTCTCATCATAATCGCCGGTCATGTAAACAAATGTTCAATGAATGCAAGACATAACCTAATTCAAATTAAAATTTTACATAGATTATATTATTTGAAAACAAGACTGAATAAAATATTTTCAAATGTTTCCCCCATCTGCGACAAATCTTTAACTCAAAATGCCACTAAAGCACATTCCTTTGTCTCTTGTACAAAACTGTATACATTTTGGAATGAAATTTTTGGAATTTTTACAAAACTATTTAACACAAAATTGAACCCCAATACAGAATTGATTATCTTTGATCAATGGAAGAGGGAAGTAAACTAACTATATTCCAAGAAGCTTTTCTTAATTATGGTCCAATAACAGCAAAAAAACTTATACTTAAATTTTGGAAAAACGCACCTACGGCAACATTCAAAATGTGGATCTCAAACATGTCTGAAACGCTACATCTTGAAGAAATGAGATTCCTCCTACTAGGCAAAGTAGACCAATTCTTCAAGATTTGGTCTCCTTTTATCAACTTTTTACAAGCATATGGTGCAACATAACATAACCTTAGAAATTAAACGGTTTAGAACTGGGTGACGGATGGGCAAAAATACGAGATAGGTAGATCTCTCATAATCTCTCTTTTCTTTACTTTTTCCTTTTCTTTCAATCTTTTAACTTCTCATCTCTGTCCTTTATTTCTTTCGCTTTCTGTTTCTACTCGCTTGTCTATCTATTCCGACACTCTTTATTTCTTTTTTCTCTCACTGTTCTTTTATTATTGAACCAAAAGTATGAAGTTGTACAAGAATGAAAATATGTATTTATGTATTAGGTACTTAAGTACCAGACTATTGTACTTACTTCTAACAAAAATAAACAAACAAACAAAATAATAATAATCGGCGGTCACTCCAAATGAGTATGACTGTCCTCTCCTCTCCTCTCCATGGGGTCATCTACTTGTGGGTCTGCAGATGGTTGTAGAGGCTGATCTGCGATCCACACACCTTGGTGCACGTGGGCAATGGGGACTGGCGGTGGTTGGTAGTCGTTGGGTCCCCTTCTCTCTCTCCTTACGCTGTGTTGCTTTGTCTCTGTGACACGGCGTAGCTTCGTTTCATGACGTGCAGCTCCTTCCTGCATGGGTTTCCTCTAGAAGCACCTGTCCAGTGAAATTTGTTCTCAGTTGCTCGATGTGATGTGGAATTTCTTCAACTGTTCTTGAAGCTCGCCGACCTTCTTTCAGTTGAGAGTACAGGATCTGTTTAGGGAGACGTGTGCTGGACATGCGGATGACATGGCCAGTCCATCGAAGTTGGTGCTGAATTATTGGGATGGTGATGTTAGCTTCCTCCAAAATGCTGACATTGGTGCGTTTGTCCTCCCAGCTGATCCTCAGAATCTTTCATAAGGATCTTTGATGGTATTGTTCCAGGGCTCTCAGATGCCTGCTGCAGGTGGTCTATGACTCAGCTTCGTACATTCCGCATCCGACCTCTCGGTCCTGGGCCTCCTCCACGGCCAGAGTGAGCAACACCGCAAGCTGGAGGAACAGCACCTCATATTCCGCTTGGGGAGTCTGCATCCTTTGGGCTTGAACATTGAATTTTCTCAATTCTGTTAACCCTTGCTGTCTCCTCCCCTTCCCACCTCTCCCTCAGCCCTCGGGCCCTGGCATTCCCTCTATCTCTATCTCCCTCCCCCACCCCAGTCGCACCAGCTTCTCATTTTCACACCACAAACAGCTTACAATGGCTTGTTCCCTTTATCATCGATACTTTTTTGCATATCTTTCACTCATTGTTCCTTATCTCTCCACATCACCGTCTATATCTCTCGTTTCCCTGATCCCTGACCAGTCTGAAAAGGGTCTCGACCCGAAACGGCGCCTATCTCCTTCGTTCCTTAGATGCTGCTGCACCCGCTGAGTTTCTCCAGCTTTTTGTGTAACCCTCGATTCTCCAGCATCTGCAGTTCCTTCTTTAACAGGGTGGGGAGGACAATGGCTCTGTAGACCAGCAGTTTTGTTTGAGCCTTTACGTCTCAGTCTTCAAAGACTCGAGGAGTCGAGTATAGGAGCAAAGAGGTCCTTCTGCAGTTGTACAGGGCCCTAGTGAGACCACACCTGGAGTATTGTGTGCAGTTTTGGTCCCCTAATTAGAGGAAGGACGTTCTTGCTATTGAGGGAGTGCAGCGTAGGTTTACAAGGTTAATTCCCGGGATGGCGGGACTGCTGAGAGAATGGAGCAGCTGGGCTTGTACACTCTGGAGTTTAGAAGGATGAGAGGGGATCTTATTGAAACATATAAGATTGTTAAAGATTTGGACACGCTAGAGGCAGGAAACATGTTCCCGATGTTGGGGGAGTCCAGAACCAGGGGCCACAGTTTAAGAATAAGGGGTAAGCCATTTAGAACGGAGACGAGGAAACACTTTTTCTCACAGAGAGTGGTGAGTCTGTGGAATTCTCTGCCGCAGAGGGCAGTGGAGGCAGGTTCTCTGGATGCTTTCAAGAGAGAGCTAGATAGAGCTCTTAAAAATAGCGGAGTCAGGGGATATGGGGAGAAGGCAGGAACGGGGTACTGATTGGGGATGATCAGCATTGAATGGCTCGGTGTAGGCTCGAAGGGCCAAATGGCCTACTCCTGCACCTATTGTCCATTGTCTATTGTCTATTATCAGTCACCTTTACACTCATCAGTGCTGAGAACTATATTTTGCACTCTGTACCTTCACCTCTGCTCCACCTATTGTACCTGAGTTTGAGTTGATTGTATTTATGTAAACCATTATCTGATCTGATTGGATAGCATCTAAAACAAAGCTTTTCACTGTACCCTGGTACACATAACAATAAAAAAACTAAATCTGAATCTCAACAGCCACAGAAGTCATAAGGGCATAAGTGGTCCTTCAGTCATAAGGCCATAAGGGTCATAAGTGGTTTAGGTGGAAAGGAATGAGTTAACCAGGGAGTTACAGAGGGAACGGTCTCTGCAGAAGCTGGATAGAGGCGGAGATGGGAAGATGTGACTAGTGGTGGGATCCTTTGGAGATGGCAAAAATCTCGGAGGATTA
Source organism: Okamejei kenojei (assembly GCA_035221665.1). Taxonomy (NCBI): domain Eukaryota; kingdom Metazoa; phylum Chordata; class Chondrichthyes; order Rajiformes; family Rajidae; genus Okamejei; species Okamejei kenojei. The sequence goes on from CM069132.1 coordinate 128,051,027, forward strand.
CGTGTTGTATGCGACGGCTGATGGGGTGAATGGTAAGGACTAGAGGGACTCCCTGTGTGATTAGGTGGGGGGAGGGGGGAGGAAGAGTAGAGCTGCATGGTACCGAGGAGACACGTGTGAGGGCCTCATCTATGATGGATAAATACTTGGTTCAGTGGCTCAAAGGTTCAATGGTGCTTTATTTGCATGCTCCTTCGAGTTACTCCGGCACTTTGTGCCTTTTCTTTAGTTTACTCTGAAGGAGCATGCTAAAAAAGGAAGTCAGGAAGGCAAAAAGGGAAAACCTCTCCTACCCATGGACCTATCCAATGGTCTCTTAAATGTTATGACAGTACCTGCCTCAACCAACTCCTCCGGCAGATCAGTCGATAAGCCCACTACCCTTCACCTACTCTGGGCAAGGGACTCTGTGCATCTACTCGATCTATTCCTCTCATAATTTTGTACACCTCTATAAGATAACCCCTCATCATCCTGCACTCCAAGGAAAAATAATCCTAACCTACTCATGCTCTCCCTTTAGCTCAGGCCCTCGAGTCGGGCAATATCTTTGTAAATCACTTCTGCACCCTTTCCAGCTTGGCAACGCTTTTTTCGGTAACATCCAAATAATTGATATAGATAGCAATGGGCCCACCACTGAAGCCTGAGGCACACCATTAGTTACAGGCCTCCAGTCCAAAAAGCAACCTTCCACCATCACCCTCCGCTTTCTTCCATGAATCCGATTTTCTATCCAGTCAGCTATCCCTCCTTGGATCTCACAGGATCTAACCTTACAGAGCAGCCTACCATGCGGAACATTGTCGACTGCCTTACTGAAATCCACATATACAATGTCTACAGCTCTGCCCTGGTCAACCTTTTTGGTCAGTGTAGGAAGGAACTGTAGATGCAGGTTTAAACTGAAGATGGACACAAAAGGATGGAGTAACTAAGCGGGACAGTATCTCGGTAGTGAAAGAGGAATAGGTGACGTTTCAGGTCAAGACCCTTCTTCAGACTGAAGGTTTTTTTTTGGTTAAAACCCAGGTTTTGGAAAAACCTTTTTGGTTACATCTTCAAAAACTCAATCAGTAGAATAAAGCCATTTGGCCCATCAAGTCTACTCCACCATTCAATCATGGCTGATCTATCTCTCCCTCCTAACCCCATTATCCTGCCTTCTCCCCATAACCTCTAACACCGGAGGCAGAAGCAGAGGCATAGATAGATTCTTCATTAGTACGGGTGTCAGGGATTATGGAGAGAAGGGGGTTAGGAGGGAGAGATAGATCAGCCATGATTAAATGGCAGAGTAGACTTGATGGGCTGGATGGGCTAATCCTGCTCCTATCACTTATATGCTTATATGCTTATGAATCTCTAGAGTACATGGACAGGTGACGATTCTGGTCGTGACCCTTCTTCAGACCATAAACTGTAAACTATCCCTTCCCAGTGAATACTGCCTATCTGCTCCCTCCTTGGACTTAAGAATAAGGTCTAAGCCATTTAGAACGGAGCAAGGAAACACTTTTTCTTACAGAGAGTGGTGAGTCTGTGGAATTCTCTGCCTCAGAAGACGGTAGAAGCAGGTTCTCTGGATGCTGTCAAGAGAGAGCTAGATAGGGCTCTTATAAATAGCGGAGTCAGGGGATATGGGGAGAAGGCAGGAACGGGGTACTGATTGGAGATGATCAGCCATGATCATATTGAATGGCGGTGCTGGCTCGTAGGGCCTACTCCTGCACCTATTGTCTATTGTCTATGGTCTATTGTCTATTATCAGTCACCTTAACACTCATCAGTGCTGAGAACTATATTTTGCACTCTGTATCTTCACCTCTGCTCCACCTATTGTACCTGAGTTTGAGTTGATTGTATTTATGTAAAGCATTATCTGATCTGATTGGATTGCATGTAAAACAAAGCTTTTCACTGTACCTTGGTACACATAACAATAAAAAACCTAAATCTGAATCTCAACAGCCACAGAGGTCATAAGGGTCATAAGTAGTTTTGGTGGAAAGGGATGAGTTAACCAGGGAGTTACAGAGGGAACGGTCTCTGCAGAAGGCGGAAAGAGGCGGAGATGGGAAGATGTGACTAGTGGTGGGATCCTTTTGGAGATGGCAAAAATCTCGGAGGATTACGTGTTGTATGCGACGGCTGGTCGGGTGAATGTTAAGGACTAGAGGGACTCTGTCCCTGTGTGATTAGGTGGGGGGAGGGGGGGTTGAAGAGCAGAGCTATGTGGTATCGAGGAGACACGCGTGAGGGCCTCATCTATGATGGATAAAAACTTGGTTCAGTGGCTCAAAGGTTTGATGGTGTTTTATTTGCATGCTCCTTCGAGTTACTCCAGCACTTTGTGCCTTTTCTTTACAGTTTACTCTGAAGGAGCATGGAAGGAAAAGGGAAGTCAGGAGGGCAAAAAGGGGAAGGCAAGTAGGTCACAGGAGGTGTGAGGAAGTGGAGAGGATGTTTCCACTAGTGGGAGAATCTAGTACTAGAGTCCGTAGCCTCAGAATTAAAGGAGATAGATCTGCCGAGATTGAATGGCGGAGTAGGCAATGGGCCGAATGGCCTAATTCTACTCATCACTTATGACCTTATGTCCTTATGAGGATAACTAACTGGATTACCTTTCAAAAGAGCAACTGGTACTGGAAATAAATGATGGGCACCTCTATTTTACTCTGGGTGGGCCAAAGAGAAAAGACATTTAAAGAAACAATCTATCATTGGAATTGCAAGGACATTGTGTGTGGCTGGGAGTAGTTGGCTTCTGGTTGATCAGATTGCGGAGTCTGTTAAAATATTTGTTTCAGTGGGACCAGCTTGTTTGTTTGTTCTCGACCCAAAACGTCACCTAGCTCCTTTGCTCCTTAGATGCTGCTGCACCCGCTGAGTTTCTCCAGCCTTTTGTGTACCCTTGTTTGTTTGTTGCTCATTTAGGACAATAGAAATGCAAATATATTTCCTACAAAGAAGGGAGGAGACCTGAGACCTGTTGTGCTTCATGGAGTATCATGCAGTTTTCAGTAATGACTATTGCTCTATTTGCAGACAAGCTTGCTATCTAACACTCCTCATATGGTTTAACACATAGTTAATGTGTTCAACAAGCACTTTAAGGGAATGTTCGCACATTTTTGTAGGCTTTTCGCACCAATGTGTCAAGTTGCATCATTAAACTGCTTTTGCCGGTTGCCTCAGGCAGGATTACATCAAGCACCCAACACCCACTTCCAGCTTTAAGGTCTTAACATGGCAGAAAAGTACTCAAGCAGACAGTTAAAAGTGACACTGCATAACTGTAGCATACATCTTTTCAAAGAAAAGTCATCTTGTTTGTTTTACAATAGTTTAGCTGTTTTTATACTTTCTGATGCATGTGGCGCTAATGACGAGAATATGTGTCTGACCAGAGATTTTTAGGAGATATTTCAAGTAAAATTGTGAGATTACAATGGCGTAGAGAGATTTGAGATGTTCGGGTGTTTAAACGATAAAATCAAGGAGGGCTTTAGACCAGGTAAAATAGAGATTGTCAAGATGGTAATCATAAAAAACATGATGCATTCATTCTAAAAATCTGCAAAGTGTTAGACAGGTAGGGAAGCCATGGGATGGCACTGAATAAATGAGCGCATGACTATTCTAATTCTGCTTAGTCATGGTTTGAGGCATTGATTAGTTACCATACCATGTCACAAAGATGGTCCAGTTTGGGTGGCCACGGTGGTGCAGCGGTAGAGTTGATGCACTTACAGTGCTTGCAACGCCAGAGACCTAGGTTCGATCCCGACTACGGGTGCTGTGTGTTTGGAGTTTGTACGTTCTCCCTGTGACTGCATGGCTTTTCTCTGAGATCTTCGGTTTCTTCCCACACTCCAAAGACGTAGGTTAATTGGCTTGGTATAATTAACTTACGTACAATTGTCCCTAGATCCCTGGTCGGTGGGTCGAAGGGCCTGTTTCCACGCTGTATCTCTAAACTAAACTAAACTAGATCTAAAGGAATGCACAATGTCACCATATGCTGCATAGTATTTCACCCAGTGAAGTATTTGCATTGCAAACTTTGGATAAAAAGGGCACTTTAGTCAGAGGGTGGTAAATCTGTGGAATTCATTGCCACAGATGGCTGTGGAGGCCATCATTGGGCATTTTTAAGGTGGAGATTGACAGATTGTTGATTAGTAAGTGTCAAGGGTTATGGGGAGAAGGCAGGAGAAAGGGGCTGAGAAGGAAAGATAGATCAGCCATGATTGAATAGCGGTTTAGACTCGATGGGCCGACTGGCCTTCTTCTGCTCCTATTACATATGAACGTATGAACTTATGGAGGGTTAGACAATGAGTGAAAAGGACAAAATTAGAGCACAAACGAGAGTGGAAAACAATTGAAGACTGTCTAGTCATAAAAAGACACAAAGTGCTGGAGTAACTTAGCAGGTCAGTGACCTGACCCAAAACATTACAAATCCATGTTCTCCAGGGATGCTGCCTGACCCGCTGAGTTACTCCAGCACTTTGTGTCTTTTTTTTGTAAAGCAGCACCTGCAGTTCCTTGTTTCTACTCTATTCATAGATTGATATAAGTTGCCAAATAACCGCGCCTACATGTTCTGTGAAGTCCAGCTAATGAACCGTCTCTTCCTCCCCAATATCCTGCAACCTTCAAGATGGTGGCAGCAGCAATAAACACCATTAATCATTCCACTTGCAGATATCCTCTCTCTGCGATAAATGTCAGCATCCAGAGGCTAATTTAACACATACCTTTGCTAATAGTATAAAAATTAAGAATTTCTGGATTGAGATTTTTAGAATAACTTCTGAAGTTATTAATACTAAACTGGATCCGGACCCAAAATTAATAATACCTGGAATATCAGAACAAAGTTTAACTCTTACAATAACCATATAACCATATAACAATTACAGCACGGAAACAGGCCCTCTCGGCCCTTCCAGTCCGTGCCGACCATTTGTTTTCCCCTAGTCCCATCTTTTTTTTTTTTGTTGAATATTTTATTATAGAAACATATTTATGAAAATTATTTTACATAAACGAAAATATTTTACATAAACGAAAATACATCATTAAATACTTTAATAATATTAATAATATTGATATTATTACTAATATTGAAATTTAGGACTATATGCTTCTATACGCTTTTTAAATTATTTTTTATAAAGTAAGAAAAGATAGAGAAAAATAATGAAGAAAATATGAAAGCGAATGGAGTATTAATCATTATTCCGTCATTGGAGATATAGGCATGATTTATTATATTTCTTTCTTCATCCATTCTAATATTCAGGCCTCAGTCAAGCCCTCGTACCGAGCCATTATGACTCTGTAAATATTCAATGTATGGATACCATATCCCTCTGAAGAGCTCTAACCTGTCCATTAGGACAAGCCTCAATCTCTCCAGATGGAGAGTCTCCGACATTTCTGTATTCCACATTTTGATTGTAGGGGATGTAGGGCCTTTCCAAAATTTTAATATTAATTTTTCCCAATTATTAACACAGCCACCACCCTCTGAGTAAAGAAGCTGAGTAAAGAAGTCTTGTTTGAATCTTCCCTACCCTCAATGGGAAAAGCTTATCCACGTCAACTCTGTCAATCCCTTTCATCATTTTAAAGACCTCAATCAAGTCCCCCCTCAACCTTCTGCGCTCCAAAGAATAAAGACCTAACTTGTTCAACCTTTCTCTGTAACATACTTGCTGGAACCCTGGCAACATTCTAGGAAATCTCCTCTGTACTCTCTCTATTTTGTTGACATCCTTCCTATAATTAGGCGACCAAAATTGTACACCATACTCCAGAATTGGTCTTATCAATGCCTTGTACAATTTTAACATTACTTCCCTACTATATTCAATGCTCTGATTTATAAAGACCAGCACACCAAAGGCTTTCTTTACCACCCTATCTACATGCGATTCCACCTTCAGGGAACTATGCACAGTTATTCCTAGATCCCTCTGTTCCACAGCATTCCTCAATTCCCTACCATTTACCATGTACGTCCTATTTTGATTTGTCCTGCCAAGATGTAGCACTTCACACTTAACAGCTTTAAACTCCATCTGCCATCTTTCAGCCCACTTTTCCAAATGGCCCAAATCTCTCTGTAGACTTTGAAAATCTACTTCATTATCCACAACACCACCTATCTTAGTATCATCTGCATACTTACTTATCCAATTTTCCACCCCATCATCCAGATCATTGATGTACATGACAAACAACAGTGGACCCAACACAGATCCCTGAGGCACCCCACTGTTCACATTGGGATATATTTCATCAGACCCTAGAGATTTACCCACTCTTATCCAATTCAAGACATCTAACAATACCTGCTCCTTCTTACATAGAAACGTAAAAAAAAAAAAAAAAAATAGGAGCTAGAATAGGCCATTCGGCCCCTCGAGCCAGCACTACCATTCAATATGATCATGGCTAATCATCAAGAATCAGTACCCCATTCCTATTTTCTCCCCATATCCCTTGATTCCGTAAGCCCCAAGAGGTATATCCAACTCTCTTGAATACATCTAGTGAATTGGCCTCCACTGCCTTATTTGGCAGAGAATTCTACAAATTCACAGCTCTCTGGGTGTTGAAAATGCCTGGGCTTTTCCACTAAATCTCAGGTCTCTGTGCCGTAACACTGACATGTTGCAGAATGTGTAAGTGTAAGCATAGAACTAGCATGAACACGTGATCAATGGTCTGCATGGACATCATGGGCTGTTGTGCCTGTATACATGCTGTATCTCTAAAAGAAAATATAACTATACCCCTGAGCGCAATTTCTTCCTTGACTTTCTCATCAGTGAATATAGACAAGAATATTCATTAAGGGCAATAAATAAACTGCTGAAAAAAACTCAGTGGGTCAAGCAGCATCTGTGGAGGTTTCTGGCTGAGATCCTGCATCAGAATGTGGAGCGATGATAGCCAATGTCCAGAAGTGAGGTGAGGGGTGAAATGGGCTGCTAAGATAACAGGTGGAAACAAGACTTTGAAAATCTACTCCACAACACCACCTATCTTAGTATCATCTGCATACTTACTTATCCAATTTTCCACCCCATCATCCAGATCATTGATGTACATGACAAACAACAGTGGACCCAACACAGATCCCTGAGGCACCCCACTGGTCACCGGCTTCCAACCTGACAAACAGCCATCCACCATTACTCTCTGACATCTCCCATTCAGCCACTGTTGAATCCATCTTGCTACTCCGCCATTAACACCCAAAGATGGAACCTTCTTAATCAACCTTCCATGGAGAACTTTGTCAAAGGCCTTACTGAAATCCATATAGACAACATCCACTGTTTTACCCTCATCAATTTCCCTAGTTACCGCTTCAAAAAATTCAAGAAGGTTTGTCAAACATGACCTTCCAGGCACAAATCCATGTTGACTGTTCCTGATCAGACCCTGATTATCCAGATGCTTATATATATTATCTCTAAGTATCCTTTCCATTAATTTGCCCACCACTGACGTCAAACTAATAGGTCTATAATTGCTAGGTTTATTCTTTGAACCCTTTTTAAACAATGGAACAACATGCGCAGTACGCCAATCCTCCGGCACTATTCCCGTTTCTAATGACATTTGAAATATTTCTGTCATAGCTCCTGCTATTTCTACACTAACTTCCCTCAATGTCCTAGGGAATATCCTGTCAGGACCTGGAGACTTATCCACTTTTATATTTTTCAAAAGTGTCAGTACTTCCTCCTCTTTGAATCTCATAGTTTCCATAGCTACTCTACTTTTTTTCCCTTACCTCACAGAGTTCAATATCCTTCTCCTTGGTGAATACCGAAGAAAAGAAATTGTTCAATATCTCCCCCATCTCTTTTGGCTCTGCAGATAGCTGTCCATTCTGGTTCTCTAATGGTCCAATTTTATCCCTCGTTATCCTTTTGCTATTAATATAGCTGTAGAAACCCTTTGGATTTACTTTCACCTTTCTTGCCAAAGCAACCTCATATCTTCTTTTAGCCTTCCTAATTTCTTTCGTAAGATTCTTTTTACATTCTTTATACTCCTCTAGCACCTCATTTACTCCATGCCTCCTATAATTAACAAGTCAAATAAATTTCCTAGATTACAGTATAATAATTGGGAAGAAATTAATATTAAAATTTTGGAAAGACCCTATATCCCCACAATTAAAATGTGGGTTACGGAAATGTCGGAGACCCTACACCTGGAAAGAATCAGATTTGCCCTAATGGACAAACAAGAAGTTTTCGTTAGAATATGGTCTTCTTTCATTGATTACTTAAAAGGGTAGAATGGTTCGGCAGGGAACCCTAACTGAAACTTGCTCAGGATTAGATGGTTATATTCTATATTCCTTGATCTTAACTCCTATGATTTATTAATAGTAAATTATTCCATTCTTTATGATTTTCTTTTTTGATGTTGATTTTTATTTTATTTTTCTTTCTGTTTTCCTCTCTTTAAAAAAAATTATTAGTCAAAATGATTCACTTGACAATATTAATAATGTATGACTGTTGTACACGAAATATTGCTATCATAACATGTGTTTGCTAAGTCACTGTCTACATACTCTAATAAAAATATGTATTAAAAAAAAAAATCATTCCACTTGCCCAACTGATCAAGATCCTGCTGAAATTTTTAATATCCAGTCCAGTAGTATGGACTGATCAATTTTTGATATGACAAGAAACACATTTTTGTTTCCTTCCATCTCTCCAGTTGGAGTCACAGAACCATAGAATGATACAGCATGGAAACAGATGCTTCGACCCAACCTGCCCACACTGTGAATCGAGGATCAGAGGACATAGGTTTAAGGTGGAGGGGAAGAGATCTAATAGGAATCTGAGGGCTAACTTTTTCACCGAAAGGGTGGTGGGTGTAGGGAACAAACTGCCAGAGGAGGTAGTTGAGGCAGGGACTATCCCAACGTTTAAGAAACAGTTAGACAGGTACATGGGTATGACAGGTTTGGGGAGATATGGATTAAATGCAGGCAGATGGGACTAGTGTAGCTGGGGCATGTTGGCCCGTGTAGAATAAACGGGAGGTCATTTAAGACTGAGGTGAGAAAAAACTTTTTCGCCCAGAGAGTTGTGAATTTATGGAATTCCCTGCCAGAAAGGGCAGTGGAGGCCAATTCACTGGATGGATTTAAGAGAGAGTTAGATAGAGCTCTAGGGGCTAGTGGAGTCAAGGGATATGGGGAGAAGGCAGGCACGAGTTATTGATAGGGGACGATCAGCCATGATCACAATGAATGGCGGTGCTGGCTCAAAGGGCCGAATGGCCTCCTCCTGCACTTATTTTCTATGTTTCTATGACGCTGGGCTGAAGGGCCAGTTTCCTCACTGTGTCACTCTATGACTCTATTCATTAATTCCGCTCCAAACTTGTTACCAAGTTCAAGTAACTGCGTCTCTGCTCATCCCTATGCAACAGGATCCTCGACTTCCTCAATGACAGACCACAATCAGTATGAATTGGCAGTAACATTTCTTCCTTGATAACCATCAGCACAGGACCACCTCAGGGCTGTGTGCTCAATGCCCTGCTCTACATACTGTGTACCCATGGCTCTGTAGCCAGAACAACAATCTTACCCTCAAAGTCAGCAAAACCAAGAAGCTGATTGTTGACTTCAGAAAACGAAAGCCGAGGATCTGCGAACCTGTCTACATCGACAAGTTGCCGGTGGAGAGTTAACAACTTCAGGTTCCTGGGTGTGAAGATCTGCACTAGACCCAGCACATTAATGGAATTACTAAGAAAGCACGTCAATGCCTCTAACTTCCTTGGAAGATTGAGGAGATTTGTTACGTTGATGAATAATTTCTTGTGCTTCTATAGGTGTACACATTAGAGCATTTTGAATGTTGCATCACGGCCCGGTTCGGCAACTCGGAATGCCCAGGAATGAAGGAGGTATGCTGCTGCTAGTAAGAATTCCATTGTTCCGTTGACACTACATATTGCATTTAAACACTCCTGACTCTTGAAGCATGAGCAAGATATTCTCCTCCTAATTAGCACCTAACTCCCTCCCTCGCCTGAAACATATTTCAAGGTCCATCACCAAGAAGCCCACAGGAGCCGTTGGAAGAGAAGGAGGAGGGGGAGGAGCGACACCCGACCGGTAAGCTTTAAAATCAAGCGCGGGGCTTGTTTTTTCAGAGGCCCACAGGAGCCGTTGGAAGAGGAGGAGGGGGAGGAGCGACACCCGACCGGTAAGCTTTAAAATCAAGCGCGGGGCTTGTTTTTACCTAAATCCATAACGTTCCATTTGGAGAAGTGGGTTTTTTTGAGGAAGCCGCTGATTGGTGGGAAGTGGACTAGGGTAAGCAGCTGATTGGTGGGAAGTGGACTAGGGTAAGCAGCTGATTTACAGTCAGATTTCAGCAGTTTGTAGTGATTTTATATTGTGTTGATATTGTATCCTGTGTAAGGGGGGAGTATGAAGGCCAGGGCCGTGTACTGTTCTGGATGTCAGATGTGGGAGGTCAGGGAATCTGATAGCCCTCCAGATGTCCGCATTTGCGCCAGGTGTGTCGAGATGGGGCTCCTAAAGGACTGTGTTAGGAACCTGGAGCAGCAGCTCGATGACCTCCGTCTGGTTAGGGAGAGTGAGGAGGTCATAGAGAGGAGCTACAGGGAGGTAGTCACTCCCAGACCACAGGAGGCAGACAAGCAGGTCACAGGTAGGAAGGGCAAGGGGCAGAGGCAGGGGCTAGAGAGTACCCCTGTGACCGTACACCTGGAAAATAGGTACTCGGGTTTGAGTGCTATTGGAGGGGACAGCCTAGCAGGGGGCAGCAACAGCGGCCGGGCCTCCGGCACAGAGACCGGCCCTGATGCTCAGAAGGGTAGCAAAAAGAGGAGGGCAATTGTAATAGGGGACTCTATAGTTAGGGGGTCGGATAGGCGATTCTGTGCACGCAGTGGGGAGACCCGGATGGTAGTTTGCCTCCCTGGTGCCAGGGTCTCGCATGTGTCAGAACATGTCCAAAAGATTCTGATAAGGGAGGGAGAGGAGCCTGATGTTGTGGTACACATAGGTACCAATGACATAGGCAGAAAAAGTGACGAGGTCCTGAAGGGAGAATTTAGGGAGTTGGGGGGAAAGTTAAGGAGAAGGACCAAAAGGGTAACGATTTCAGAATTACTGCCTGTGCCGTGTGACAGTGAGAGTAGGAATGAAATGAGGTGGAGGATAAATGCGTGGCTGAGGGACTGGTGCAGTGGGCAGGGATTCAAGTTTCTTGATCACTGGGACCTCTTTTAGGGAAGGCATGATCTGTACACCAAGGACGGGTTGCACTTGAACCCGAGGGGGACCAATATCCTGGCAGGGAGATTTGCAAAGGCTACTGGGGAGACTTTAAACTAGAAAGGCTGGGGGGAGGGACTCGGGTAGAGGGGGCTAGGGATCAGGGCGTGGGGTAAGAGGCAGAGAAGGGAAGCACTCGGACCCAAAATGTAGGCGAGAAAGATGAAAAAGATAATAGACAGAGAATAAGGGATGGTGGGTTTCTAAAATGTGTATATTTTAATGCTAGAAGCATTGTAAGTAAGGTGGATGAACTTGGAGCCTGGATTGACACCTGGAAATATGATGTTGTGGCAATCAGTGAAACATGGTTGCAGGAGGGCTGTGATTGGAAACTAAATATTCCAGGATTTCGTTGCTTCAGGTGTGATAGAATTGGAGGGACCAGAGGGGGAGGTGTTGCATTGCTTGTCAGAGAAGATATTACAGCAGTGCTTTGGCAGGATAGATTAGAGGGCTCATCTAGGGAGGCTATTTGGGTGGAACTAAGAAGTGGGAACGGTGTAGCAACACTTTAGGGGTGTGCTATAGACCGCCAAATGGGGAGCGAGAATTGGAAGAGCAAATATGTAAGGAGATAGCAGATATTAGTAGTAAGCACAAGGTAGTGATTGTGGGAGATTTCAATTTTCCAAAAATAGACTGGGAAACACATTCTGTAAATGGGCTGGATGGTTTGGAGTTTGTAAAATGTGTGCAGGATAGTTTTTTACAGCATTACATAGAGGTATCGACCAGAGAAGGGGCAGTGCTGGATCTCCTGTTAGGAAATGAGGCAGGTCAGGTGACGGAGGTATGCATTGGTGAGCACTTCGGGACCAGTGAATCACAATACCATTAGTTTCAATATAATTATGGAGAGAGTCAGAACTGGACCTAGGGTGGAGATTTTTGATTGGAGAAAGGCTAACTATGAGGGAATGCGTAAGGATTTTAAAGGAGTGAATTTGGACACTTTGTTTCATGGGAAGAATTGTTTCTTTATTCAGAGGTCAGCCATGCCAAGAGCTTTCCAGTAAACCAGAGAATAGGCTTCAAGGATTTTCATAAAACCTCCCAGAAAAATGGACACATTTTTCACTGGACAAATGGATGTATCTGACCATGACAGATCAAAACAGAGAAGGAGAATACAGAAAGACTCTAACAGCAATCCCAAGCCTCTGGTACAGTCCATGGATTCCATGTTGATTTTCTCACCACCTCAGACAATGCTTCAATGATTGAATGATACTTTATCGTCACGTGTACCTAGGTAAAGGGAAATTCTTAGTTTTTGCATACAATCCGGTAAAATTATACAGCGGACTTCACCTAGGCAGTAAACCTACAAAGAGTCGCCACGTTTCTGGCGCCAACAGTTTCAAAAGTTCTTATCTTAGGGTCTTATCTTCTTGCAGCGACAAACCAGGCCTGGTGAGAACTGGAGAACGCAGACCTGTTTCCAAGATGGCGTCCAAGCCAGGCGATTATTTGCCTGCTAGCTACAGAAGCAGATCTACAATCACATATTACAATCTCTCCACACTTTTAAATCTCTACTCCACACAGCAACATCTTTTACTACCTGTACACTGTGCACGGCTCGATTGCAATCATGTATTGTCTTTCCGCCGGCTGGTTAGCACGCAACAAAAGCTTTTCACTGTACCTCAGTACACGTGACAATAAACTAAACGGAACTGAACTGGAGTGGAAGCAAGTTTATCCAGAGAACCATCCTTGACCTTGAAAGACTGTCCAGGAAAATAAATGCAAGATTTGCCTTTTTTGTCAGATACCACCTGCAACGTCTTTATGGAGTGTAAGTCATGGTACATAATGTGACATCAATAAAAGAATTCAGTTTCACTCAATAAGTTATACAGAATTAAAATACTCTAGTGCTTTAAAATTACGATCGAACAACGGACATGATTTCTCCGCAATTCATTACATGCTGTTTATAATGGATTTTTTTTTTCTGAAAGAGAGGTGGGTGATTTTATTTCATCATCATTCCTTCTATTTTTAAAAGGCTCTCAGATCATTGAATACAGGGTGCCAGAAATACAAGGAAGAAACAGAACAGCACATGAAAGAGCTGAATTGAACAATCTACTTGTTGATTACTTTTTTTTTCACTCCAGAGACTTTGCTTTTGCCTGCAGCCCTCTCTCCGTTTATCAGCTATCTACTTGTCAAGTTCAGATGAGTTTCAAATGACCACTGTCTTCAGGCTGATGAGAAGCACAATAGCAGTAAATGGATTGCCAAATATGCAGGATTAATAAATACAAAAAAAGAGATTCTCAAGAATAAACAATTGGGACATTTTTAACTGTAGGTTTTAACTGCAAACCTATTAAAAAGGCCGGAAGACATATTAATTCCAGACAGTAATGTATCTCCCCACTCCCCTTGGCATTAACTCATGCTGGATGTAGTTCCACTGGTTCTTGTATCCTCCAATATGCGAGTCTTCAAGCCCGTATCTAGAGTGGATACAATGAAGGTCAACAAGTGTTTAACTGCAGTAGGATAAGGGGGCTGGATTTGCAATCTGACGTGACCATATTGCTAATTCCTCCAGTGCACTTTGGTGTCACTGGACAGCAGGAGAATTAGATAGTGAATCAGAGCAGCAATCGAAGAGCGTCCTGATTGGAGCAGTGTGCGAATGGTGGAGGAGGATTCCTTGAAGTACCTCAGATTCACTGCCTGGTTTCTGCTGCATTAATGGGCCCAATAATGGGCAGCACGGTGGCACAGCGGTAAAGTTGCTGCCTTACTGCGAGTTTAATCCTGACTACGGGTGCTGTCTGTACGGAGTTTCTACGTTGTCCCCATGACCTGCGTGGGTTTTCTCCGAGATCTTCGGTTTCCTCCCACACAAGTACCCTCATGGTCGGGTGATCCTGATGATTAAATCACATGCGATCCAGAGCATCTTGGTAGAATAGGCACAGTGGCGCAGCGATAGAGTTGAGATAGAGACATAGCAAGAAAACAGTCCTTTTGGGCTTCTGAGTCCGCACTGACCATCAAACAATTATCTAATCCATCATGCCTTCCATGTTATTATCTCCACATACCCAGCAGTCCCTCCTCCCTAGATTTGAAACATATATCGACACAAAATGCTGGAGTAACTAAATGGGACAGGCAGCATCTCTGGAGAGAAGGAATGGGAGAGGTTTCGGGTCGAGACCCTTCTTCAGATTCAGATACATATACAGTGGCTTGCAAAAGTTTTCATACCCCTTGAACTTTTCCACATTTTGTCACGTTACAACCACAAACGTAAATGTATTTTATTGGGATTTTATGTCCTAGACCAACACAAAGTGGCGCATAATTGTGAAGTGGAAGGAAAATGATACATGGTTTTCAAATTTTTTTACAAATAAAAAACTGGAAAGTGTGGCGTGCAAAAGTATTCAGCCCCCTTTACTCTTATACCCCAAAATAAAATCCAGTGAAACCAATTGCCTTCAGAAGTCACTTAATTAGTAAAAGAGCCCACTGTGTGTAATCTAATCTCAGTATAAATACAGCTGTTCTGTGAAGGCCTCAGAGGTTTGTTAGAGAACATTAGTGAATAAACAGCATCATGAAGCCCAAGGAACACACCAGACAGGTCAGGGATAAAGTTGTGGAGAAGTTTAAAGCAGGGTTAGGTTATAAAAAAAAGATCCCAAGCTTTGAACATCTCACGGAACACTGTTCAATCCATCATCCAAAAATGGAAAGAGTATGGCACAACTGCAAACTTACCAAGACGTGGCCGTCCACCTAAACTGACAGGCCTGGCAAGGAGAGCGTTGATCAGAGAAGCAGCCAAGAGGCCCATGGTAACTCTGGAGGAGCTGCAGAGGTCCACAGCTCAGATGGGAGAATCTGTCCACAGGACAACTATTAGTCGTGCACTCCACAAATCGGGCCTTTATGGAAGAGTGGCAAGAAGAAAGCCATTGTTGAAACAAAGCCAAAAGAAGTCCCGTTTGCAGTTTGCCACAAGCCATGTGGGGGACACAGCAAACATGTGGAGGAAGGTGCTCTGGTCTGATGAGACCAAAATTGACGTTTTTGGCCTAAATGCAAAAAGCTATGTGTGGCGGAAAACTAACACTGCACATCACCCTGAACACACCATCCCCACTGTGAAACATGGTGGTGGCAGCATCATGCTGTGGGGATGCTTTTCTTCAGCAGGAACAGGGAAGCTGGTCAGAGTTGATGGGAAGATGGATGGAGCCAAATACAGGGCAATCTTGGAAGAAAACCTGTTAGAGTCTACAAAAGACTTGAGACTGGGGCGGAGGTTCACCTTCCAGCAGGACAACGACCCTAAACATACAGCCAGAGCTACAATGGAATGCAGTTTTAGATCAGGGTGGCTGAATACTTTTGCACGCCACACTTTTCACTTTTTTATTTGTAATAACATTTGGAAACCATGTATCATTTTCCTTCCACTTCACAATTATGCACCACTTTGTGTTGGTCTATCACATATAATCCCAATAAAATACATTTACGTTTGTGGTTGTAACGTGACAAAATGTGGAAAAGTTCATGAGGTATGAAAACTTTTGCAAGCCACTGTATCTTGTGTATTACTAACTTATCCCAGCAAAGCACCGGCCCCTTGATGTGCAGGGAAGGGAAGAAGAATCAGAAAATAAAAATAGTTTTGGATGATCAGCCATAATCATATTGAATGACGGTGCTGGCTCAAAGGGCCGAATGGTCTGCGCCTGCACCTATTTTTATATTTCCTCTCATCAGTCCAGGGAAATTGGTCATTTCAAAGGTCAGGGACCAGGACCTTTTGAGATGAACTGACATAGATTATGACAGGGATAAATCCTCAACCTCATCCTGTTCTGTACTGCTCCACCCAACACCAGTGATACATTCAGCCAATGCAATGCAATGCCCCATTTATGTTTCAAGTTTTAATTGTAGGATTAGTGAGCTGAGCAGCAGAAACGTCAGATATAAATGTTGACAGGACAGAAACCCGAGAATCAGCCAATTCCCAAATAATAAGATTAAACTATTGAAACTTTCACCATTGATAATCTTTGGGAACAACTAAATTGATAGCCATAACTCCAGACTGTATGACAATGCTTGGGCTGACAAGTAGTAGATGATGTTATTTTAATATTAGTTTCATACACACTGAAATTCCACAAGAATCCATTCACCCTTGGAAATGGTTTCATAGTTAATCAATTTTCCAACTGATTCTGAAGAACACTAGAAAATAGAAGCAACAGGATACCGCACAAAGGTAGAGTTGCTTCCCTACAGAGCCAGAGACCCAGGTTCGATCCTGAATATGGGTGCTGTTTGTACGGAGGTTGTGTGTTCTCCCTGTGACCAAGTGAGTTTTCCCTGGGTTCTCCCGTTTCGTCGCACAATCCAAAGACGTACAGGTTCATTGGCATCGGGAAGTTGTAAAAAACGTTGGCCCTAGGGATCACTGGTCCGCGCGGATTCGGTGGGCCAAAGGGTCTGTTTCCGTGCTGTATCTCTAAACTAAACCAAACTAAACTAAAATAAACCTGTCCCCAAAAGCCTGCCCTGCCATTCATTATGATCACAGCTGATCTACCCCAGGCCTCCACCTCTCCTCAGTGCCCTCAATCCCACAGTCTTTCACAGATCTACCTACCTCCACTTTAACTACTTCTAATAATGTGCCAGTTTCTTCCAATTTCATCTCAGAAAAGCCCTGAGAGCTATAGGGGACACCCCTTCGGACTTTCACAGCTATTATATATAATATAATAATGAAATGGCTGATGAATTGAATACGTTTTTTTGGGTCAGTCTTCACAGCGGAAGAAACCAGCAACATGCCAGAAGAGAGACTGGGGGCAGTTGTTAGTGGAGTTACTGTTACTAAGGTGAAAATGCTTGGGAAGTTGAAAGATCTGAAGTTGGATAAGTCACCTGGACCAGATGGACTTCACCCCAGGGTTCTGAAAGAGGCAGCTTTAGAGATTGTGGAGGCGTTGATAGTAATATTTCATGAATCACTAGACTCAGGCTTGGTCTCAGAGGTAGACAAAAGTGCTGGAGAAACTCAGCGGTTGCAGCAGCATCTATGGAGCGAAGGAAAAAAGAGGACTCAGAGGACTGGAAAATTGCAAATGTTACTCCACTGTTCAAGAAGGGAGCGAGGTAAAAGAGGGGAATTATAGGCTGGTTAGCCTGACTTCAGTGGTTGGTAAGAATTTAGATTCCATTATTAAGGATGAGGTTTCCGAGTACTTAGAAGCACATGATGAAATAGGTCGAATTCAGCATGGTTTTGTGAAGGTGAGATCTTGCTTGATAAAATTGTTGGAATTCTTTGAGCAGGATGGACAAAGGCGAGGCAGTGGATGTTGTTTATATGGATTTTCAGAAGGCCTTAGATAAGGTGCTGCACATGAAGCTGCTAACCAAGAATACAGCATAGCAAAGTGTACGGTCATGTATTTTGGTAATGGGGATAAAGGCGTAGACTATTTTCTAAGTGAGGATAAGATTCAGAAATCGGAGATGCAAAGAGACTTGGGATAGCTGGTGCAGGATTCCCATAAGGTTGCAAATTGAATCAGTTTTAAGGAAGGCAAATGCAATATTAGCATTCATTTTTAAAGTACTAGGATATAAAATCAGGGATTCAATGCTGAGGCTTTATAAGGCACTGGTCAGAACACATTTGGGGTTTTGGGCCCCATAACTGAGGAGGGATGTGCTGGCATTAGAAAGGATCCAGAAGTGGTATACGAGAATGATCCCCAGTGATTGGGTTACCGTATGATGAGCGTTTGATGGCACTGGACTTACACTCGCTGGAGTTTAAAAAGATGAGGAGGGAACTCAAATGAAACTTAGTGAAATTCTATCCAATAGAATGGATGTGGGGAGCATATTTCCACCAGTGGGGGAGTCTAGGACCACATGTGACAATAAAGTATTCCATAAAGTTTTCCAATCCATTCCTTACGAGCCATTTCGACAGACACATGAGCAGGTAGGGAATAAAGGAAAATAGACAATGTGCAGGTAGATGGGATTCGTTAAAATTGTACCATAATGTTCACAGTTATCATGGGCTGAAGGCCTGGTCCTGTGCTGTTCTGCCCAAGGTTTGACATTCTATGTCTCCTTCACCATTTTCTCAATGATTCTCAGTGAATCTTGATTCACAGGCAAAGCAGAATGACAATTTTCTATACATAACATGGACTTGAACAGAAGAAATTGAACCATATGACCCATTGCACCTGTGGTGGCACACTAAAATTGGTATTGATATTGGCTTCCAATTGACAAATGTGTCGAAATACAGCAAAACAGTTCATTTGCATGCTACCCAGCCAAACCATACTATAGACACAAAAAGCTGGAGTAACTCAGCTGGACAGGCAGCATCTCTGGAGAGAAGGAATGGATGACGTTTCGGGTTGTGACCCTTCTTCTTCAGATTGAAAAAGGGTCTCGACCCGAAACGTCACCCATTCCTTCTCTCCAGAGATTCTGCCTGTCCTGCTAAGTTACTCCAGCTTTTTATGTCTATCTTCACTTTAAACCAGCATCTGCAGTTCCTTCTTACACAAATCATACTATATATGAGTTCATTTAAGCCATATACAGTTCATCAGGAAGTGGAAAGAGAAAAATAGCAGAGTACACAATATAGTGCAAAATGTTATTGTGTTATAGCATTACAGTTACAGAGAAATTATAGGTAAGAAAAAGTTTAAGGGCCTCAAAGAGCTTGGTTGGAGAGGACCCTTAACGTATGAGAGGATCCCAAATAATGTTTGGTAGACAAAAATGCTGGAGAAACTCAGCGGGTGAGGCAGCATCTATGGAGCGAAGGAAATAGGGAATTTTCAGGTCAGAACCCACTTCAGACTGATTGTAGGGAGGGGAAAAAGCTTGGTTCTGGTATGATGACTTCTATGTGGAGCAAAAGATTTTCAACTGGATAGTAAAGGGTTAACTTTCCTACTGTGGCCTCCCAGCTAGGAATATTATCATTATTTTAAATGGTCAGAAAATATTGCACGGTGCACCTGAATTTGCACTCTTTGCAATTCACCGCCATTGGGCAAGACTCCCCACCTGTAGTGTGAAATTGGGAAATTATCCTCACAGGATATTTTCTGGTTCTTTTCAAAAGTACTATGGGATTTTTAACATCCAACCAAGCAACTAGACAGACTCAGGCTTTTTGACAATGCAGCAGCCTCACGACCTCTTATGTTGTAGACTGTGAGCAGGTTTTACGACTTTGTACTTCCAATGCACAGCGGAATATAACATTAATGTCTGACCTCTGCACTCGATCTCTTCGAAAACATTAATTTATATGATCTAGCTCACTCTGAATTCTCGGATTTTAGTATAGGTTTTAGCAACCAAAACCTTCTGACCCAGAGCTGGAATGCCATTAACAGCCTGAATTACAAACTAAAGATTCATTTCATTTCGCAAAACACAAAGTATTGGATTCACTCAATGGGTCATGCAGCATTTGGGGAGGGAATGAACAAGTGACATTTTGGGTTGGGACCTTCTTCAGACTGATTCATTTCATTATGTGGCCCCATGTGTAAACTGCAGTTTTTAATTCAGAGTTTCATCACTTTGAGGCATTTTGTAAGGGGAGCAAGTTGTGGCTGTAAAACCTGATATCGTCTAAAGCAAAATGTTGCTGAGAGTTCTGTGCTGCATGTGGGAGCTGAGTTGTTGTCCGCCTGGTAATACTAAACACATTGGTTGTTTCCAACCATTCCTCGTACCATCTTTAACTGTAACATATCCTGACTTACAAACTGTAATGAAAATCTGTTCCTGGTTTGAGACTAAAAGGAGAAACTACTGCAGATATCCTAAGCACTTCCATGTGTTTGTTCGTCTCTGCTAGTTTGTGCTGTGCCCTGCTGCTTCTCCTTGTGGCTAAATAGACTATAAAAAAAAGCTGAATGGACAAGACTTAACAAGGTGCATGAGGAGAAACATAATCCAAGTTTTTTTTTTCAAACCATTCAGCCTCTTAACTACATTTAGTTTGTAGATGTTACAGATGTTTCTGACTGCAAGGTTTCAGATTTTAAGGGTTTGCATTGCAGCAAAGACAGGAATGCAGACACAGCAAAAGGATATCATTCATTTTTTAAATATTAGTTCGTGGGATGTGAACATCGCTGGCAAGACAAGGAGTTATTGCCCATTCCTAATCACTCTAAAGTCAAATGTATAGACATTTGAATAGGTCAAGATCTAGTAAAGATGGCACATTTCTTTCTCTGAAGGAGAGGAGTGAGGTGCATGAACTTAAAAAAAAATCAGAAAAAACTTTCACCATTAGTTTAAAAAAATTCTTGTTTTTACTATGTACTTCAATTTAATCTCCTCCGCTATTATGGTGGGATTTGAGTCTCTAGATTAATAGGCTGGTGTTCTGTCCATTAATCCAGTGCCCTCACCACTATGTTGCCACAGGACCAATATGTTGCAGATTTATGTAATTAATAAAATGGAAACCATGTTTGGGTGTGCAGCTATGCCTTTTGGCCATTCGTAACAACTTGTTGCAATTCCTCCATCAATGGGGCAGCAGAGTAGGTGGGGGTGCAGGCATCTGATTTTGACATGCAGCTTGAGTCAATTGGAAGTAAGAATCTAACACAGCAAGGCAGATAGGACAGTCTTTCTCCTCTAAGGTGAACCATCATTTTACCAACTGGTGTAATAAGGAACTGCAGATGCTGTTTAAACCTAAGATAGACACAACAAGCTGGAGTAACTCAGCGAGACAGGCAGCATCTCTGGAGAGAAGGAATAAGTGATGAGTCTGAAGAAGGGTCTGGACCCGAAACGTCACCCATTCCTTCTCTCCAGAGATGCTGCCTTTCCCTCTGAGTTACTCCAGCATTTTGTGCTTATCATTAAATCATTTTACAGGTCGAGAGGTAGACACTCCACCGGAAAGAATTGAAGATGATTGAAGCAATAAGCTTTTCAGAACCATGAAATTTAGCAACATAGTTCAAGCCAGATATGTGATGGCACACTCTCTATCCATCTGGATGAGTGCAGCTTCAACATCACTCAAGAAGCGCGACACTTTACACGACAGAGCTGCCCATTTGATGACATCCCAGCCACAACTATTCACTCAATCCACCTCTGATGCACAGTAGCAGTAGTTTGTTCCTTCTACAGCATGCATGCAGCAAGTCATCAAGACTACTCAGACTGCACCTTCCAAACCCACGACCCTTATCAACTTAAACGACAAGGGCAGCAAAAGCATGGTAACACCACCACTTGGAAATTTCCCTTCAAGCCATGCACCGGTCCTGACTTGGAAATATCTTACTGTTCCTTCATTGTCGCTGAGTCAAAATCCAGGAACTCCCTTCCTAACAACACTGTGGGTATCCCCACACCTCAAGGACTGTAACAGTTGAAGAAGGCATCGCATTTTCAAGGGCAACTAAGGAAGGGCAATTAAATGCTTGCGCAGCCTGTGAAGTCCACATTCTTTCAATGAGTATAAATATAAAACCCCTTTCAATCAATTGAGCTTGATGTACATCTCTGAAAGGGCAATATGTTTAATCATATTGGCCCAGTCTTTTCCTATATGGCTCAATAGTGAAGCCCTGATTCTGATTTAGAAAATTCAAAGACTACTCCGGTGAAGTGGGATTTGATCTATGCTGAAACCTTTGTGCGATTCTGAGAGCTTCTTGCATTGCCAGATGCCACGTTTTAAGTGATTTTTTGAAGTTTACTCCACCATCTGTTCTCTCAGGTGGTCAGAAGGCAAAAGACTATTCTGACTCCTAGCCAATGATTATGCTTCACACAACATTACTATAGTCTACGCTGAAAAGATTTCCATGGAACCTTGCAGTACACATATGGTTCCTGCATTCTCCTACATTGCAACTGTAGTAAGTTTATAAACTCTGTCACAACTTCAAACAGGGCAGGATCTGAAATTGTACGCCAATCAAGTGGCCACAGACTTAGCCAACATCTTCATCCTCTCCCTTCAACCGAACACTGTTCCCATCTGAAACCTCCATCGCTCCAATCCTATATACTTTATAACCTGTCTCAATGGCTACTCTCCTGTGGCTCCAACATCAATCATAATAAAGTGGTTTAACAGATTGGTTACGGCCCACACAAGTCCAGCCACCCACATACTCTAGACCCCTGGCAATCTGCATACGGGAACAAATAGGTCTACAGAGGATGCCATCGAACTTGCACCACATTGAACTCTGGATCACTTTAACAATAAGAAAACATTCGTCTGGATACTATTCATTGACTACGTTTATTCTTTCACTACGACATCTGGCAGTAGAGTTGCTGCCTTACAGCGCCAGATACCCGGGTTCATTCCCGATTACAGGTGCTGTGTCTACAGAATTTGTACGTTCTTCCTGTGACTACGTGGGCATCCAGCTCTGGTTTCCTTCCCCACTCCAAAAACGTACAGGTTCGCAGGTTAAGTAGCTTTGGTAAAATTGTGAATTGTACCTGGTGTGTAGGGTAATGCTAGTGTACGGGGTCATCGCTGGTCAGCACACACTCTCAGACTCGCAGAATCTCTTAGAGTCAGTGGTTCTCTAAAGTAAAGGCTCAGCCTTCAACACTGTTACCAAATAAATTCATCTCTAAACTCCTGGACCTTGGCCTTGGGGCTTCCATCCGTAACTATCTTCTGACTTCTTGACTGGTAGACCTCAGTTGCTTAGAATTGGTCATAATATTTCTTCCACCCTGACCCTTAACATTGGTGCTCCTCAGGATTGCACGCTCAGTTCCCTGTACATCCATCAATATGTGGCCAAGTAAAGCAAGTAGATCATCATCTCAAACTTTACGTTCCCTGATGATATATCACTCTTGTCAGAAGGATAAACAATAACAATGAGTACAGGAAAGAGAGTTGGAACCTTGTCTCATGGTGTCAGAATAACAACATAGCCCTTAATGTCAGCAAGGCAAAAGATTTGACTGTTGATCTAAGGAAGGGGAACAGTGAACACTACAATATCCTCATTAACAAAGCTGCTTAGGAGATGTTTGAGAGCTTCAAGTTCCTAGCCATCCATATCACGTAACCTGACCCCTTCAACTAATATGGTGATCAAGAAAGCATATCAACACATTTATTTTCTTGGGCGATTGAGAAAATTAGATTTTCTGAAGAAGGGTCTCGCCCCGAAACGACGCCTATTCCTTCGCTCCATTGATGCTGCCTCACCAGCTGAGTTTCTCCAGCATTTTTGTCTACTGGAGAAAATTTGATTAGTAATTTGATTAGTAATGTCCCACTCAGGTTACTTTTTAGACAACTGCAGGAGACTATGCAGTTGCCACATGGCCGCCACATGTTCGCGGGTAGTTCCAGGGAGTCGCCTTCATGGTCGCGAGGAATTCCCGCATTCTGGGAATTAGCCGCAACTTCATTATGGTCGCCGTGAATTTTTCAACATGTGGAAAAATTAGCAGTGCCTAGAATGAAGCCACATTGGACAGTAGCGAGAATTCTCGTGCCGTCGGTGGGTCGCCAGGAGGTCCTAGTGGGTTGCCAGGAGGTTGAAGGCTTTCGTAGGTTCTCATAGGTTGTAGCCGGTGCTGACCAGTGAATTTCATTGGCTCATTGGGGGAAAAAAATGTCAGCAGTAGCTTTCAGATCCAAGGATAACTGATTGGTAATGTTAAATGTCCGTCAAGCTTCACAGCTGTATATCTCTGGCTTCTTAAAAGTTGTCTCCACTTCTTCTCCCCCCTTCTCCCCCCTTCTCCCCACTTCTACATCCCCCTCTCACCCCTCCCCCCCCCCCCCTCTCCCCCCACCTTTTAAAGGACTTACCAAACACTGGGGAAAAAAACATAACCAGTAGTAACCGACCGGTAATGTTAAATGTCCGCTGAGCTTCATAACCGTGTATCTCTGCCTTCTTAAAAGTTGTCTGGCTTCTTGAAAGTTGTCTCCACTCCTTCTCCCTCCTTCTCCCTCCTTCTCTCTCCTTCTCCCCCCTCTCCCCCCCTCTTTTAAAGGACTTACCATACATGTGTGTCTGTTTCACCTTGGCTTTGCACTGTGTGAATTTCACTCAGACAGCGCTCACACTGCTTGCCCTGTCCCACGCCTCCATAATGGGCTGGTGAAGAAAGCGATGTGTGTGTGTGTGTGTGTGTGTGTGTGTGTGTGTGTGTGTTCACTGTGTGTGTGTGTGTGTGTGTGTGTGTGTGTGTGTGTGTGTGTGTGTGTGTGTGTGTGTGTTCACTCTGACAGTCGCCGTTCCAGTTGCCGGCTTTTCATGCGACTGCAGCAACTTGACAGTCGCCGGCAGTCTCCTGAAAAATCGCCTATGTGGGACAATCCCATAAGGGTGTCAGGAGAGGGAGAACGGGGTTAAGAAGGAAATACAGATCAGCCATGATTGAATGGTGGATTGACTTGATGGGCTGAATGGCCTAGTTCTGCTCCTATCACATATGAACTTATAGAAACATAGAAACATAGAAAATAGGTGGCGAGGTAGTCCATTCGTCCCTTCGATCATGGCAGATCATCCAAAATCAGTACCCTGTTCTGGCTTTTCCCCCATATCCTTTGATTCCCTTAGCCCTAAGCGCTAAATCTAACTCTCTCGTGAACTTATGCCCATGAGGATTCTCTTCAACTTCTACAGTAGCGCTATTGAAAGTATTTTGATGGGATGCATCTCACCCTGGTATGGCAACCGCTCTGCCCTTGACAAACTGAACCTGCAGAGAGTGGTGTATGTTACTCTGTCCAGCTCAGACTCATCACTTCCTTCTCTCTAGTCCATCTTCAGGGTGTGTTGCATCAGAAAAGCTGGAAGTAGTGTGAAGGACGCCTGCCACACTAGACATCCGTTTGCTCTCATAGACTCAATGGTTCAATGGAGCCTTTATTGTCACATGTGTGAAGTGCAATCGCACAGTGAAATTCTTCTCTTACGAACAGTCCAGTAGAGTATTGCCATATTCAAACACATCCCTGATTAGCAAATTGTACAGAAATAGTCTACTGATCTCATCTGCAAGAGGCACCATGTTTTCGGTTCATTGTTTTAATTGTATGGAAACACTTTGGCCCAACTTGCGCAAACTGACCAAGAGGCCCCATCTATACCAGTCCCACCTGCCCTCGTTTGGCCTACATCCCTCTAAACCAGGGGTCGGCAACCTACGGCCCATGAGCCAGATCTGGCCCGTAACCCGAAATCATCCGGCCCGCAGGCGTAACCAGTCCCGGGGACACGAGCTGATCTGGAAACTGCTGCTAGTCCCGGGGCCCGCAGGCGACCTGGGCGCTAGGGGCAGGCGAGCCAGTCCCGGGGACGCGAGCTAATCTGGGAACTTCAGCTCGTCCCGGGGCACGCAGGCGACCTGAGCGCCATAGCCAGTCCCAGGGCACGCGAGGGACTTGGGAACTGCAGAAAACTAATTAAAAAACACATGAAAAATGCAAAAAAAGTGTTCGCACAATGGCGATAGATGTGGCCCGCCATCCACTAACAGACATGGTTCCTGGCCCCTATGCAGAACAAGGTTGCCAACTCCTGCTCTAAACCTTTCCTATCCATAAACCTGTCTAAACATTCCTATCCATGTACCTGTCACATCTACCTTTTGAGGAAATAGATAGGAGATTGAAAGCACAGATGCCCAGATTCAAGAACAACTTTTTCCCCATTGCTACTGTATCAGATTCCTGATCCCTATCACTTATTTCACACCCCTCGCTTCAAGTTGCTGCCATGTGTTCTTACAGTTAACTCTACCTCATTTGGCTATCTATTGCTTTATATCATATTGCACTGCACTCTTTGCAACGTTTTGTTATTTCACATTCATATTATTGTTTTTCTATCATTATCATATATACGTGTACTCTGTGACCTTCATGCAAAACAAGGCATTTCATTACACCCTGGTGTATATGATAATAAACTAATTTGAATTTGTAATGTTTGTGCTGGCAACGGCTTGAGTTCATGAAAAATACATGCGATGAAAGTTGTGTCACTTTTTCATCTCGTCTTTTATTTTAGTTTCTTTTGCAATTATTTAACCATTTCTTTTTTTTTAAACCAGAGAACAATGATGTAAAGCAGAATGAGGTAGAGAGAGTGGTCATGCCTGGAACGCCCCAAAAGTGATATTTAAGCTTTTAGATAGCCTAGATGGATATGTAGGGGGTGGATGCAAAAATGGGATAACATAGAAATAATGCGAACAGTTGATCGATGGCCATATTCGGATTCGGTGGACTAAAGGGCTTGTATCCATGCTCATAAGGTCATAAGTGATAGGAGCAGAATTAGGCCATGCGGCCCATCAAGTCTACTCCGCCATTCAATCATGGCTGATCTATCTCTCCCTCCTAACCCCATTCTCCTGCCTTCTCCCCACAACCTCTGGCACCCGTGTGTCTTTTCAGTCAAAAAACTAGTGCAATAAATCTCAAGGTCCTTAGTGCACCAAAGACAATCTGCCAAAGTTCATAGTTATGGTTAGTGTTAGTGTTAACATGAGTGTTAGTAGGGTTAGTGTTGAGTAGTGTTCAAGAGGTTGTGTGAAGACGTTCTTGTTAAATCTGGTGGTCTGTTTTCAGATTTCGATAGCTTGAAATAAGAGCACGGCCAGGGTGATGTGAGTTTTTGATGATAATGGCTGCTCAGTGTTAACTTTGGTTGCTAACTGTCCCGTATTAGCTGGTACATCCCGTATATTGGGCTAAATTGGTTTGTCGTGAATGGGATCACCCTTGCCCCGTGTGTGACTGCTAATGCTCGGGTCGAGGGGACTGTCGGGTCGGAGCGGCGCATCTGGCCCCACCTCACCCATCCCGATGTAGTGCAGCCCATGGAGTGCAGCAGCAGCACCTCACCTGTGACCTGCTGTCCGACCTTCGGACCTTTGCTTACTGCCGACACCACCACTCCTCCTTCTCATGGCCGATCATTGGTTCATGAGTTGGATAGGGTGCCAGACTTTGCGCGCGATGACGCTTGCAAAGTCCGGCGCCCGGGTCAAAACTCCTCAGCTGGCCAGCCGGCTCGACTTTGTGTACAGTCCAGCACCCGGGCCAACTTATCATTCACCCAGCCACGTCTAAGTCAATAGACAATAGAAAATAGGTGCAGGAGTAGGCCATTTGGCCCTTCGAGCCTACACCACCATTCAATGTGACCATGGCTGATCATCCCCAATCAGTACCCCGTTCCTGCCTTCTCCCCATATCCCCTGACTCCACTATTTTTAAGAGCTCTATCTAGCTCTCTCTTGAAAGCATCCAGAGAACCTGCCTCCACTCCCCTCTGAGGCAGGGAATTCCACAGACTCACCACTCTCTGTGAGAAAAAGTGTTTCCTCGTCTCCGTTTTAAATGGCTTACTCATTATTCTTAAACTGTGGCCCCTGGTTCTGGACTCCCCCAACATCGGGAACATGTTTCCTGCCTCTAGTGTGTCCAAGCCCTTAACAATCTTATATGTTTCCATGAGATTCCCTCTCATCCTTCTAAATTCCAGAGTGTACAAGCCCAGCTGCTCCATTCTCCCAGCATATAACAGTCCCGCCATCGTGGGAATTAACCTTATAAATCTACGCTGCACTCCCTCAATAGCAAGAATGTCCTTCCTCTAATTAGGGGACCAACACTGCACACAATACTCCAGGTGTGGTCTCACTAGGGTTCTGTACAACTGCAGAAGTCAGTCAACGAATTGCCGTCGGGAATTTGTCCCTTACGTTAACCTTTTGTCCCTTACTTGGGAGTGAGAAAGTTGGCAACCCTAGCGATAACACAAGCAACTAGCCAGCTGCCTGTATTCCTCCCAGTGCTCTTTCACATTTCCACAGAAAATGCATTGGGCAGTGCAGAGTTTTTGAAAAACAGTATTTCTGCGGGCTCACCTGCCATCTGTGCTTGACTTGCCCTAATCCACATCTCTAGACTGGCTCCTCAATAGCACTATGGATCCAACAGCAGCCAGGCTCTGAGTGAGGTAACTGAGTGACATGGTGGCTGGAGCCCTGCACACAACACACCTGAGGGGCAGGCCATTGCCAGCTGGCAAAGATGTCAACGCTAAAAAAAGAAAAAATTGGTTTAATGCTAAACTAAATTGCGAGAAAAATGATTAAAGGAAGAGTTTAAAGGAAAGGACCATCGATTTAGAACATAGAACAGTACAGCACAGGTATAGGCCCTTCGGCCCACAATGCCGAACATGATGCCAAGTTAAACTGATCTAATCTGCGTGGACATGATTCATAGCTGTCTATTCTTTGAACTTCCATGTCCATACCTTCCCATGCCCCTAGCTAAACTCTCTTAATTGCCACTATTGTATATGTCTCCAACATCACGGAGTGGCATGGTGGTGCAGCGGTAGAGTTGCTGTCTTACAGCGCCAGAGACCCAAATTCGATCCTGACTACGGGTGCTGCCTGTATGGCGATTGCACGTTCTCCCCGTGACCTCTGTGTGGGTTTTCTCCAGGACCGCTGGTTTCATCCCACACTACAGAGATGTACAGGTCTGTAGGTTAATTGGCTTAGTGTAATTGTAAAATTGACCCTCGTATGTGTAGGATAGTGTTAGTGTATGGGGATCGCTGGTAGG
Source organism: Okamejei kenojei (assembly GCA_035221665.1). Classification (NCBI taxonomy): domain Eukaryota; kingdom Metazoa; phylum Chordata; class Chondrichthyes; order Rajiformes; family Rajidae; genus Okamejei; species Okamejei kenojei. Next base: position 128,080,099 of record CM069132.1, read on the forward strand.
CACGGACACGGTGGGCCGAAGGGCCTGTTTCCACGCTGAATCTCTATACTTAACTTTATATTGAAGTCTCATGATGAGTGCATGAAGAACCCGCCAGCCCACATGCGCATCAACACGTTGTCGCATGCCGTGGGATTCGGATGCATTTGAAAATGCTCCGGCAGGTAAGGCGTTTTTGTTTTCAGGAACGGCCCGCTGGCTCTGAAAATAGATGCAGCGGGCTCGGAGAGGCTGACAGGCACAGCCTGTACAACTACCGCCGTTGAGGCTCTGGAAGAGAGCAGGCGGCCGGTCTCGGAGTAACTGGCAGGCGTGACCTCCACAGTAAGCTCCACCAAGGCTCCGAAGGAGCAGCCAGTCTCACCGGGCTCGGAGACGCTGGCAGGCGTGACCTGCACAGCAACCTCTGTTTAAAGCTCTGAAAGGGGGCAGTTTGGCAAGGGTGAGGCCGAAGATGTGAACAGGCACGGCCTGCAAATGGAACTGCGCTGAAGCTTCGATAAGGAGGTCGACCCGGGCTCGGAGACGCTGGCAGGTAAGGTCTGATTAGTAACCTCCGTGAAAGCTCCGAAATGGAGCAGCTTGGCGACCCGGAAACACCGGCCGCATTGTCTGTCTAGTACCTTCCACTGACTCTGAAAAAGAGCAGGTTGGCGACCCGGACTTAGAGATGCTGGCAGGGTGGCCTGCACAGCAACCTCTGTGAAAGCTTCCAGAAGTAGTGGCTTGTCTACCCTGGTCCAGGGTAGACCAACTTGAAACTGGCTGTCCAAATGGATCATATTGGCCAGGGAAGCACGGCCTCACCATCTACGATTGAGGTTATCAGGCTGCCCTCAAGAGTGAGGAAGGTGCATTTCATTGATAGAGGCAGTTAAATTCAGATATTTGAGGAAATCTCCTGGTCAGAGGCAGGGAGTTTGAGGATTCCCTCAACACATGCTAAATTCTTTCAGCTCGGCTAAAAAGAGTTGCCAGCACGCTGGAACATCATTTGCCATCCTCTCGGGGATAGGTAAACCAGTAAAGGCCGAACTGGCAAGTAGCATTTTTACCACTTGCAGGTTTGTGTTGTAAAAAGTAAATAAATAAATAACAAGAAGCAAACGCTCCGTAAGGGAACAGTTTGGCGACCCAAGTTCAGGGTAGGCCAAGGCCAAAACGGCAAAATGTCCAAAAGGACAACATTGGGCAGGAAGGTACTGCCTCAACATCCATTGAGGATATCATCTGTAGGCTCTCAAAACTGGAAATCCTGATTGAGAGGCTGGTCAAAGGGAATGTGTTGCACACACTGGCGACCGAGACAGGTAGTTCCAGTCAGAGGTCTGCGGCAGCAATACCTGGTGCAGGGTTGCATTATGATATCTCCCACTCTGAAGAGGGGTGTTTTGAAGATTATTTGTGGAGACTCTGACTGTGGGGTCGTTGACAGTGAATCGAATTCCCACATCCAGTGGATGATATGTTTCAAGTCAAGTCTTATAAGGATCTGCTGGCACTTGTGACTAAATTTGCCATACCTTTGGGATAGGAGAACCGTTAGAGGAAGAACTGGCAAGTGGCATTGGTTACTTGACTTCTCATCAGTTGATTAAGAAGATCATGCAGGACACTGCTGGATAGTATGCTAGTTCTGATTTCTGCCAGACACTGGAGGTACGTAGGTTAATACTACCATTTGGGAATATGTGAAGTGTAAAACAAAGTCAAAAGACTTTAAACTCCAGCAAGTTCAGAGAATTCTCAAAGAAGGATTATGGCCTTTGCAAGGTCGGTGGAGGGAACTCAGCTGTCTGAATTGCAGTAGACGCCTTAGCACTTTTGTGTAATGCAGTTTAAACTCAATTGTGTTAGGATGGTATAGGCCTGAGATCAATCCAATATATGCCAATTTTGTGCAAGGCTAGTATGTGCAGTCTGCCAGTATCTCTTTGGGGAAGTTTTGGGCTAGCAAGTAAAAGACTTGCAAGAGGAATTCAAGGCTGCTGTGGGTGTGGTAAAGACACCCTTTGTGGATAAGACCCGTTTACCTGCATGCATATCATCCCTACCAAGCTAGCGGCAGATACCGCTACACTGAGGCTGGTTGGAGCACCAGGCGTACACAATTAATTTTTCCATAATTTTTCCGTAATGATGATTTGCTTGGTATATGCTCCTCTGTGTATTTCTCTAAAAAAGCACTGAGAGATTTGTTTTGGTGGAATTCCAGCATCAATGAATGCCTTGCACAGGTTACTCGAAAACTCAGATGTGTGACAGGAGCCAGTAGTAAATGTAGAGAGGAGACAAGCTTGGGTATTTCGCTTGGGTAGTCTACAACCCAGTGATATCAACATTGACCTCTAGTTTTAGATAGCCCTTGTCTTCTCTCTCCTCCCACTCCCCCTTCCCAGCTCTCCTTCTAGTTCTACTCTCTCCGCCTCTTCCTTTCTTTTTCCCGCCTCCACATCAGTCTGAAGAAGGGTCTCGAAGGAACCCGAACCGTCACCTATGCCTTCTCTCCATAGATGCTGCCTCACCCGCTGAGTTTCGCCAGCATTTTTTGTTGGTTTTTTTTTGTTTATTTTATTAGAAGTTAATACAGTACAAAACAGTACAGTGGCACCTAATTTTAGGTGCCAACTATGTCATAACGTAATACATTTTATGTACAACCTGTAGTTTTATGTTTTTGAAAAGGAAGTAAAAAAAGACAAGAGAAGAAAAAGATGAAAAATAGATAGTAGAAAATAGAAAAACGTGAAGTGAGTATATAAGAAAAGAAAAAGTAGAAAGTAGAAATAGGAGAACCCTTAAAAAAGAAAATTTTCAAATCTTTGTTCGGAGATGTAATTCTATCCACGACCTGACCTGAAATCAATAATCTTTATGGTACTGCTGCCTCACATGATTCCAAAAAGTCGATGAAAGGGGACCAACTCCTTAAGAATTGGTCATATTTATCTATTAGGCGGAGTCTCATTTCTTCAAGGTGAGTTATGTCCGTCATATTACTAATCCACATTTTAATAGTTGGTATAGCTGTATTTTTCCAAAATTTAAGTATCAATTTCTTTCCAATTATTAACCCATAATTAAAGAATACTTTTTGGTCTTTGCTTAAATTGATATCTTCTACTATTATTCCAAATATAATCCATTCTGTATTTGGTTCTATTCTTAACTTGAAGAGCTCTGTAAATATATCAAATATGTCGCTCCAAAATTTATTCAACTTTATACATCCTACAAATGAATGTGTTATATTGGCATTTTGAAACAAACATTTATCGCATCCAGGAGAGACATTTGAGTAGAATTTATTCAACCTCGTTTTTGAATAATATAGTCTATGTAATAATTTAAATTGAATTAAATTATGTCTTGCATTAATGGAACAATTATGTGTGTTCATCAGATACTTTTCCCATCTATCTTTTGGAATCTTTATCATTAGTTCATGTCCCAATCTTCTCTTAGTGCCTCTGTTGAGGATAATTCTCTATTTAATATACTATTATAAAAATATGATATTAGTTTTTGTGAATCAGCTTTAATATTCATTGCTTCTTCTAAAGGGCCTAAAAATATAGTTTGAAATCTATGTATATATTTCTCCCACTCCCCCTTCCCAGCAGTCCTTCTAGTTCTACTCTCTTCGCCTCTTTCTTTCTTTTTCCCGCCTCCATATCAGTCTGAAGAAGGGTCTCAACCTGAACCGTCGCCTATGCCTTCTCTCCATAGATGCTGCCTCACCCGCTGAGTTTCTCCAGCATTTTTAATCTACCTTCGATTTTTCCACCATCTGTAGTTCTTTCTTAAATAGATCTGGGAGAGGACTGAACCAGCGGGCAGCGGCATGAAAGAATGAATGACTGGTGGTGGCGCCCTCGGTTTCGCCCCAGTACTGGAAGATTTCTTGTAAGTTTTACTATGTTAACAAGTTAATAATAACATTAATATTAATGTATTAACATAGAAAATGTAATTGTAATCATGGTACAACTAGAGAAAATAGCACAACCTTTTAGCAAAACGGCAAAAAAAGGCTGATTTAGGCACAAACGTGAAAAGGGCATTATCCTGGTGAAATCATCAAAAAGACATGAAAAGGCACATGTCATTTATGGAACAATCCTGGCTCTACTTATGACACTGATTTCAGCACGAAGAGCACAGTCTATACGCAATCTCTGTCTGGATCTCTCGGTCATATCTGACAAGAGGGTAGCATTTTATGTGAATTAACTCATAAAGCAGAACAGGCACGGTTGGGTACAAGTTGGAGTTGACAGCATACCCACCAGACCTTATGTGAAAAGGTACACTGAGGTTACTAAGAACCTATGAGATGAAGGAAAAGTTTTTTCACAGTTATATAATAGTTTCACACGGGATTGTTGGTGCAGTCTATATCAAGATGGATAGAGTGTAAGCAGCTGAAAGCGGGAGTGAATACAAATAATTTCAAGTCTCGCACTACCAGGGCGGCTGGTTCGTCAGCAGCCATTAGAATGGATATTCCTATTTGATCACTTTCTTGCAACAGCAGGAGGCTCAGATGAGCGCACTTATAAAATATCGTTGAACATGTCTGGACGTTTGCAGATAGAATTCTGAACAGTGCTGCATGAGCTATTGTCTAACTCAAAGGCAATTGGGACTGTGGTCCAATTAAGGGTTATGTACATGTATGTAAAGTTAGCATCATGTTATTAATGGCCCATGTCTTTTCTGCCATTTATGGTTTATCTGTGTAATGTTTTCACATACAGATTGGTTTTCTGCATGAAACCACAGCGCTTCGAAGGCGTCACACAGTCTCATCACGAGACTTCGATATAAACTAGAAAGATTAAACAAGAGCTTCCGTTTGAAGTTTGATCTTTATTTCATGGAAAGTTGGAGTGAGAGACTATGTGCCCTCCCAACCCTGAATCTCATAAAGATCATTCAGTAAGTCAAGCATTATTAATCTTTCTATAGTTTAATTTGGTGCAAGTGGTCTGTGGTTTCATACAGTTGCTTTGAAGATTGACGTGCATGCGGGCTGGCGGGTTCTTCACGTAGTCTCTCACTCCAACTTCCCATAAAATAACGATCAAACTTCAAACGGTAAGTTCTCGTTTAAGCTTTCTATTAAACCACACCAGGCAATGCATTCCAGGCCGCCAACTCTGTGTGAAAATCCTGCCCCTCACATCTCCATTAAACTTTCCCTCTCTCACCTTATAGCTATACCCTTTAATTTTGAACATGTCCACTCTGGGAAACAGGTTCTGACTGTCTACCCTAGCTGTGCCTCTCATTATTTTGTGTATTTCAATCAAATATCAATGTTCCAGAGACTCGGTCTATCTAATCTCTCACTGTACCCAAAACCATCTAAACCAGGCAACATTCTGATATTCATCCCTTATTATCCCATTGCTTTACAATCCCCTTTGAAATAATTTGGAAATTGCAGCAGACCCAACCTGCTCAGTATCCAAGAGCAGATTCCACACTCTGAGTCTGAAGAAGGGTCTCGACCCGAAACGTCGCCTATCTCTTTCGCTCCTTAGATGCTGCTGCACCCGCTGAGTTTCTCCAGCTTTTTGTGTACCCAAGAGCAGATTCCACACTCATATCTTAGAGAAAGCTAAGCACGACCCAGCTCCAACACCGAATCCACGGGCGTGTCCAGCGGGCAACACATCCTGAAGATGGTAGGTTTGACATTTCTAAATCCTAGCAGCTGAGAAACATCAACAGTTTGGCACACCTTTTCCAGCATTTCCCAGCAAAATCTGGGCCATTGCAAATGAAACTGTATCCTTTTTTTTTGCATACTTAACTGAATGATAATTACATGGTGTGTGCAGACAACCTGTTATTAAATATAAAAGTAACTCTTGTCCAAATTATAAGATTTCCATTGACATGTTTAGAATCCAGAGCTTTAATAAAAAAAACACATATTATAGAAATACAGCCTATAATAGCAACTGGAAAATTGGGTGTCTCCAAAAGTCTCTTCGACAAACAACTGCGAGTGTTGCATAGATAGACAATTTCTGTTTACTCTCTTCAGAGACAATGTTCTCTTGCTGTTTCTTTAATAAGTAGTGTTACACTTCAAAGAATGATTCATCGCAGTTAGCATTCTGAGTCATCATCTCAAAGAGAAACAGTAAATCTTTGCAACACGAAAAAGGGCTTGCAGTACAGTTGTTACTGAAGGTAGCCAATGTCAGACTACAAAGGGCTGTAGTGTCTCCTCAGAAACAGCAGTTGTCTGTGTTGCCCGATGCAGATTGGAGAATCCAGCAGTGAATTTTAATAAGAGAAAGGCACCATCTAAAAAAGGGTTAACAATATTACAAAGCAAAGCCAGATGTAGTTGTACATATCTGCCCAGAGGCAGAAACAGACTTCTGCTTATACCCTCCTCAATACAGCTGGCCTGCTTATTACATTGGGCGAAAAAATATATATATTGACAGATTAGGATGGAAAGTGCATTTCAGAGAGGACAGAAAAGTAATTACAGGTTTCACATTGACTTCTCACGTTAGCCTCACACAGAGTAGCCAAGGAAAATCTTTTCAGGGATATGTCATTTGGCTTAATCAAACTGCCAGAAAGAAGAGCTGTCTGTAATAAGCACTTATAAATCCAACCCCATGCACTGGTCTCAAGCTGTTTCACTAGTCGCTGCTATTCAGCAGCTTGTTACCAAAGTTTTAATTATAAGCCATACCTCTGAGTTGTATGTCTGATCACAAGAGTCTGACATCTGAGTGCTGTTTAATCTGCTGATTCAGTCATGTCTGTCCACCGAGTGTCTTTTAAGCTGCCGCCAGCTGTTCTGATGTAGAAGGTGTATTCCTCCAGGAGAACAGAAAGAGCAGACTATGTTTACTCAGTGTATCTGCTGATATCAACTACTCTCCTATTATTGCCACTGCACTAATGCTAGCCCGACTCGCTTCCTTTTAGATCTGGGAAATAGCAGATGCAAAGAGAGCGCGGAGAGAGACAACTTCTTTGGAGTGAACTTTTGATCCACAGCAGGTAAAATTGTGTTGCACAATCTCTAAACATATCATTCCAAACCCAGTCTGCTGACAACATACAATAGGGTGGTAGGGGGGTGGGGGAGGGGGGGGGGCATGGGAAGTAGGTTTTGTGCCTCCCCCTCAAGTCTAGATACTTGACAGGCCAGGTACTTGCACTGTTTCGGGCAATCACTGTGAGTAATTTCATCATAACATCGAGTGAGGGGATGGGGATCTGGGAAATAGAAGGGCATTCTGGCTGAAGTTGGCAGTTTTGACTGCTGTTTCTCGACTGTTTGGTTGACCATTGGACATCAGGAAAGCCCTTGCTTGACTAGCTAGGGCCGTCGACAAGTTCGGACTCTGACGTTCCTGACCCGTCGACCGAGTCGAGAAGTAGGAGGTGTGTTGCTGGAAAGAGTGAAATGCGTGGACCCTGGGAAGCACATTGGAAAACCCTGGGGGTAGAAGGCAAGGTGGGATCCGAGGGGAGTATGCAAGATGGTGTTGCAGAGGACCAGGCAAGATGAGGGTCCCCAGGGAGTAAATAAGGTGAAGCTCTGTGGAAGTACAAAATGAGAACCCCTGGTCGAATCACTAATTTGCAGCCCCAAGAGTGAGTGCTAAATGGGGATCTCAGGGAGGCCACAAGGTAGGCAATGGAAGGCAAGGGCCATGCCAGTATGGAGGCTGATTCATATTATCCCTACCCCCACAGTGTTAAAGAGTGCATATGTGGTACGGGTTAATACGGGTGTCAGGGGTTATGGAGAGAAGGTAGGAGAATGGGGTTGAGAGGGAAAGATTGATCAGCCATGATTGAATGGTGGATTGGACGTGATGGTCTAATTGCTCCTATAACTTGTGAACTTATATAACATACGTTGTCCTGTAGAAGAAGAGAAATTTCAACACCTTCACCTGCCCCTGGGTGACCCTCATCTCTGACTACATTTCAGAACATGGGAAGATTAGATAGATGTCGTACCAATGGGGATGAAACTCTGGATGTTGTTTAGAACCAAAATCTAGTTTACCCCCTCCACCTGATCCTCACTTTTATTCAGTGCCCAAAGTATGAAGTTCCCATCCGAGAGTAAAGGCCCTGTCCCACAATGCGCGTTTACCCAAGAGCTCTCCCGAGGTAAAAAAAAAAATCAAACTCGTGGTAAGTACGTAGAATGTACGTAGCGGGTACGTCGGAGCTCGTTGATGTCTCGTAGCGGCTCTTACTGCTAATGGCAGGTACTTGGGAAACGCAGAAACTTGTGAAGTTTTTCAACAGTGTGAAAAATTTCCAAGAGTAAAAAAATACTCGTGATGAAGTACCACGAATTTGATTTTTTTTTTTAAACTCGGGAGAGCTCTTGGGTGAACTCGCATCGTGGGGCAGGGGCTTTACGATTAGTAACCATGTGTGGGGGTTCTTCCCTAGTTAGCCTGAGGTCACCAGTGCACTTTGTTCTGCTGTTCACCGATGAATAAGATCAGTTTCAGTGGGCAGATCATGACATTTGCATGATTGACACCAAACTCCCAAAACAGACAACCAGCTTCGAGATCGATCACAGGGAGATTACCAGATGGACGGAAGAAACCATTCAAGGATGTGCTCGGAAACCTCCTTGAAAGATTCCTTCAACATCCCCACCAACTCTTGGCAATGGCTGCTGTAGTAGAGAGGGACCATTCAGGATGGCACTGAGAACCACCAGGCAATGCACCAGCATTACTAGTGGAGGGAGCTCACTACCTACCTACTCAGCCTATCAAACAACTGCCCACCTCTGGAACAGTGTGGTTCCCACATTGGCCTCATCAAACACCTCAGTTCAGACAGAACTAGAGTCATCCACAACAGCATGGGACTGCCAAAGAAAAAGGAGTGCATCACTTCATAAGGGGAATAGATAGGGTGAATGCACAGACTCATTTACCCAGAGTAAGAGAATCAAGAACCAGATGACATAGGATAGGAGAGGGGCAAGATTTAATAGGAAACTAAGGGGCACCTTTTTCACATAGTATGGAACGAATTGCCAGAGGAGTTAGTTGAGGCAGGTACATGGATACGAAAGGTTTAAAGGACATGGGCAAAACATGGGCAGGTGGGACTTGTGTAGATGGGGCATCTTGGTTGCATGGCCCGTTTCCTTGCGTTATGACTCCATGAGAGGAACAGTTCACACTTGCGCCAAAACCATGCCATTCACAACAGTTTTGTTTAGTATTTTGAGAGCTACATTAATGGAGCTTAATTCTTGCCACATCCACTGTGTTGTTTCCCTCTTCTCTCCCCTCCCTCGCACCTCCCTCCCGCGGAATTATCCATTCCAGGTGAGCATCCACTGTCAGACCCAGACTATCCTCATCCAACATCCACAGCGATGCCATCCCCGTCAGGAACAGGAGGCATGGCTCCAGATTTCTCCTCTGCCCTAATGCAGGGGTCAGAATTAGTCAATCTTAACGCCCCCGCCACAACTCCAGTGCAGTGAGCCGTGCACAAACATGCTTCCATTCAATGCGCTGTCAGTGAAATTTCAGGGAGTAACCAACATGTGGAGCTGATTTGTTTTATTATATGTGAGAGAGGAGACCAAAGCCCTGGTTTCTGAAAAATGTTTACATAAGGCCAACATAAGGCTTGTCATTTACTAAACTGTTTACGGCTTTGTGTTTCGTTTAAAAAAGAACTGCTTTGATTTTCAGTTCTTCTTTGACTTCAAGGCTGCAACTCATTCACAAGCCCCGTGTTTCTTGCTGAATATAATAAGCAAGCCCCTTGAGCATGTGCAGATTAACAACGAGATTGAAGTGACTGACTGGAAATGTTGGAGCTTACGTGGAGCCTGTTGTTAATGGATGAAGTTGCAATGGGATTTTTTACCGGTACCAGTCTAGCTCAGAATCATACAGCAAGGAAACAGGCCCCTTCGGCACAGCACATACATGTCGAGATGCCCCATCTAAACTTGTCCAATTAGGCTGCATTTGGCCCGTAAATCTTTGTTAGACAAAAGGCCAAGATCATGCTAACCCACTCCTTCTTTAAACCACGTTACCCCGACCACCCCTCACCCGCACGCCACTCCGCACGCCACTCCGCACACCCCCCTCCTCTACGTACCCACATCATCCCCCCACAGAAATTTGCCCAAGCCTCCTTCCACACCTCTGCCTCCCTGGAACTTCAGCCCTCATCCCAGCTCTGTTTTCACCAGTCCGCCTGACCCCCCCCCCCTTCTGAACTATCTTTGGTATAAACCAACATCTGCAGTTTTTTTTTTCTACATTCTCCCTTTAAACATCACCTATCCGTGTTCATCAGAAATGCTGCCTGACCTGCTGAGTTATACCAGCACCTAGCGTCTTTTTTACAGTCTGGAAGTTTTGCTTTATTTTCTAACTTGCTATGCATTACGTGCCTCGAGAGTAACTTGGGGCATTCTAGTGTGTTAAGTATGCTTTATAAACAATTATTCTAAAATAAGTCTAAATGAATTGTTGCTTTGTTCGCTGGAGTACGTCTAGATTTTAGTGATGCATTTGGAAGCTGAGCTTCTCCATCTGATAGCCATCCATTTGAATTTGATATTTGATAATATCAAACCAAGATATGTGTCTCCAGGAATCTCATTTTATCGCCTTCACTCTCAATAAAAATGGATGAAATGATTGCACGTGAAGCCTCTCCACACCCAAAGGAAAATGGGCATGAGGAAGTATGGAATGTGGAATGATCCCTTCGGAACCATAACTAGCAGCATGCCAAACTTATGCTGCCACTAATTTCAGTACATAGCAAGGACACACCATGCTCTTCATTCCCACATTGGTCTATTGACCCAGCATGGGATTCTGTTTATATCAACTGTTTATATCAGCTGTTTGCATCAGCTGCTGCCTCCTTGTTGTGCAGCTAGGCCATAAGCCCCTGTAGGCACTCTCTTCTGGTAGACAGATATCAACAACACATGTATGGCTTCCATGGAAGAGAAAGAAGGTTGAGTGGGCATGGAGAGTGAACAAGTATCTCTGACAGAGCTCTTGAAGTGATGCTTTATGAGATATATTCCACCATGGGGTGGGATGGGGTAGTTTGGAGGGAGAATCTGGATATGATGGAGCAACATTGGCAAAATATCATCATTACAATAAATGCCAAAGGTAATACCTATAGGACTTTTGTTGTCAACAAAATAGAGAGAGTACAGAGGAGATTTACTAGAATGTTGCCTGGGATCCAGTAACTATGTTACAGAGAAAGGTTGAACAAGTTAGGTCTTTATTCTTTGGAGTGCAGAAGGTTAAGGGTGGACTTGATTGAGGTCTTTAAAATGATGAAAGGGATAGACAGAGTTGACGTGGATAAGCTTTTCCCATTAAGGGTAAGGAAAATTCAAACAAGAGGGCATGACATGCGAATTAAGGGACGGAAGTTTAGGGGTAACGTGAGGGGGAACTTCTTTACTCAGAGGGTGGTGGCTGTGTGGAATGAGCTTCCAGCAGAAGTGGTGGAGGCAGGATCGATTTTAACATTTAAAAGTAAAGTGGATAGGTATATTTACGGGAAGGGAATGGAGGGGTATGGTCTGAGTGCAGGTAGATGGGACTAGGGGAAAACAAATGATCGGCACGGACTGGAAGGGCCGAGTGGGCCTGTTTCCGTGCTGTAATTGTTATATGGTTATATGGTTATATGGACTATAAATTGTGCTCTTAACGGATGCATTTATACCTTCCTTCTACTCTTACATCCACTGTAATGTGCTGCAATGTTGAGAATTATATTGTGCACTCTGTATTTCCCCCTCTGCTCTCTTTTGTACTTGAGTTTGGCGATTATCTTTATGTATGGCACATCTGATCTGTTTGTATGGCATGCAAAACAAAACTTTTCAATGTACCTTGGTACATGGGATGATAATAAACTTAAAGCTAAACCTAATCATCTCCTACCACACCTTCCCTTGGCAGTTGCTACACCACACAACCCTCAGACATGGATAAAGTCTATAAATATTTAATAAAATTGCTTCATATCCACCGCTAAAATAGAAGAGAGTCCATCGGAATGAGATGGGAGGCAAGGGTCCTCTTCTTCATGGCCAGAGGGACTAAGACGTACTCCTGAAGATAATCCCTTGCTGGTTTAATTCTCCAAAAATCTCGGATCAAGATCAAGATCAAGTCCCTCTGACAGAAATTTTGAAGTGCTGGTGTAAATTATACAAGTCAGAGAAACGGCACGGTGGCGCAGTGGTAGAGTTGCTACCTTACAGCACTAGAGACCCAGGTTCAATCCTGACTACGGGTATTGTCTGTACCTACTTTGTACGTTCTCTCCTGACCGCGTGGGTTTCCCCCGGGTGCTCTGGTTTCCTCCAACACTCCAAAGACGTACAGGTTTGTAGGTTAATTGGCTTTGGTAAAGATTGTAAATTGTCCCTAGCGTGCTAGTGTACTGGGTTTGCTGGGCGACGTGGTCTTGGCACCTTGTAGTGTGCAGGGCGTAGATGCAGAAATGGGGTAACATGGAACTAGTGTGAATGGGTGATCGATGGTTGGTGTGGACTCGTTGGGCCAAAGGGCCTGTTCGCATGCTGTATCTTTCAGTTCATTTCAAATCAACTTGGAGCATATCAACCTTCCTCTTTAGGGTCTCGACCCGAAACGTCACCCATTCCGTCTCTCCTGCCTGTGCAGAGATGCTTCCTGTCCCGCTGAGTTATTCCAACTTTTTGTTATCTCTCTTTCATTGACTAAGACCATTCTGACTCCATTTGTATCTTTGAGCTAGGCAGAAAGGCCACTGGTAAATGGAAGTTACCACATATTGGAAAAACTGGTTTTGTGTCTTCTGAAATATATTTCTACAACCTCTTGATTTCTGAATTACATTATATTTTTTTAATAAGATTGGAAACTCTAAACCTATGATTAAATATGGGTATTCGGCATTCAGAATAATTTAAAGATTATCAATGCCAAAAACTAAAATTTAAATCAACTGCAAAATGACTGGTTGATTGCATAAACAAAAATATAAAGGGATTTAATTTTGGCTTCAGTTTACAGTGTTTGACATTCCCTCCCGAGGTGCAGAAGAAAATTCGTATCAAGTCCTGGGGGAGCCATCAGTATTGTAATGTTTTGTTGCCCTTGGACTTCAATTCAACAGTAAGTACTTAAACTCCCTGGAAACTTCAACACGACATTTTAAAAGGACAAAAAAGGACAAAGTGCTGGAGTAACTCAGTGGGTCAGGCAACACCTCTGGTGAACATGGATAGATGACATTTCGGGTCGAGATCCTTCAGAATCAGGGGGGGATTGGGGGCGTGGGGGGAGGAAGGACAGTTCCTTCTGCAATCCCCATTTTTTCATAGGATGCCGGGACGGGAAGCCATGGAAGAAAGCCATTTGGCCCCATCTACCTGGACTGGCTTTTACAAAGAATTATCTTCAATAACTTTTGTTGTATTTTTACAATATCTTTCACATTAGAAATGTGAAAACATATATACCTCCAGATTCAGTGACAACTTCTTTCCAGCTGTTATTGGGCATTTGAACTATCCTATCACCAACTGGAGAGCAGCCCTGAACAACCATCTACCTCATTGGAGACCCTCGGACTATCTTTAATTGGATTTTACTGGACTTTATCTTGCACGAAACGTTATTCCCTTTATCCTGTATCTGTACATAGAAACATAGAAACATATAACATAGGTGCAGGAGTAGGTCATTCGGCCCTTTGAACCAGCACGGCCATTCAATATGATCATGGCTGATCATCCAAAATCAGTACCCCCTTCCTGCTTTTTCCCCATATCCCTTGATTCCGTTAGCCCTAAGAGCTAAATCTAACTCTCTTGAAAACATCCAGTGAATTGGCCTCCACTGCCTTCTGTGGCAGAGAATTCCACAGATTCACAATATTTCCTCATTTCAGTCTTAAATGACCTACTCCTTATTCTTAAACTGTGACCCCTGGATCTGGACACCCCCAACATGGGGAACGTTTTCATTGCATCTAGCAGTAAATTCTTAAGGGATTGCATCTAGCCTGTCCAATCCCTTAAGAATTTTATATGTTTCTATAAGATCCCCTCTAAATTCCAGTGAATACAAGCCCAGTCGACCCATTGTTTCATTACGTGACTGTCCCGCCATCCCGGGATTTAACCTGGTGAACCTATGTTGCACTCCTTCATTAACAAGAATGTCCTTCTTCAAATTAGGAGACCAAAACTACACACAACACTCCAGGTGTGGTCTCACCAGGGCCCAGTACACCTGCAGTAGGACCTCCTTGCTCCTAAACTCAAATCCTCAAATCACATGCCATTAGCTTTCTTCACTGCCTGTTGCACCTGCATGGTTACTTTCAGTGACTGATGCACAAGGACACCCAGGTCTCGTTGCATTTCCCCTTTTCCTAATCTGACACCATTTAGATAATAATCTACCTTCCTGTTCTTGCCACCAAAATGGATGACCTCACATTTATCCACATTACACTGTATCTGCCATGCATCTGCCCACTCACCCAACCTAACCAAGTCACCCTGCAGCTTCATGGCATCCTCATCGTAGCTCACACTGCCACGCAGCTTTGTGTCATCTGCAAACCTAGAGATGTTACATTTAATTCCCTCATCTAAATCGTTAACAGATATTATAAATAACTGGGGTTCCAGCACTGAGACTTGCGGCACCCCACTAGTCACTGCCTGCCATTCTGAAAAGGACCTGTTAATTCCATCTCTTTGTTTCCTGTCTGCCAACTAGTTCTGTATCAATGTCCATACCCTATCCCCAATACCATATGCTCTAACTTTGCACACTAAACTCTTGTGTGGGACCTTGTCAAAGGCTTTTTGAAAGTCCAGATATACCACATCCACTGGTTCTCCCATATCCACTGGTTCTACTTGTTACATCCTCAAAACGTTCCAGAAGATTAGTCAAGCATGATTTTACCTTCATAAATCCAAATTACTTTGACCGATTCTGTCACTGCTTTACAAATGTGCTGCTATTACATCTTTAATAATTCACTTAAGCTTCTTCCCCACTACCGATGTAAGCAGGCACGGAACTCGCTATCAAAATATGGAGGGGACCGGGGGACAGGGGGGGCGCAATTTTCTGGCGGCCGCGCACAGGTTAACCTGGCGGGACAGGCAGAGTTGAGCTGGGTTTAGCATTGCTTCGTTGCGCTGGCTGTGGGCCTGGGGGCGCCGCGCCCGTCTGACTGCTGACGTCTCTGGCCACCCGTGGGGGGCCACTCAGGTGGGGACGGGCCAATGCTGGAGACCCGGCCGGGATCGATCCTGGCTGCGGATGAGGCGCAGGTCTGTGCCACGTCTCCCTCCTCCAATCATCGCGCTGAATCATCATGTCCCGCCCCCGTTGCCTGCTGACCGATGTCTCTCTCGTCCAATCGGCGCCCTCGATCAGGAGTCCCACCTCCACTGTCTCGCGGAAAGCAGAGATTTTAAAATCCGGATGACAAAATCTTGGGGGGGATGTCCCCCACCTCTCAAAACATGGGGGGGACCTGTCCCCTCTGGCCCTCCCGGGTTTTCCGCCCCTGAATGTAAGGCTAACTGGTCTATAATTCCTTGTTTTCTCTCTCACACCTTTCTTAAAGAGTGGGGTTACATTTACACTGTGCACGTCCTAATTGTAATCATGCATTGTCTTTTTTGCTGAATGGATATCATGCAACAAAAATGTTTTTCACTGTACCTCGGAACACGTGACAATAAACTAAACTAAACTAATATCTGATCTCGCGCACATACACCAATTGGAACCAAGGGCCTTCAGGCAGTTTCTAAGGAGACACATCCAACCATGTATTCATTGAAGTCCCTTTCAATGAGATCCCAGTGGGATGATGATGCTTGTGGTATATTCACATGACATTCTTGTCTCTTAAGATGGCAGCACCCACCCAGGCTTCAAGCCTCTCTCTCCCAGGGCAATATGCCAGTGAAAAGTGGAAGCTGGGGGATTGCGCATATATTTAAATTTGCAAATACTTCTAGTGGCATGTCCGCCCGCATATCCCTAACGCTGTGAACGCATGGGTCTCTGCATCCTCACAATATCCACTCATCTGGAAGATTGTTGGGGGAGCCCATTGTTCCTGACTGGCTTCTCTTGCACACGCCAAATGCCACGGTGCCCAGCAATCCTGCTCATGGTGGCATCATGCCCAGAACAAGCTGTTACATGACAAGAACCAACACAGCCCGGGATCCTTAACAACACCATTATCTGTAGTATGGGGAACATGAATACACATGCTGATACATCAAGAAAGCATACTGTGAGGAAATAATAGGATAATTGCATGCAGTTTGCAATTATTGTTTCAGAAAGACTTTGTGTTAACATGGTAGTTTGTTAATTGTGGAGGTTAAAGGCTACTGGAAAAGTTGCATTCATTTTACGCTGACTCATACACTCTGACGCTTCGTCGACACTCACAAAGGGACAAAAAGAAATTGTTGAGTACCTTTGAACACGAACACAATGTTATTTCATTATCTATTTATCTGTGTTCATAATGTGTTCCTTTTGGCCAGCAGTCATTTGGTGTGCCTGGTATTCAATAATGTAACCTTGTCACAGCAATTAATTTGTAACAACAGCTTAGAGACTCGTTTATTCAAACATGTGATTTTTAAATAGCTCTGTCTCTTTGGAGATAAAACAGGGTCTATGCTGCGTCCCGATGTATTCATGAAGACTTTACATGGAAGCATGGAAGTCAGTAGCAGAAGCAGTCCACTGTTCACCATGATCATAGCTGGTTATTTGCTTCAGTTCTTAGTTACTGCCATCTCCCCATGTGTTTGAAGGAACTGCAAATGCGGGTTTACACCGATTCACCCCATATTGCTTGATTCCTTTTACATTGAGAAATGCATCTACAAATACATCGCTGCACTTAATCACTTGGCCGTCACTTCCTTCTGTGGTAGAAAATTCCAAAAATATATCGCCCTCTGGGTAAAGAAATTTCTCCTGATCTCAATTCTAATTGGCAAGACATATCCTGTGCCATTGTCTTGAGGTTTTGACCCCCTGTTTCTGGGCTTCCCTGACTATTAAGACCATCTCTAATGTCTATAGATTGTGTAATTTTGTCCGAATGTAATAGGTTTCTTTGAGATCCTCTCTCATTCATGTATACTCCAGTGAATCTAGGCCCATCTGGACCAATCTCTCCTCATAGGTCAGTCCTCCCAACCTGGAACTCTGTCTAATGACAGCTGATTTACAAGTTGGGTGTAGAAGGAGGTGATACAGTGGCAACAAAGTAGACTGAGTTGGAGATAGGTGTAGGCTTCTGGGGTGACTTATTGTACAAATGTCTGCATGAACTCCTTGTGATCGTTTGCCTGATTTAATTTTGGTCTAGGTACACCACTGGTCTCCTAGTTTGGGAGAGGAACAATGAGAGTTATGCCCCTGTCCCACTTAGGAAACCTGAACGGAAACCTCTGGTGACCTTGCCCACGACCCAAGGTTTCCATGAGTCGCCAGAGGATTTGGTCACTCGCCTGGAAAGCCTCAACCGAAGCGTGAGCTGCATCTACTGACCACACACACACACACACACACACACACACACACACACACACACACACACACACACACACACACACACACACACACACACACACACACACACACACACACACACACAAACACATTGCGAAGGTGGGGGCCAGGGACAGCGGAGGAGCGCTGTCTACGCGAGGAAGAGGAAGGTGAATGGCTGTCACAGCGCACGGTAAGTCCTTTAGAGAGCACGGGGGGAGGGAGAGAAGGGGCGAGAAGGGGAGAGAGAAGGAGAGAGAAGGGGAAGAGAAGGGGAGAGAAGGGAGAGAGAAGGGGGGAGAAGGGGGGAAGAAGAGGGTAGAAGGGCAGAGAAGGGGGGAGAGGGAGTGGAGACAGTTTTAAGAAGTTTAATGAAGTTAGTGGGCATTTTACCTTCCGGTGGGTCCTTCTAGGATTAAATATGAGGATTCTAGGAGCAACTGTAGATTAGTGAAGACCTGTTCTGGCAGAGGACTGAGTCTGTTTTTTCCTTAGGTAAAGGTAAAGATGTGACTCAGTATAAATTTGTTGTTTCATGCTTGTACTAAAACTAAGAAACCAAATCAGACCCCTGTGGCCACACTAAAGTGTAAATCCACTGGGAAGCAATGGATAAGTTGGACCCCGGGGAGATCAAGTTCCCAATTTCTTTGGGATTGATGAAAACTGTAATGTCCAGGTTCAGGAGCAGCTTCTTCCCAACAGCCATCAGGCTATTGAACTCTATGAACTCCAACTCAACTCTCAACTACAGGAATGCCTTTATTGCACTGGGACCTGGGGCTTTATTTTGTCTTTGCACTATATTATTTGTTTTTTTGTCTTTGCACTATATTATTTGTTTTTATATATTGCAGTACATTTTATTGTTTTTTTAGGGTGTCTACTGTGTTTACGTATCTGTTGTTCTGCTGTAAATAAGAATGTTGTTGTCTCATTTTGAGACATATGACAATAAAACACTCTTAACACTTGACTCCATTTGTACCAATTGGGGGCTACCAGAAGGAGACAATTTCAGCTTGAGCAATTTCAATATCTGTGGTCGGCACAATGCCAGGCTGCTAATGGAGTCCACTGGGGTACTGGTCCTGACTCCCATCTCAGTGCAGGGCATTGTCAGTGTGGAACCTCTGTCTAACCACTAGTATTTCAGTGGATGGAGGACAGAGGTGACTTGTGGGCACTGCTCCTGACCTCCAGCACACACCCACCACTCACAGGTTGAGCATAGAAGGAGGTGATACAGTGACATCAAAATAGACTGAATTAAAGGAAGGTGTATGCATTTGGGTGATCCATCATCTGGTCCACCTTAGAACCATACAGCCATACAACAGAGGAGCACGGGAACAGGCCCTTCAGCTCACAATGTCTGTGCTGAACACGATGCCAAATTAAACTGATCTCCTCTTCCTGCAGAAGATTCAAATCCCTCCATTACCTGCAGATCCATGTGCCTCTCTAAAGGTTTAAATGCCACTATCATAACTGCAATTATGGTTTAAAATATAGTTTAAAATTTGATAACGGATGGAAAACAATAGCAATAAATGTCCAAAGTAGAGACGAGGAACTGCAGATGCTTTTTTACAGAAAGAAGGCACACAAGTGCTTGCAACAGTCAGAATGGACACTTGTGATTATTTGCCACATTTAACTTTTACTCCAGTACTATATAGGTCTCCAAGCCTGGGAGAGGATCAGTGCAAATTTTGAATTGAAGAAATTACAGATTCAGGTTTTGTGCCAAAGCTTTGAGAGGCATTGCTCTACAACTTGGGGAGCATCATAGTCACGCACAGTCATCTCCTCAATCCACATCCACATACATGCTCTTTCGTGGAATATAAAAATGATGTTGTCTGCTTCAACAAGCTTACGACTCTTCTTAGAAAGATTTCCAACTAATTCACATGACACAATTGGCTGTGAGTTAAAGCAGTTTATTTTTTCCCATGCAGAAAGTACCCACAAACCAAATCATATTACCTTACTGTGCATTTCCTACACTTCAAAAGGAAATTCACTGGCGGTAATAAACCTCAGAACATTTTGACAGAAATGCAAGTTACTTTCCTTCTCAAACAGCAAAGAGATGAAAGGCCAGTTAACCTGTTGTTAATGGACTAGTTTCAGAAAGGAATGTTGGTCAGGTTACTGGGAGAACACTGTGTTCTTCTTCAAATAGTATTGTGAGATTCTTAACATCCACCCACACCACTGGATGAGGCAAAACTTCCCATAGGAAAGAGAGCAGCTCCAATAGTGCAGATGCACAGGGTTGCTTGCCCAGAGTAGGGGAATCAAGAAACAAAGGACATAGGTTTAAGATGAGGGGGAAAAGATTTAATAGCAACCCGAGGGGTAACTTTTTCACACAAAGGGTGGTGCGTGTATGGAATGAGCTGCTGGAGGAAGTAGTTGAGGCAGATACTACCACAACGTTTAAGAAACATTTAGACATGTAAATGTATAAAAACAGGGATATGCGGCAAATGCAGGCATGTGGGATGATTGTAGATGGCGCATGTTGGTCAGTGACGGCAAGTTGGGTCGAAGGGCCTGTTTCCAGGACTATGACTCTATGACTTCCCGCAGCACTAGACTGTTTTAATCATGGCCTCAGTCGACTGGTCCCGATTAACCTGGGGAGTAAAAGGACATTATTATCTCTTCTATACACAATAAAATTAAGCATGGTTTTGGGGTGCCATTGTGTGCTGTTGGCAGTGGGTGTCAGTTTGAGAAGAGAGAAATGCAGGAGAGATTCTCACTTCTAATAGTTAATCATATAACATAGAACATGGAAAAGTACAGAACAGGAACAGGCCCTGGTCCCACATTGTCCACGCCGACCATAACGCCAAAATAAACTAAAGCATCTGCCTGCACACGATCCATATCCCTCCGTTTTCTCCATATCCATATGCCCATTTAAAAGCTTCTTAAATGCCACTATTGTATCTGCTCTCACCACCACCTGAGGCAACATGTTCCAAGCACCCTCACCCCTCTATGCAAAAAGTTTGCCTCGCACATCTCATTTTAAACTTTGCCCCTTACACCATGAAGCTATGCCCTCTGTCTTTGATATTTCCATCCTAGGAAAAAGGTTCTAACTGTCTACCCTATCTATCCCTCTCAAGATTTTAATATAGTGGTGTAATTGAAACTAAGTAATGGAACTCAGTGGGAAGTGCATGCTGTTTATATTATGTAAGGCACAGGATTCTGCTTCATACTTACAACCCAGCGATATGTTGATTTCTCTAACTTCAAGTAACCCTTGCTTTCCCTCTCTTTTCATCCCTCCCCCATTGTAGTTCGCCAGCTAATTACACTGTCCTTCTGATTAATTTTACTGATTGTATTCCTCCTTGTCACCCCGGCTAGCAATGAACCATTCTACATTTCCTTAGCATTGTCTGCTTTGCTTTGTCGATTTCACACCTTACCCTTCCATATCTCTAGACTTCCTCTCCCTTGACTCAGTCTGAAGAAGGGTCTCGACTCAACCTGTAAAGTCACCTATTCCTTATCTCCAGAGATGCTGCCTGTCCCACTGAGTTACTCTAACATTTTGTGTCTATCTTCGGTGTAAACCAGCATCTGCAGTTCCTTGCTACACAGAATTCTGCTTGGCAGTCTATCAGCATCCAAAGGCAAACATCATGTGCCCATTTTCTGAGGTCAGGAATAATGTCTTGTTAGGTGAAATACTCAAAGGTACCAGGCACCTGCAGAAAACACGTTTATATGTATGCAAACTGCTCATATTTAAAGGAGGCATTTTACATACCACAAATTACCCACCTCCCTACTTCCCATCCTCCCAAAACATTTTAACAGCGAGTATAAAGCTGTTGAAATGCTGTACAGTCACGATGCGGAAATTCAAAACCAACAAACTGCAAATGTTGGAAATCTGAATTAAAAACAAAGAATGGCGAAGAGAGAAACTGACAATGTTTCTGATTGATGGCAGATCCCATATTGTGGGAAACATAGCAAACAATTTTCGCAGAGCAAAGTCTCAAAAACAATTATCGGAGCAGGTTATTTGTTTCTAGGTTTGGTAGTTAAGTGTTGGGTAGGATTCAGGGAGAACTCCCTTCATCTGGTGTTGTGAGATCTTTTACACTCTGAATGAGAAGATATCGCAGTCAAAGGACGACCAAAACTGCTATTATATATCGTTAGATAAAGTCTGTTGACTGAGGAAGAAATGTTTGTCCCGGTCAGGAAGGGAACCATATCCTCTTGTGCAAGAACATGCAACAGGATCTTTTACACCATCCTGAAAGCAGGAGCACTCTTAATGTTATTGAAAATGCAACACTCCCCAACCCGCACAGTGTTGTAACAAGGTATCGGCCTGGGTCACATGTTCAAGTCTTTACAGCAGACCTTAGACACAGCCTCGGTGGAGAGAGTATGTCAATTGACATATGAAGAGCGTTTGACGGCTCTGGGCCTGTATTCACTGGTTTAGAGGGATGAGGGAGGACCTCATTGAAAGTTATCGAATAGTGACAAGCCTGGATAGAGTCGATATGGAGAGGGTGTTTCCACTAGTGGGAGAGTCTAGGACTAGAGGGCATAGCCTCAGAATAAAAGGACATATCTTTAGAAAGGAGATGAGGAGGAATTTATTTCGCCAGAGGGTGGTGAATGTTTGGATTTCATTGCCGCAGACAGCTGAGGAGGCCAAGTCATTGGATATTTTTAAGGCAGAAATTGACAGATTATTGATTATTAAGGGTGTCAAAGGTTATAGGGAACAGGCATAAGAATGGGGAAGACAGATCAGCCATGATTGAATGGCGGAGTACACTTGATGGGCCGAATGGCCTAATTCTGGTCCTATGACTTATGAACTTATGACTCAAGCTGACATATGAGGGTTGGGGAGCTTTTAGGGGAGGCAGGAAAGAAAGAAGATAAGTTGAAAGGTAATAGAAGAATATCATGACCTGCTTTAAAAGTCATCTTGTTGACTTCTCCCCTAATGGATGGATAAGTTGAGTGGGACTGAAGTGGTTCTTCTGTGTACAGAGCTTTTAAAGCAGCTCAGAGTATGGATCTATCGCAGTTTTAAAGCCCTTGTGCATACTGAGTTGAAGAGGTCTGTGGAACATGAGCAAAAGAAAACATTAAATCTCGCTTTATATTGAAGGCTGTTTGGTCAGGAAGAATGAATATCTTGTAGGAGGATATGTTACCCATTCACTGTGTCACTGATTATCTCAAATAACAGTCCAGATTATCTCAGCCAGCCCCCAACCCTCAGTCTACAAAATCTTTTTGACAGCATGGGGGGGGCCATAAAAAATGTTCAGGGGAAACAAGATTCACCGTGTGCTGATTAGAAATGTCTCCAAAGATCCCCTCAGCTGAGTGGGAAATTGAATAACTTTCTTCACTCTTAGGGATTTTCTTGGTTTGTAATCTTGTCTCTGCCCTGAACAAATTTAGCACAAAAATCTAGTTCTGAATGTTTCTTTAAACGGCACTACCTTCTGTACACGTGCCAAATGAGGCCTTGAACTGGTACTCACTTAAGCGCACTCTGCCAGCCTTTCCTGTTTATGACAACTTTCAACTCTGAAAGAGATTATCTGTAGATAACATGCAAGGAAATAATGAAATGTTGAGCTGTTCCTTAACAAAAAAAACCGCTCCAGTGTACCAAACCGCAACCTGTTTCCTGCATCGGGCCAGTCCAGCTTCCGCACTCTCTTATCAGTGCAGGAAGCATAACAACCAATGGTTGTAGCAGCATAAACCAGCCCCACTGTGATTCATTAGGGTAGCTGGAAATAAGCAGCTGCTGAATTGTAATTTTTATAACATGGTCATTTGATTCAAAAACTTCTCCACAGAACACGATTATGTTTTGAGAAATTGAGTGTAGATGGTTGGTTCTGATGAATAGTTTCCAACTGAACCATAAATCTAATGTTTTGCTTTACTAATTGTGAAAAAAATTGTGCTCTATATTTCCAACTCTCTCCATTTTTAAAAAAATGTTGATTAATCATTATTGGTTGTTTTTGCTTTGACTCATTGCTGATCAAATTTGGACACATATCAAGCAAGTATGAAGCTTGGAGCATTAATCTGGAGAGAAACACTCCACTTCACCAATCCAGAAATTGCAGAGGATTTTGGAAGCAGCCCAGACCATCACACAAATCAATCTCCCATCCATCGAGACCCGAAACATCGCCTATCTCCTTCGCTCCTTAGATGCTGCTGCACCCGCTGAGTTTCTCCAGCTTTTTGTGTAACCCTCCCTTCCATTAACTCAATTTACACCTCACGCTGCTGCAGCAAGGCCAGCAGCATAATCAAGAAAGAGTTGCACCCCAGCCAGTCGCATCCCAGCTACTCCCTCTTCTCCTCTCCCCCATCTGGCAAGCGGTGCAGATGTGTGAAAACGCACACCTCCAAATTCAAAGAGTTTTTTCCCCCAGGTTTTATCAGGCAATGGAACCATCCTACCAAAAACTATAGAGCAGTCCTGAGCCACCATCCACGTCATTGGAGATCCTCAGACTATCTTTAATCAGACTTTACAGGACTTTAACTTGCTCTGAATGTTATTCACCTTATTAAGTATCTATACACTGTGAATGGCTCAATTGTAATCATGTATTGTCTTTTCACTGACTGGTTAGCATGCGACAAAAGCTTTTCACTGTTCCTCAGTACATGTGACAGTAAACTACACAAAACAAAAATTTGTTCCTCTCCCCTGACATCAGTCTGAGGAAGGGTCTCGACTTGAAATATCACCCATTCCTTCTCTCCAGAGATGCTGCCTGTCCCGCTGAGTTACTCCAGCATTTTGTGATCTTAAACAAAAAATCGGGCAGATTTTCCGCAGGGCCTGCCCTAGGTCTGTCCGCCCATCTGAATACACTGGCCTGTGCTCCTGCATTCTCTCATCATTGCTCTACATCCCCATGTGTCAGCACTGCAAAACGTGAAAGTGCACCGCTGAAAATCCAAGCACTATCCATTTTAATCCACATATGGAATGTGAATTGAGTTTTCAGGTGGAAAAATCAGCAAGAGGAAGATTATTTGCTTTTTTTTGTTTTATCACACTGGTGCTCGCTTTCTTTCTCTTCTGGTGCAGTTCTTCTGTTGATACTGAATAGCTGATCACCAGCCCATGTTTAACGACATTTCAGCCAGGTTGGTTACTGACAGTCTGAAGAAGGGTCCCGATCCTAAACGTCACCTATCCTCCACAGATGTTATAGGTGCATCTCCACAGATGCAGCCTAACCTTCCAGCACTTTGTGTCCTCTACAGTATTTCAGCATAGACCAGGGTAGGGTAGGCACTGTCTTAATACAGACAGGCAGCTGCACTTACAGAACTGTGTTGACTCCTGATGATGAGGCTCCACCCTTGGACTTGTCTTGTCCAAGGCTTCTGGGTGTCTCTGACTTTCAAAATAGTTATCACAAAGCACATGTTTAAATTATTTAATTTTTGTTTATTTTAAAAAGCACATGTATTTACTTGATACTGTATGAATCATATTATACACCCACCACCCTGTGCGTGAAAAGGTTCCCCATCAGATTCCTATTACATCTTTCCCCGTTCACCTTAAAACTATGCCCTCTGGTTCTCAATTCCCACACTCTGGGCCAGAGACGCTGTGCCTCCACCCAATCTATTCCTCAGATATAGAGCATTATAACTAACCACCTTCAACACAAATTACTGCATTGGAAAGGAACTTGTTTAATGCCAACCTTGCAATCTCACCTCCCAACACACTCATAATTATGTGTAAAAAGATTGCATTCAGTCTTAATAGACAACTGAAGTATTCTAGATTGTGTAATGTTTTAAGTGTACATCATACTCATAATGGCGTTTCCTGTACCATTAACTGAGGATTTTTAGTAATGGTTTGCCTTCCGCTTGCTAAAACCCAAAACACTACAAACTCACAACACTATAAACACTACAGCACTATCATGTAGTGGCTATGAAATTTGAAATGGAGTTTAATCTGGTCTCCAGGAAATAGTTGCAGAAATATCATTAGCATAATGAGGACAGGAAGGCATAACATCTGAAATCTATGCGCAGAGTATTCGTAAACATTCTTAGCAGGCGAGAGACCAGGAGTGGTGAATGGAATTAATATTATTTGGTACTTAATGATGGCATAGATGTGGCAGGCCAAGGGGCCCATTTCTATGCTGTATAATTCTACAAATCAATGAGTTGCAAGGACAGAATAGAGAGACTGAAATGTTTTTATAGAGTATATAAAGTGACAAGTGCTGGTGGTGGTGAATCTTGGAGTGGAAGATTGCAACCTTCACGTGAAAACTGCCCTGTTTCGACGTGCACAAACGGAAGATCAAATAGAACAAGGTGTCCAACAACTTTAGGCTGTGCACGCCACATGAAAGAAGAAGAAGAAAAAGTGGTGAATCTGTGGAATTCTCTGCCACTGAAGGCTTTGGAGGCCGTCAGTGGATATTTTTAAGGCAGAGATAGATAGATTCTTTATTAATACAGGTGTCAGAGGTCATGGGGAAAAGGCAGGAGAATGTGGTTAGGAGGGAGAGATAGATCAGCCATGATTGAATACGGAGTAGACTTGATGGGCCAAATTGCCCAAAACTACTCCTATTCCTTTTGACCTTATAAGAAGGAGGCTACATAGAGTGGATGGTGGATCCCTCTGCAATTGGATCCTCGACTTCCTCATTCACAGACCACAGTCTGTTCGTATTGGTGGAAATGTGTCAGCCTCGATAACAATCAGCACAGGAGCACCTCAAGGCTGCGTGCTCAGTCCCCTGCTGTACTCACTCTATACTCATGTCTGCGTAGCCGGTCATAGGGCAAACTCCATCATCAAGTTCGCCGACGACACCACTATTGTGGGACATATCACTGATGGAGACGAGTCAGATGGTGCCAGCACAATAACCTGGCTCTCAACACCAGGAAAACTAAGGAACTGATTGTGGACTTTGGAAGGGGTAGGATGGGGACCCACAGTCCCGTTTATATCAACGGGCTGATGGTGGAAAGGGTCAAGAGCTTTAAATTCCTGAGCGTGCATATTTCCGAAGATCTCTCCTGGTCCCAGAACACTGATACAATCATAAAGAAAGCACATCAGCGCCTCTACTTCCTGAGAAGATTATGGAGAGTCGGTATGTCGAGGAGGACTCTCTCGAACTTCTACAGGTGCACAGTAGAGAGCTTGCTGACCGATTGCATCGTGGCTTGGTTCGTCAACTTGTGCGCCCAGGAGCGGAAAAGACTGCAAAAAGTTGTAAACACTGTTGTCCATCATCGGCTCTGACCTCCCTGCCATCGAGGGGATCTACCACAGTCGCTGCCTCAAAAAGGCTGGCAGCATCATCAAGGACCCACACTATCCTGGCCACACACTCATCTCTCCGCCGCCTTCAGGTAGAAGGTACAGGAGCCTGAAATCTGCAACATCCAGGTTCAGGAACAGCTTCTTCCCCTCAGCCATCAGACTATTTTATATCGAAGTCACGTGAGTGACTACGTGAATACGTGAAGAGCCCGCCAGCGCATTAATACATCGACGCATGACACGGAATTTGGAGCCGTTCGAAACTGCTCTGGCGGGTAAGGAATTTTTTATTCCAGGAACGGCCCGCTGCTCCGTTAATTAGGTGCAGCGGACTTGGAGAAGCTGACGGCCGCGGCCAGTGCAGCTACTCAAGAAGCGGCCGCACAGCTACCGCCATGGAAGGTGGTCGAACGCAAAAAGTTGACGGGCATGGCCCGTGCAGCTACCGCTATTGAAGCTCCGAGAGGGAGCAGGCGGCTGTTGGGGAGAAAAAATCGGACGAGCGCGGTCATACAGACACCTCCGGTTTTGGGGCTCCACGGGAGCAGGCGGCTGTTTGGAGCATCTGACGGGCGAGGCCTGTTCAGACACCTCCTTTGGAGCTCCGAAAATGAGCCAGCCAGAGGGCTGAGGAAGCAACACCTGGTTCATGGTTGCGTTATATTCCTCCCCTAAGAAACTCCGTTGAGGCTGCAGAAGGGTGCAAGGTCAGACTCGGAGTCACCAGCAGGCGCAACCTGTCTAGCGAGTAATAAATAAATAAATAAATAAACAGACAAATAAATAAATTAAAATAAATGGATGAATAAATAAATAAATGAATAAAATGTAAAGGGAAATGTGCTCCTGACTCAGGAGACACTTACAGGCGGTACCAGTCAGATGCCTGTGGAAGCAATACCTTGTTCAGGGTTGCATTATAATATCTACTGCTCAGAAGAAGGGAAGCAACACCTGGTTCAGGGTTGCGTTATAATATTTTCGGCTCAGAAGAGGGAAGTGTTGGATATTATTACATAGGTGACTCCGACTGTGTGGATATCAATAAGGAATTCAAATCCCATAAGTCAATTTCATCAGTTGGGATATCTCAGTGATGATCTGAAGGCAAAAAATTATTTCAGCGAGTCCAAAAATTGCTCACATGAGTCATTACGGCCTTTTGCAGTCAGTAGATGGGTCTCATCTCACGGAAGTGCAGAAAGCTGCATTAACACTTCTCTGCAATACACAGTTGCGGCTATTGCCTTAGCATAAATGCTATAAGGCATGAGATAATTCCAAAAATGGTTCATTTTTACCGGGCCAGTAATGTGCAGCCTGCATAGTATCTCTTATGTAGCAAGTTGAAGACTTGCAGGGGGAATTTAAGGTGGCTGCGGGGGTGGAGTATAACAGGGGCAGGAATCGCCGTTGAAGCTCCGGAAAGGAGCAGTCAGGAGTTACTAGCTGGCCCCGCAAGAGCAGTCTGTTGAACCAGGCTTGCAGCAATGGCAGGCGTGACCTGTCCAGTGAGCCCCACTGAGGCTCCGAGGGAGCAGCTGGCCAAAGGAACAGCCTGTCGATCCAGGCCGGGAGAAGCTGGCAGCGCGATCTGTACAGTCAGCTCCAGCAAAGGCTCCAAAAAAGGCAGAAGCCCTGCAGGAGCAGCCTGTCGAGGCAGGCTCGGAGTAGTGGCAGGCGTGGCCTGTTCAGTGAGCTCCGCTAAGGCTCCGAAGGAGCAGAAGGGGTTGCATTATGCTATTTTCCACTCTGAGGAAGGAGGCTGAGGATTCGTGGTGACTCTGACGGTGAGAAGTTGACAGGGAACTCGTATTCCCACATCAAGTGGATGTTGCGCTTCAGCTCTGATTATATGTTATGAGCGAAACAAACAAACAAACAAACAAATAAATAAATAAATGGACAAATAAATAAATAAATAAATACATCCTCTGTGGCAAGAGAAGCCTAAATTTCCGTCCGTATGGTCAATAGAGGAAACAATGGTTATCCAAGTGGAAACAGAGACATCTCACAAAGGATGAGTAGTCTGCCCAAGAACAAGAGGGGTATATTTCTAATATTTTCTCAAGATTGAAGTGGAGCATGCCAAATCAGGTTAGGATTTGGCTAGTCTGATCATGTGTTTAGTTAAACAGTTTAAGATGGATAATTATCTTTCAGCAATTAAGCTGATTCAGAAGATTTAGAGCCTCAATTGATCTTGAAGACGCATACTTTGCCATATCTATACACAAGAGGCACAGATATATCTGGTGTTTTTGATGACAAAGCCAGTGGTGGAAAGTCTAGGCTCTACCTAGGGGTTGTGTTCAGGCCTAGGCTATTTACAAAGATTCTAAATCTAATGCTGCCCTACTCAGATCAAAAGGGCATTGTGTCATGGAGTTTGTAGACAACATGCTTTTGTAGCTGATAAGACTCAGGGGTTTTATCAGTAGATGCCTCTTACGATATTAAAGATGAGGCAACATGAATTTTAATAGTGCCAATTTGGCCCACTCATTCAGGGTGTCCATTGTAAAAGGCGGCTGAAAGAAGCTCCTATTTACTCGAAGTTACGAGTGATGGCTAGTTCAGCCTATTTCTCGTGCAGCTAGCTCTGCACAGTTGTATGGGAAGTTTGTTAAGAAGACACGTGAGCTACTTTTAAACAGAAGTAGCAGAGGTTTGTGTTTCTTTCAGTCTGGGCTTAGAGAAGCGATTATGTTATAGCACAATTGACACTGCTTGTGCTGCTTTGTCATTCTCTCTAGTACCATGAGTGGGACAATAAATGGTTGGTTATTCACCCACTGTTGACTGACATTATGCAAGGTGTCTTTTATATGAACACTCTAAAGCCTAGACTCATAGTAGTGTGGAATGTGTATCAGTAAATTATTATGCAGATATTTATCTACTGTATTCCTAATGGGAGCAGTATCTTTTAAGTTGATTATGCTTTTAGCAACTGATTTCAGCACAAATAACTCAGTCTTTACTCAATCTCCGGGTCAGTCTCTGGGTCATAACTGACATGAGGGTAGCATAGTTATGGGAATTATCTCATAAAGCAAAACGGGCATGGTTGGGTACAATTTGGAGTTGACAGCATACACACCAGATCGGAGATTGGGGGTGTTATTATGTATACAGGTACACTGAGTTTGCTAGTAGCTATGAGATGAAGGATAGTTTCTTCATTATTATTTAATAGTTTTCTCAAGAGATTGCTGTTGCAGACCATCTCAATATGAATGGAGAGTCAGCAGCTAATAGCGGGTGTGAATTCAAATCATTTCAAGTCTCACTCTTCTAAGGGGGCTGGCTCATTCGCGGTCAATAGGATGGATATTCCCATTTGATCATCTTCTTGCAACAGCAGGAGGCTTACATAGTGTACTTTCAGAAGTCATAAAATTTGGTTGAATATGGCTGGATGATTGCAGATATAATTTTGAACAGTGTTGCATGAGTTATTGTCTAACTCAAAGCCAATTGGGACTGTGGTCCAATTAAGGGCAATGGCCATGTATGCAAGTTAGCATCATGTTGTTAATAACCCATGTCTTTTCTACCATTTATGGTTTATCTGTTTAAGTATTTCACACACAGATTGGTTTACTGCATGAAACCACAGAGCTTCGAAGGCTTCACATAGTCACTCACGTGACTTCGATATAAAATAGGAAGATTAAACGAGAACTTACCGTTTGAAGTTTGATCTTTATTTTATGAGAAGTTGAAGTGAGGGACTACATGCCCTCCACTCCCAACCCTGAATCTCATAAAGATCATTCGGTAAGTCAATGGTTATTAATCTTTCTACAGTGCAAGTGGTCTGTGCAAGTTAGTGCAAGTGGTCTGTGGTTTCATACAGTTGCTCTGAAGATTGACGTGCTTGTGGGCTGGCGGGCTCTTCACGTATTCATGTAGTCCCGCACTTCAACTTCTCAAAAAATAAAGATCATACTTCAAACGGTAAGTTCTCATTTAATCTTTCTATTAAACTCAAAAAAAACTTTAATAGCCTATTGCACTTTATATGTTTATTTATGTGTGTATATATATATTCAATGGTATATGGACACACTGATCTGTTCTGTATTTATTTATGCCTACAATATTCTGTGTGCTGAAAGAAAGCAAGAATTTCATTGTCCTATCTGGGACACATGACAATAAACTCTCTTGAACTTGAGCTTGAACTTGCTGGTTCGGATGGCAAAAAGAGCTTTTAATGGGGAAACGTAGTTGGGCATTGGTGTCATATCTAAAACGGCCTGTGCATAATATCCAATAGCTGTATCTGTTGTGGAGTGTGGGGAAGGGGAAAGGCATTTCCAAACTATGACTTTGCTGCAGGTTTTGAGTAGACCTGTAGTTAATAACCCATGTCTTGTTAAACCCATGTCTGTAAACATATAAAGTGCAATAGGCTATTAAAGTTCAGATTGGGTTGTAGCTGTTGTGCTGGATTCATCCTGCTATTTATGAACATATCCTGTTCATAAATAGATCATATTCCACGTTCTTGTGTAGATGCCAGTGTGTATCCATGCTTGAATTGTACAACACAGAAACATGGCCATTAGCCCACCATTGGAGCTACTTAGAGTGTAAGTCTTCAGAAGTACAATCGGAATGATGTTTGGCCACATAGCGTTTACAGTATCAATTGATCTCAGCCATTGTTTGACATAATGTAGAGTATCAAACTGTCTGGACACTTGTTTCTGTGATGGTACGATCTTGTCTCCAGCACTCACCTGTTTGACTCTACAATTGTTGAGAATAGGGATGTTCTCAGAACCTCTTCTCCCTGATAGCAATGTTTTATGATGTATTAGCATTCATGATCAGATGTGGTAATATGGGATAGGACTGCAGAGACTTGATCTGATCCATTGGTCTATTGTGTGCTTGTTTTACTCTTTAAGGCACACAGTCCTATGTTGTAGCTTAATTTGGCTGGCATCGCATTTTAAGGTATAAGTAGAAGAAATTACAACTCTATGTGCGTTTAGTAGGGAAGCATCATGGAAAATAAGTACATTTCAGAAATATGCAGGCAGATAAGAGTTGGTCTTGGCATCGATACGATAGAACTTTATTTGTCCCAGGAGGGAAATTGAAAACACAAAATACATGAAATATGAAATTAAAATGACGAGTGGAAAGGATTGGGGATGTGAAAAGATTGGGAAGGGGGGGGGGGGAGTCAGCCTCAGTCTACCCCACAACAGAAGAGGGAGGAGTTGTACAGTGTGATAGCCACAGGGAAGAAGAATCTCCTGTGGTGCTCTGTCCTGCATCTCGGTGGAACCAGTCTGTTCTTGAAGATACTTCTCAGATTGACCAATGTGTTATGGAGGGGGTGAGCTGTATTGTTCAGAATGCTCCACAGTTTGAGGAGCATCCTCCCCTCCAAGACCATCTCCCTTGAATCCAACTCAGTCCCCAGGATGAACCCAGCCTTCCTGATGAGTTTGTTAATCCTATTGGCGTCCGCGCTCTGCACACGGCAGTGAAGAAGATGGCACTGGCTACCACTAATTGGTAGAATATCTGCAGCATCTTACTGCAGATGTTGAAGGAGCGGAGGCTTCTCAAAAAGTACAGCCGGTTCTGTCGCTACGTGTACAGGGCCTCAGCATTCCTGGTCCAGGTACACTCCAAGGTATTTGTACTCCCTGGTAAGCTGAACATTCACACCATTGATGGAGACAGGGGACAGGGGTGTTCCTCTTCTCCTAAAGTCCACCATTGACTCCTTTCGTCTTGTTGGCGATCATGTTCAGCACGGGCAATGTGGGCCGAAGGGCCTGTTCCTGAGCTGCACTGTTCTATGTTCTATTATCTGCATATTTAAATCTGAACAAAGCCAGTTTTCCGGCAGACTTCACGCCACCCTTACAGAATAGCGAAGAAATACTCAATAATAAGGGGAGGAGCATGGAATGTTCACATGAAAATGTTTGGCTGATCTTAACTGCTGAACACTTAGGGCTAATAATCCACTGATATGTCATCATGCCCCCCCCCCCCCCCCCCCCCCCTCCCTCAAGATCTACGTGGGAGCAATCCTGTTGATCAAGAAGTTTCAAGAAGTATAAAAGACATTTGGACAGGTACATGGAGACGAAACATTTGATTTGATTTGATTTGATTTTATTGCTTGTCATTCAAACCTCAGAGAGGCTCGAACAAAACTCTGTTTCTACAAGCCATACAAACAAACAAACAGAACAATTCATAGAAAAACATGCAAACAATTAAATTCACACAAACATCCATCACAGTGGATCCCTCCTCACTGTGATGGAAGGCAAAGTTCTTCTCTCCCCCCCGCACCATCTCTCTCCCGATGTCGAAGCCCCAGGCGGGCGGTGTTAAGTCCCATGTCCATTAAAGCCGCGCCGGGTGATGTACGGCCTCGCTCCGGGTCGTTCCAACCCCGCGACATGGGCTGGAGAAGTTGTGTTGCGGAGCTCCGGAGAGCGGTCTCCCACCCGGACCCGCGAGCTCCCGACACCCCAACAGTCCCGGAGCTCCGGAGCTGAGCCGGAGAGTCTGGAGCTGGAGCGGAGCTGGAGGGAGCAGCCGGAGCTGCTGGAGCTTTCGGAGCCGGAGTTTCGAGCCGGAGCTGGAGCCGGAGAGCTGGAGCCGGAACTGGAGCCCGGAGTCGGGCCGCAGCGGCCACCCACCACCACTCCCCACGCTCCGAGGCCGGCCAGCCCCACGACGGTAAGCTCTCAGCTCTGCGACTGGAGCCCCCAGGTCGTCCTGGTCGGAGGCCGCTCCACGGCACCAGGCCCCAACGACAACGGAGACCTGACAGTCTCCCGTGCAGGGATGAGATTAAAAATGTTTCCCCCTTCCCCCCCCCCCACCCCCCACATATACACAGTTAGAAAACAATACAAAAAAAACACAAACAACTACATTTAACTAGACAAAAAACAAAAAAAGACAGACAGGCTGTAGGGGCCGCTGCAACGTCAGTCGCGCTCGCCCACTTCCCCATTTGGAGGGTTATGGGTCAAACGCTGGCAAATGGATTTAGCTCAGATCGCCATATTGTTTGACATGGATGAGGTAGGGAAAAGGGCCTGTTTCCGTGCTGCGTGACTCTGATTCAATTAATCTATGAGTTAGAAACATATTCATGTACGCAAAGCAGTCTCACAAGTGACAAGGCTGAATATAGTATCAGTGGCGTGAGATATTGGGAAACGTTTGAAAATCTTGGAACTTTAAGCTTACGAATGAATCCACATCTACGTTTGATATAACTTTTAACATAGGGCAGTATAACTTTGAAAATGTGTTCTGTTTTAAATTAAACTAACACTTGCAAAAGTAATCAACATCTCAAGCAAACTTTGAGGGATTTTGGTGGAAGCAAAACCCCCAAATAATTTGGATGGGGATGAAGTCGGACTGGGAGGATCAGAAAAAGATCTTTTCAGGTTGATGAAATGAGATATAAGTTGCCTGATAACTGGCAAGTTACATCGACTACCCACATCTACCAGGAAATGGACACCCTCATCAAGATAAAATCTCACCACCTATTCTTAATACTCGATGACATTACCATCATTAGGTTTAGGGGGGGTGATGACTGAGCATAAACATAAGTGGATCAGCCATATAAATACTACAGCTATAACTGTAGTCAGTCATAGAGACATACAGAGTGAAAACAGGCCCTTAGATCCAACTTGCCCATGCAGAGCAAGCATGCCCATCTATAGTAGTCCCACCTGCCTGTGTTTGGCCCATATCTCTCTAAACCTACCCATAAAGAGACTAAGTATCCTGCGGTGAGTGACGCATTTCTCACTCCCCTGATACTTTCTACCATGTACAAGTCACAAGAAAGGAGTGTTATGGAAACCTTCTAGTATCTGGGTGATTTGCAATAAAGACAACATTCAAAAGCTTGACCACATAATTGAATTTTTGTTTATCACTCATTCTCAAGTAAGATCGTGACATCTAGTCTGTAGAGTTGTAATGTGTATGTAATGAGCTATGCATCCAGTCAATCCACTCACTGAGGCAATAGTGTGTACCATAAACAAAGTACTCTGTGGGTATTCTCCATGGCCTCTTTGGCAGCACATACCAAACCCAAAATCTCTGCTGCCCCGAAGAATGGCACTCACATGGAATCCTCACTATTTGCCATAGAGGGCAGTACAGAGAAGGTTCACCAGACTGATTCCTGGGATGTCAGGACTTTCATTTGAAGAAAGACTGGATAGACCCGGCTTGTACTCGCTATAATTTAGAAGATTGAGGGGAGATCTTATAGAAACTTACAAAATTCTTAAGGGGTTGGACAGGCTAGATGCAGGAAGATTGTTCCCGATGTTGGGGAAGTCCAGAACAAGGGGTCACAGTTTAAGGATAAGGGGGAAATCTTTTAGGACCGAGATGAGAAAAACATTTTTCACACAGAGTGGTGAATCTGTGGAATTCTCTGCCACAGAAGGTAGTTGAGGCCAGTTCATTGGCTATAGTTAAGAGGGAGTTAGATGAGGCCCTTGTGGCTAAAGGGATCAGGGGGTATGGAGAGAAGGCAGGTAAGGGATACTGAGTTGGATGATCAGCCATGATCATATTGAATGGCGGTGCAGGCTCGAGGGGCCGAATGGCGTACTCCTGCATCTATTTTCTATGTTTCTATGTTTCTATCTCCCACAAAGTAGGTCTATTTTCTGACTGGGAAATTGTCTAAATCTTGGAACTCCCTATCAATCTAGAATGTGGGAGTTATATTTCTAGAATGAATACAGAAATTCAAGATGGCATCTTATCAACAGCCCATCAAGTACCACTGAGTAACAAATGTCAGGTTTGCCTGGGATTCCCATATCCCATACATGAATCTAGAAAATAATCTTCTCATTCTAAATTGTGAAAAGGGACATTGCTTGTCTTTTCCCTTCCCTGGTCCAGTGCCGCTGACGAATTGTTGTACCCCTGAGCATTTTTGCACTCCCTATTATCACCTCACTTGGGTTCAGCAAACTCACCACAAACCAGGGAACACGCATGGGTGTTTTCCGGTTCATCTGTCTCTCTCCTAACACTGGACAACACATTTTACTAACAGCCTGTGGGAGAGCATGGTTTCAATTTTCAGTCGGATCTCTACTGCAGTACTTAATAGAGCTGTAATGAGACACTGACCATCTCAGGGCCTAGTGCAGAGACATACATTTCACCATCAAAAAAACAAACTCAGAGTGCAATATCCTCTCCGGCACAGGGCTTTCATCTCAGGGATGTGGCCAAAATCGACAGTACCTACCATGCAATTATCAAGCATGACAGGACATGAGAGAAAACATCTGGTCTGAGGCTGCCAGTCCACATTGCAAGGGGATGCCTTTGATCTTCATTTTAAGTTGTCTACAGACTTTCTCAGATCAATTAGTTAATAGACATACACCCCTAAGAGTTCCATCAGCTAACGGTTCTGTAAAAAATATTATATTTAGTATAATAGCTTCCACCAAAATTCAGTAAAGTGGACATTTTAATGTCTTGTTTATACCCTTTGCAAATAATGATTTCCTCTATTACTTCCTTTTACAGCAAATTACATTTTGTTACTCAGACTATTATATCAGTTGCATGCAACTCATTAAATAATCTCTAGCATTGCTCTCAAAACTGCCACAAGTGATATGGCGCACGTACTTTGGTCAGTACCATGTAGGTAAACTAGATATAATAACAAATCTTGCATTATTATAATAACAGCGACAATAATTAATCGAAGGAACATGTACAGATTGTATTTTGTAAAATCATTTGACGTGTGATGTGCCATGATAAATTGTTATACATGAGTAAATAACATTGGAAAATAATTATTTCACCATTTATGCCTCACACTGTCTCGGCAAGGCCAGCAGCATAATCGAAGTCGAGTCGCACCCTGGCCACTCCCTCTTCTCCCCTCCCCCATTAGGAAAAAGATATAGAAGTGTGCCGACGCACACCTCCAGATTCAGGGCCAGTTTCATCCCAGATGTTATAAGGAAACTGATATCCTACCACAACCGGACAGTAGTGCTGAACTACTATCTACCTCTTTGGTGACCCTCGCACTATCCATGATCAGAATTTGCTGGCTTTACCTTGCACTAAACGCCATTCCCTTATCATTTATCTAAACACTGTAAATGCATTGATTGTAATCATGTATTGTCTTTCTGCTGACTGATTAGCACATGACAATAAACTAAACTGAACTGAACATTTCAAACCAAATGATTTCTGAACATTTTTTAAGAGATGACATTCTCACAATGTTATTATGCGCTAGCAAATGTAGACAGTAGCGTCAGAGAATACAATTAGTTGATCAACATCTGGAAGAGAGAGCTTGAGTAATATTTCAATGTACACTGAAGTGGTTGAACATATTGGTCAAAGAGATGAAATGTAAATAAGATCTCAAACCAAGAGTGGATGAGGGGAAGGCTTGGAGGTTTAAACCCTCGAGTGTTTTTTCTAGGTGGCTGAGAGGAAAGGGTATTATGGTCTAAATCGAAGATATATACAAAAAGCTGCAGTAACTCAGCGAGACAGGAGAGAAGGAATGGGTGACGTTTCAGGTCGAGACACTTCTTCATAGTTATTGTTGGAAGTAACGGGAGCATCAGACCATCTCGCGTACTGTTCCAGAACGTCCTGCCTTCAGTGCTTTAAACCTCTCTGATGTTAATTGTACATCAATAATCAACGTGACATTAGCATATAATTGAATTAGTACAGGTATCAGAGGTTATGGGGAGAAGGCAGGAGAATGTGGTTAGGAGGGAGAGATAGATCAGCCATGATTGAATGGCAGAGTAGACTTGATGGGCCAAATAGCCTAATTCTACTCCTATTACTTATGACATGACTTATGACATAAGAATCATTGCTTCTTGGTGGTCTTGATAATGGAGTGTAATGGATGGAAGATTAATTCCATTCCATAAATCATTTGAAGACAAGTGTTTAAGTGGTAGTGAGGATGGGAGGGGGAAATGACGGAGAATGTATATTTCTTGAAATGTCGGGTTAGTTCTTTAATCAGCTTGACTTGCCTTTCTTTGTAGGATTTCCAGATCTACCGAAGTGACAACAGATGACGGCAAAGTGGTGTGTCTGCGATTGTGCTGTGTGCCGTGTGCTGTCAGGATGCAGGTGGGCAGAGGCATCCAGCCTCTACAGCCTGCCTCAGTGCTAATGATTGATACGACAAGATGTGGAGTGATGTACCGCTTCAAAAAAAACTACCTGTCACTTGTTTAAGATGTTGAATTTTCAAGAACTTTCCATCATCAGGAATTCCAAACATGAGCAAAGCCAATTCTACCAACTGGTACATTGCTGTTTGTGCCAAATGGCTCATCATTTATTTTGTTTGCATATTACAGCAGCAGTCAGTGGAGCAGCCCAGTGCCAAAACTACACAGTGATACCACCCTTCACGTCATTATCCTTCTCAAAATTGTTTGCATATTTCCTCCCCACAATTTAATTATATTTTACTGGTCCAGTAAACCAAGATTAAACACTTGGAAACTCTTTACAATGCGAAAAAAAGCAATACGGTATGTTTAAAATAGGTTAATGCTCAGAGAAGAACAAAATTGTATCTTTTTCCAGGCTTCATGCATGGCAGGCTATTAAACCCTTGAGTTTCCAGCTGGTTTTTCTCGATCATTAATCAACATAAAACTCTTCAAAATAACTTCTACAATAGTCCAATACCAATCTTCATCTCCAACATTGTTTTGTCAGTAAAAATAAGATGTTTAGGTTTAATTGCAGAACATAAACAGCTCTTCTTAACTCTGCTTTCTCTGAAACCATACTTTTAAAAAGGTAAACAAACACAAACTGTATTGTTTAGCACTGCAGAATTCTTCAATTACTTTTCTGCACTCATTAATAAAATCTAAAGAAGATTTGATAACATCTAACCCATCTTGTGCTGCAGATTAGACCATTCGAGTAAATCTCTGACCATCCACAGTCTAAAATTCAATAGCTTCAATGGAAGTAGATTTGGAGGCAAAGTATAACAAAGTATAACAAGTTGCAGCAACATAAATAGAGGATTTGGATCTAGGAGCTAGGAAAGTAATTAAAGGCAAAATATTGCTGATGTTGAAAATCTGAAATAAATTGTAAATGCTGCATTTACTCAGCAGATGGAGAGCATTTAGAGAAAAGAAAAAATGGAAGTGTTTTTTCTCCAGATCTAGTTATACACAAAAATGCTGACAGCCAGTGTAGTCACTTTTGTAAATATGAAATATAGTTAGAAAATCTGTTTTCATTGAGAGACACAAAAAGCTGGGAGTAACTCAGCAGGTCAGACAGCATCTCTGGAGAAAAGGAATAGGTGATGTTTCAGGTCGAGATCCTTCTTCCGACGTCTTGACCCGAAAAGTTACCTATTCCTTTTCTCCAGAGATGCTGTCTGATCTGCTAGGTTACTCCAGCTTTTTCTTTGGTTTAAACCAGCATCTGCAGCTCCTTTGCTACTGTTTTCAGAGATGTTGATTGAGACATAAACATTGGCCAGGACACAAGGGAAATCTTTCCGGCTGTTCATAATAGTGCCATACGTTACTGAGAGACCAAACAGAGTCTTGCTTTCACTTCTCATTGAAAGAGAACTGCCCTGTGTGTTATGCTGGATTGATAGCGTGGATCCTCCATATGACTTTCACCCACTGATCTAGAGGAGGAGTGCTAACTATCAGCCACAACGAACAAACTTGGCATTACAGGATAAGATCCACATTTTAGATTGGCTGTAATATTGTTGTGCTTTCCAAAACTATTAGAACTTTTTCTTTAAAACGGACACAAAGTGCTGGAGTGGCTCACCAGGTCAGGCAACATCTCTGGAGAACATGGATAGGTGAAGTTTCGGGTCAGGATCCTTCTTCAACTGAAGCAGAGTCCCGATCCGAATCGTCACCTATCCATGTTCTCCAGAGATGCTTCCTGACCCGCTGATTTACTCCAGCACTTTGTGTCTTTCTTTGTAAACCAGCATCTGCAGTTCCTTTTTTCTGTATTATAACTGTTTCAGGGAATGCATATACAATCTTTCCTTAATCCATCAATCTGTCATTGTGTCAAAATTCTGATTTGCCTGCCCAAACCTTTGAATCTGTGCTTCAGATGCTCATAGGAGTCCTTTTTTGAGAGGAATGGAACAAATGGAGGATGTCTGAAATGTGCTGCCGGGGGTGGTGGTGGAGGCAGATATGATAGTGGCATTTAAGAGGCTTGAGGCGCAAGGATATGCAGGAAATGGAGGGATTATGAATCATGTGCAGGTAGATTGGATTAGTTTAGCTTGGCATTATGTTCGGCACAGCATTGTGGGCCAAAGGGTCTGTTTATGTGCTGTCCATTTTCTATGTTTTATGTTCTATTTTGCCTATTTTTTTTTCTTTTTTTCTTCAAAATGTAATTTTATTGAATTTCACAGAATTTGAAGCATTCATCACTTAATCACACTGCAAAGCTTTTATTTGTAAAGTCAAATGTTTATGGTATTGTTATATTTGTCTCCTGTACTCAAGGCCCATACCATCAAAGTGCCCAATTGATTGTGCTGACAATTTGAATCCATTTACAAGGGGTAATCCATTTATATAAAACATGGAACAGTATGGCACAGGAAGAGGCCCCTTTGACTCACAATGTCTGTACCAAACATGATGCTAAAGTTAAACTAATCTCCTTTGCCCACACATGAAAGGCATATCCATGTGCCTATCTGAGGGTTAACAACCAAAATGGCTGTCCATGCCTTAATGCTAGGACTTATGAATTTAGCCATGAATTTAAGAGTCTGTATATGGCCGGCAAATTGGCACAGCGGTAGAGTTGCTGCCTTACAGTGGCAGAGACCCGGGTTCGATCCTGACTACTGGTGCTGCCTGTATGGAGTTTGTACGTTCTCCCAGAGAAATTGACCTGCATGGGATTTCTCCGGGATCTCCGGTTTCCTCCCACACTACAAAGACGTACAGGTTTGTAGGCTAATTGGCATGGTATAATTGTAAATTGTCCCTAGTGTGTACAGAATAGTGCATGTTTGCAGGGATTGCTGGTCGGCGTGGACTCAGTGGGCCGAAGAGCCTGTTTCTGTGCTCTATCTCTTGAAAAACAATATGTCAAGAGTCCAACTTGGATGATTTCTATTATTACTAACTATTACATGCATAGGTTCCTGGAATTGTGATGAAATTGGTATTGTTAAAATGTATAATACATAGTTACTATTTCCTCATGTATAGTTCAACACAGAAATTGTTGTTAGGTATCTATTGTGCCTTCGCAGATATCACTGTTTACAACTCAACAGCTGGTATGACGAAGGGGCTCGACTCGAAACGTCACCCATTCCTTTTCTCCAGAGATGCTTCCTAACCCGCTGAGTTATTCCAAATTTTGGTGCCTATCTTCAGTGTAAACCAGCATCTGCATTTCTTTCCTACACACTGTTTATCCATTGTAATAATTTGAACTGCTGTTACAAATTTTGAGTAAAGATCTCCAAGAAATAAAAATGGGATGATCACCTTGTTCAGAGTGTACTATAGACCCCCAAATAGTCAATGGAAATTAGAAGAACAAGTATGCCAGGAGATTGATCAGACTGCAAGACTAACAAGGTTGTCAATATATGGGATTTTAACTTTCGCAATATAGACTGTGACTGTCATTGTGCCAACAGCTTGGATGGAGTGGAATTTGTTAAATGTGTTCAGGAAAATGTTCTTAAGCAATATGTCAAGGGCCCTACAAGGGAGCA
This sequence comes from Okamejei kenojei, assembly GCA_035221665.1. Lineage (NCBI taxonomy): Eukaryota > Metazoa > Chordata > Chondrichthyes > Rajiformes > Rajidae > Okamejei > Okamejei kenojei. Next base: position 128,121,977 of record CM069132.1, read on the forward strand.
GGCAAAGCCTGATCTACTGTGAGGAAATTGGGAAGGGCAAGTGACTGAGATGTCGATGGGTGACCAGCAAACACTCTTCTATTATCGTTGAAGTAGTTATGGATAAAGACAGGGCATGCCCACAAGTTAAAATTCAGAAATTGGGCCAAGGCCAACTTTACGCATATTAGACAGGATCTTGCTAAAAGTTGATTGGAATAGGTTGTTTATGAGCAAAGGAAGGTCTGGAAAGTGGGATGTTTTTAAAAGTGTTATGACAAGACAGAGTTCATGACATGCAAGTTCCTGTTAGAATGAAGAGCAAGGCAGGTGGGAATTGGAGTACTTGGATGACGAGAGAAATTGAAGCTCTAGTCGGGAAAAAGGAGGCATGGGACAGGTATATCAAGTGTATCCTGCAGGAGCTTCAGAATTTGAGGAAATAAATAAGGATGGTAAAAATGGAGCAGAAGATATGTCTGGCAGATAATATCATGGAAAATCCAAAGAGATTTTTAAGTATAAGGGAAATAGGGTAACTAGAGAGAGAATAGGGCACTCAGAAACAAAAGTGGTCATCTCTATGTGGAGTGGCAGGAGATGGGCAAGGTATGAAGACTGGGGAACTTCAAGATTTCAAGGTCAGTTTATTGTCACGTACCAATAAAGGTACAGTGAAATTCGAATTATACAGAACATGAGGCGGACACAACAAACTGAATGGTATTTTACTACTTATTCTCCTTTTGGTGCATTGTAACATGATCCCTTAACGGTAAGGCATAACATGTTGCCTAAAATTTACCTTCATTTTTTAATTCACACCGTACAGAACCCCACCATACCCTGAAACTCCAATTTATTGTGTCGTAACCCATGGTCCCTTTCCACTGAAAGTGACACTTTCAATTCTTTCATTTCTCCACAATCATGGATGAACAGGGGAGGAGGACTGGCTGAACTTTGTTGGCTTCCACCACAGTGAGGAATGCTGTGGTGGATGTTTGTGTTAAATTTTATTGTGTATTGTGTGTTCTTTTTTTTTAAGTGTATCACTGCATGGCAAATTCTTTTCACATTGCCTTCGTTGGTGCATTTGACAAATAAATTTGACTTTGACTTTGATTAAATCTCTGAATTAACCTCCATCGTCACTTCACTTCACGCTGCTTTGTGAAAGCAGCCAATATAATCAAAGGTTTTTTCCCACCCCGGTAATTCCTGCTTCTCCCTGCTCCCATCTGGCAAAAGGTAGAAAAGTATAAAAATGTGCTCCAGCAGAATCAGGAACTTCTTCTTCCCTTCCGTTATCAGGCTTCTGAATGGTCTTTCCATTAGCTAGGGTAATGTTTGATTCCCCTCTACCCCACTGAAGGACATTGGACCTTGTCTAAGGAACTGAGGTGCTACGATGTGCCATAAAGCTGAGAATTAAATTGTGCACTCAGTAGCTTCCTCTTTGTTCTATCTATTGTACTTAAGTTTGAACTGGTTGTATCTGTGTTGTATCAAATAAGACCGAGTATCACACAGAGGTGGTATCTGGATCTGTTGAGGCCAGTAGGAGAGTGAATGTGGCCCTTGTGGCTAAGGGGATCAGGGGTATGGAGAGAAGGCAGGTACCGATGATCAGCCATGATCATATTGAAAGGCTCGAAGAATGGCCTAGCACCTAATTTCTAATGTTTCTAGAAAGCTGGAGTAACTCAGCGGGACAGGCAGCATCTCTGGAGAGAAGGAATGGATGACGTTATGGGTCAAGACCCATCACCCATTCCTTCTCTCCAGTGGTATACCTGATCTGTTTGGAAAGCATGCAAAACAAAACTTTTCATTGTACCTTGGTACATGCACCAATAATAAACCTAAACCTATTTAGAGTCCCATGAGTCTGACGTGGCAGACGCCTCCCAAAACGCAGTAGAGAATCCGGGCGGGGGAGCATGAACCCGAGCCTGGCGGACCGACGGAGTGGAGGTGTGGAGCCCATACCTGAGCCGGCCGGGCGGCGGAGCCTGGGTCAACGAGCCTCGTGGGTCGGTGGAACCCATGGCCGACAGAGCCTCGCAGACCAGAGGAGCCCGTGGCTGATGGAGCCTGGGTCAACGGAGCCCATGTCCGGCTCCCCTGTCAACGGAGCCCCGCGGCCAGGGCCTGGGTCGGTGCCATCAGGAAGGGGCATGGTGGCGGTCATGGAGGAGGTCGGTCCGGCGGTCGATGAGGGCATTGGTCGGGGTCGGCAGTCGTTTAGGACACTGCCGGTCCAGTCATGGGAGACGGAGGATGCACTTCCAGGAAGAAAGGAAGACCCGGCGTGGGGGGACCGTCATGGGGCGGGGGAGGGGGGGTTGGTGGGGGGAATGAACAAAGTAAGACCCGGCTAAGGCCGGGCGGGAAGGGGATGGGGAGGAGGGGTGAGAAAAAAGGGGGAGAACAAACATCGTCAGTGCCCGTTATGTGGCGACTATTTGCATACCTGGATTTGCAAGCAAAGAGTTTCACTGTGACACATTCATTCATTCATTCATTCATTCATTCATTCATTCATTCATTCATGAAAATGCTTCCTGTTCTTGAGAATTATTTAATATGACTGGCCTTTTAGCCAGCTTGATGATCAATTACAGAATACCAGAGGTCCTGCAGTAGACACAGAAAAGAAGAGACTGACCTGTCATGGGATAATCAGCTCTTTGTGGGAAAACTACATCGTAGATTGAATTTTATCACAATAAAGTTTGGGATGGAGTTTGTGAGGTCTTATAGGACATGATGGTTTGGATCCCAAGGGGAATTAAGGAACAGAATACTCTCAGTTTACAGGTCGTGCGATCGTTACAAATGGCAGCTTTGGCAGATAGGATGTTGCAGACCTCATACAGAACAAGGGAATTGGTGTAGATGAGTGTTTGATGGTCAGCATGACTCTAGAACACAAGAGGAGAAGAAAACTGGATTAGGAGTGGGCCAGCTGACGGCTCATGTCTGCAGCTCCTCTGTGCCAGATCCTCATCAACCTCAAACCTCAAATCTTTCAAAAATGTATAGATCTCCACTTTCTGCGCATCTGATGATCATCCCTCCACAATTCTTTGGGGTACAGAATCCCAGAGGTCCTAAGGTTATAAGGAATAGGATTAGAATTAGGCCATTTCGGCCCATCGTCTACTCTGCCATTCTGATCTATCTCTCCATCCTAGCCCCATGCTCCTGCCTTCTCCCTGTAACTTTTGACACCTGTACAAAATCAAGAATCTATCTAACTCTGCCTTTCTCTGAGATTCACAAGTTCTCTGCAGGAATAACTTTGTATGTACCTCTTTTTAAATGACTGACTCATTATCTGGAAACTATGGCTCCTCCATGGAGACTCCCACAATTCAAAACACCCATTACGATCATGACTCAAGGACTCTTTATTTTAGGTCACTGGGCAGGGCCATTGCATTAACTCTGACCACAGATTCCGGGGCCTTGTAACTCATTTTATCGAATTGTTTGTTCCTCTTGTAAATGTTTTGTAAATAATATTTACACATGCAAAACATAGGCTTTGATTCTCAAGAGCATTTGCAGAGAATGATTTACGCAATTAAACACGGTGCATTCCTGAACTAACTTGTCTAAATAATGCATGCAAAAAAAAGTACGGTCCATAACACGCAAGATCTACACACAGGCAATTAGAGAAAACAGCTTGTGTAAATATCCAAACAAATCTGGCAATGATTTTGGTCATTATTGCATGGTTGAGTCTTAATGTCCAATGAGTCATTCAGTTACCGAAACAATTCTGATGAACAATCGAGAAGATTAAGTGAGAAATATCATCGGAATGCCATCACTTCCTAATTCTCCTGCAAGTAACATATCACGTGAACATTGAAACAATCATATGTATGAAGGAAATGCAGAATGCTGCCTGGATTAGCTATTCGGAGTGAAGATAGGCACAAAGTGCTGGAGTAACTCAGCGGGTCAGGCAGCATCTCTGGAGAAAAAGGATAGGTGACGTTTTGGGTCAGGATCTTCCTTCAGACTGAAGAAGACCCATCCTGTCTGAAGAAGGGTTGTGACCCAAAATGTCACCCATCCTTTTTCTCCACAGATGCTGCCTGACCCGCTGAGTTACACCTGCACTTTGTGTCTATCTTTGATATATATCAGCATCTGCAGTTCCTTTCTACACACCTATTAGGAGAGGTTGGAGAAACTTAGATTTTTTTCTCTGGAACGTCAGAAGTTGATGAGAGACCTAATATTAATACATTAAATTTTAAGAGGCACAGGTATGGTGGAGAGTCTGAATCTTTTCCGATGGTGGAAATGTAAAAAGCCTGATGGCATAGCTGTAAGGTGAGATTAGCATAGAGTAAAGGAGATGGGTGGGGCAAGTTGTTTTTACGACGTGTGCATGGGACTCTCTGCCTGGGGTGTTAATGGAGGCAGATAGAATAGTGGCACTTAAGAGGCTTTTAAATAGGCTCATGGATATGCAGGGAACAGAGGGATATAGAACACATGCAAGCAGAGAAAATTAGTTTGACTCGGCATCAATTTCTACATAAACATTGTGGGTTAAAGGGCTATTATTGTGCTGCACGTTTCTATGTTTGATTTTTGCGGATTTTGAGACTAATTTTCACTGTCCAAGCAATGACCCATTTAACAAAAGGCCATAGTGTTAAAGAAGGAACTGCAGATGCTGGAGAATCGAGGGTTACACAAAAAGCTGGAGAAACTCAGCGGGTGCAGCAGCATCTAAGGAGCGAAGGAGATAGGCGACGTTTCGGGTCAAGATCCTTCTTCAGACTAGTCAGGGATCAGGGAAACGAGAGATATGGTGATGTGGAGAGATAAAGAACAATGAATGAAAGATATGCAAAAAAGTATCGATGATAAAGGGAACAAGCCATTGTAAGCACAAACAGCTTTGCATATATAACCATATAACAATTACAGCACGGAAACAGGCCCTCTCGGCCCTTCCATTCCGTGCCGACCATTTGTTTTCCCCTAGTCCCATCTACCTGCACTCAGACCATACCCCTCCATTCCCTTCCCGTCCATATACCTATCCACTTTACTTTTAAATGTTAAAATCGATCCTGCCTCCACCACTTCTGCTGGAAGCTCATTCCACACAGCCACCACCCTCTGAGTAAAGAAGTTCCCCCTCACGTTACCCCTAAACTTCCGTCCCTTAATTCGCATGTCATGCTCTCTTGTTTGAATCTTCCCTACCCTTAATGGGAAAAGCTTATCCACGTCAACTCTGTCTATCCCTTTCATCATTTTAAAGACCTCAATCAAGTCCCCCCTTAACCTTCTGCGCTCCAAAGAATAAAGACCTAACTTGTTATCTTTCATTCTTGTTGTTTATCTCCCCACATCACCGTCTATATCTCTCATTTCCCTGATCCCTGACTAGTCTGAAGAAGGGTCTCGACCCGAAACGTCGCCTATCTCCTTCGCTCCTTAGATGCTGCTGCACCCGCTGAGTTTCTCCAGCTTTTTGTGTAACTAACAAAAGGCCATAACTGAGTTTGGAAGTCTTCGATCGCTTAGTTCAGATAGCAGCTCACTGAAAACCCACAGATTGGCAGCAAAGAGCCAGTGGGATTTTTCATGGAGCATGCAGATAGCAGTAATGGCTAGAACTGATGGATCTAATTTTTAAACCGAATAAAGACACAATAATCTGATAAAAATCATGGGAGGAAGAAAAATCCACTGAATAGGATGCAAACTAAACATTTGGGCAGCACAGTGGCGCAGGGTGGTGGAGCCACTGCCTCACAGAGCCAGAGACCCAGGTTCGATCCTGACTATGGGTGTTGTCTGGACGGAGTTTGTACGTTCTCCCTGTGACTGCGTAGGCTTTCTCTGGGTGCTCTGGTTTCCTGCCACGCTCCAAAGACGTACAGGTTTGCAGGTTAATTGGCTTCGGTATAAATTGTAAATTGTTCCTATTGTGTAGAATAGTGTTGGTGTCGGAGGATCGCTGGTTAGCACAGATTTGTCAGGCCAAAGGGCCTGTTTCTTCGTGCTGTATCTCTAAACGAAAAAACTAAACTAAACTCAATTGTTCCGCGCTTTGGTTTAGAACTCGAATTTTGCCTGAAATGTTGTTATGTGAATTCAGCCTTCACTTAATTAGTTATATACTCAACAGTGGAATCTTTTTTTGGAAAATGTTTTGAACTCCAAGGAATAACAATCAAACCAGTCATTTTCATAATAACGTTGCTCTACAGTTTTGCCATATTATTATGATCAAAAGGATGCATTGATCGTTCACTGTCTGGTGTTATTCTCTCCTATAATAATGGGTATCTGTAATTGTATGGTACACCAGATTGTGAATATACTTGGGACAGCAACTCTGAAAACTGGCCTGACCAGTTGGAAGGAACATAGATTTTTGGCTTCTTCAGATTTCTTAAAAGGGTTGCGTTCTGAATTAAAGTATTTTGGCAAAAGACCAATTGAAGCCCAGCTGTTTCTGATATACTGGCTTAATTTGCAGATGTTGCAGTGAATGGTTAATGTGTTGTGCTTTGTCAGTCAAATGCCATTAGTTTTCAGTAGCATTTTCTTCACATTTGTGGTGCCCCCTTAAGATAGTCCTTTGAGCTGATGAGGCCAAGGGCCAACTCTGCAGTAGTCCACAACATTGACATTTGTTAATTGTGCAAGTTCAACATGACAAACTAGGTTAAATCATTTTCATTTGATGAATTAACTGAAAGCAGAAATTTAGGCTCTACTGTAATATGCTCATCAGAATCTCAAACTTCTTTAACACAGAATCTTAAACTGGCCAACTAATATAAAATTATGAGTGGAATAGATAGGGGGGATGTACAATATTTTACCCAGGGTAGGGGAATCAAGAACCAGAGGACATCGGTTTAAGGTGAGAGAAGCAGCTTTTTTACTCAAAGAGTGGGGAGTATATGGAACGAGCAGCCAGAGAAGGCAGTTGATGCAAGTAATATATTGTAACCTGATTAAAAAACATGGATAGTTATACAGATAAGAAAGGTTTAAAGCTATTTAATAGATAAGAAAGGTTAGAGGTCAATGGGAGTAGATGGAGTATGTTGGTCGGTATGCATGAGTCGGGCTGAAGGGCCTGTTTTGGTGGTCCATGACTTCATGTGCGATTCCATGTGACACTGTAACTCTATAACCATGCACATGAAGTGTTTGCAGGCAATTGAACATTTGTGAACTGCAGCAGGCATTAATGCTAGTTGCTGCCTGAAAACAGCCTTTGAGTGTACCATACTACATACTGAATGCTATGAATGGTTTCTATCTTTCACAACTTCACTGCAGACAACAGGCTTACCATTACCAATGCATTAATGCTACTCAGCAGCACCACACCAATCACTCTTTTATCTCCTGGATGGTATTTTTTCCATTCAAAATGAAGATAGGATCCTGTTGCAGTAACCACATTCAACGGTTATCATTCTAGACATGATAAAGGAGGTAACCATGGTGCTTTGATAGATAGGTGGCAGGACCCTGTCATGTTGCTAAACTAATATTGATAGGTTTGAATGTAGACAAGCGTTTTCAGACCACAAATGTATTGGGGTTTCTGTAACATGTCACGTCACACACCATGTACTTTTCTCCACACACAAGAAACGCTGCACATACTTTTAAAATATCAATCATGGTTTGGTTTTCTTATGATAACTGGTTGGGATTTTTTCTTTACTATCAAAAATGACTGATGGTGTCGAACAAAATTGTGATTCTGCACTGCAGCACGCTCACCCTTATGATACCCTAAACATATCAGTTGATAAAATAAATAGCTAAGTCAAAATTCATTGGAATAGCATAACATAAGTTCATAAATTAATAAATGATAGGAGCAGAATTAAGCCATTCGGAGCATCAAATCTACTCTGCCATTCATAGAAACATAGAAACATAGAAAATAGATGCAGGGGGAGGCCATTCGGCCCTTCGAGCCAGCACCGCCATTCATTGTGATCATGGCTGATCGTCCCCAGTCAATTACCCGTGCCTGCCTTCTCCCCATATCCCTTTATTCCACTAGTCCCTAGAGCTCTATCTAACTCTCTCTTAAATCCATCCAGTGATTTGGTCTCCACTGCCCTCTGTGGCAGGGAATTCCACAAATTCACAACTCTCTGGGTGAAAACGTTATTTATCACCTCAGTCTTAAATGGCCTCCCCTTTATTCTAAGACTGTGGCCCCTGGTTCTGGACTCGCCCAACATTGGGAACATTTTTCCTGCATTTAGCTGATCTATCTTTCCCGCTTAACCCCATTTTCCTGCCTTCTCCCCATTACCCTTGACATCCAAGTTCCCGTCTCAGTCACCAGTCCTTCAATAGGGCTGTCTAAGTGCTAGGCTTCCCATTGCGGCAATACCTTTGCCATTTACTCTGCAATAGTTCGAGAACACAGCTCATAGCCATTTCGCAGGGCAATGAAAATGGGCATATTAGCTGGTGTTACCAGAAATGCACGTATCTGGAGAATACAGTACATTGGTCCGACGGGTGGTGCTGCGATCCGGCAGCCTCGCCTGCAGCTGTTCGTCCTTTCCACTTTTTAGTCACTTACCCGGTAGAATGTGACTTTTCTCCTAGTTGCATTTCGCCCTCCCTCACAGCCTAGCAGCTTGGATTGGTGCGGCCTTTCCCAGAGTCTAGTCCAGAGCTTCAGCAGCGGGCGCAGTGCGGACTTTCCATCGCGGAGCCGGGCGATCCCTTGCCGGGGGTTGCTAGAAGAAGGATTTCCTCACTGTATTTCCTCACTAACAGACCACAGTCAGTTAGGGTCAACAACCTCACCTCCTCTACTATAACACTGAACACTGGCGTGCCACAGGGCTGTGTGCTCAGCCCTCTCCTCTACTCCCTCTTCACCCATGACTGCATCCCTAAGTATGGCTCCAACGCCATCATAAAATTTGCCGACGACACCACGGTGGTAGGACTGATCAGTGACAACGACGGGTCAGCCTACAGGGAGGAGGTCCAGCACCTGACAACCTGGTGTGCCAACAATAACCTCGTCCTCAACTCCCAGAAGACGAAGGAAATCATTGTTGACTTCAGAAAGAACAGAGGGGGCAGACACACCCCCATCCATATAAACGGGACTGAGGTGGAGCGGGTCTCCAACTACAAATTCCTCGGGGTACACATCTCGGAGGATCTGTCCTGGTCCCTCAACACCTCCAAGCTGATCAAAAAGGCACAGCAGCGCCTTTACTTCCTGAGGAGGCTCAAAAAAGCCCACCTGTCCCCCCAGATCCTGACCAACTTTTACCGCTGTACCATCAAAAGCATCCTGACCACCTGCTTTACGGTCTGGTACAGCAGTTGCACCGTAGCAGGAAGGCACTACAACGGGTGGTGAAAACCGCCCAGTACATCACCGGTGCCCCGCTCCCTGCCATGGATGCCCTCCACCGAAAACGGTGTCTGAGACGGGCCGGGAAGATCATCAAAGACCCCTCCCACCCTAACCATGGACTGTTTGCCCTCCTACCATCAGGGAGGCGGTACAGGAGCCTCAGGTCCCGCACTAGTAGGATGAGGAACAGCTTCTATAATAACACCATCACACTGCTGAACTCGGAGTCCCTGCCGATAGATTTCTCCAGTCTCTCCGTCCACATTGTCTGCATTCTGTATCTATTTATATATTGCTATTACTACGAACTGACGCTAAACTGCATTTCGTTGTACCCATACTTGTATCTGTGCAATGACATTAAAGTTGAATTGAATTGAATTGAAGTGCTCCGATCGCTGGCCCGTGGACTACGACACCCTGAGGCCGCGGTCTGCGGAGCTTCTAGCCGCTTGCGCGGCGTGGACTTTAAGAGCTCCGACCGCCGGCCTGCGGCCTATAACATACTGAAGCCGCGGTCTGTGGAACTTCTAGCCACGGGCATGGTGTGGACTTTAAGAGCTCCAACCGTCGGTCTGCAGCCAATTACATCGTGAAGCCCCGGTCTCCAGTAGGAAGCGGCTGATTCAGGACCTCCAAGCTGCAGAGTGTCCGTCCATCCCGATGTTGGAGTTTTGAGCATCCCGATGAGAGGGCCTGTACATCGGGCCTTCCGTAGCGGTTCATGGCCTCGACCACGGGTTAACAAAGGAGGAGCACTGACAAAGTTATTGCCTCCCACCACAGAGAAGAATGATGATTCCACTGTGGTGGATGTTCATGCTATATTCTATTGTGTAATGTGCTCTTTTGTTTGAATGGCTGCATGGTAAGTCAAATTTCACTGTACCTTAATTGGTGCATGTGGCAATAAATGTGAACTTGAACTTGTAAGAGCCAAGGAATTGCCAAATTAGAGAACATCAAAAGATCAGAGGATTCTGAAGAAAAGTCTCGACCCCAAAAGGCATCTATCCGGAGATGCTGCCAGTGCTACTGAGCTACTCCAGCATTTTGTGCTATATTTGATGTATACCAGCATCTGTAGTTCCTTCCCACACATCAAAAGATCATCCAGTTAGAATTCATGTTACTACTTTATCATAGACTCCCTGCCTCATCTCTCACCCAATGTTCATTTTTACCTCCTGTAATAAAGTTCAGGATATTTCCATAACATTAGTCATTGATTCATACAGCACAGAAACAGGCCTTTTGACTCACCATGTCTATGCCAACCATCAAATATCCATCTCTACTAATCAGACGGCTTTTAGCCTTCTACGTCTGTGTGTTTCCAGACAGGCTTCTTGAATGTGGTGAGAGTACCTGCCTCCAACCCCTCCTCATGCAGTGTGTCCAGCTTCAACTACCCCGTGGCTAAAGATATCCTCAAAACCCTTCTAAATCACTTACCTCTCACCTTAAATCTATGCTCTCTGATTATAGGCTCTTCCTCCAACAAATCAAGAAACGTAGACAGGGCATACTCTCCTGAACAAAACCATGCTAACTATTCCTGATTATTCCATGCCTCTCCAAGTTCAGATTAATCCTGTCTCTCAGAATTGTTTCCAATAATTTATCTACCACTGATATTAGAATTGCCAGCATGTAGTTTCCCTGGCATATACCTACTGCCCTTCTTGAATAAAGGTCCCACATCTTTGTCCCGCCCCCACCCCCGTCTCCGTCCCCTCCCCTGATATCAGTCTGAAGAAGGGTCTCGACTCGAAACGTCGCCCATTCCTTCTCTCCAGAGATGCTGCCTCACCCGCTGAGTTAGTCCAGCATTTTGTGTCTACCACATTTATTGTTGTCAGGTCATCTGACACCTCACCTGTGGCCAGTGAAGATTTAAACATTTTCTGTTCGATCCCCAGCAATCTCCAACCTTGCCTACTACAGCAGCTTGGGTTACATTTCATCAGGTCCTGGGGATTTATCCAAAACTTAAGCTAACCAAGATATCGACTATCTCTCCCTTTTCAATTGTAATTTGTTTCTAGATTTTCACCATTACTTTCCCTGCATCATCCAACTGCAATGTCCTCCCCACAGTGAATACCAATGAGAAGTACTCATTTAAAAACCTTACCTGTATCCTCCAGATCCACACACATATTGCCACATTGGTCCCCAGTGTTCCCTACTCTCTACCTGGTTATCCGCTTGCCATTATTACATTTATAAAATGCTTTTGCATTGTCCTTAACCTTGCCTGCCATTGTCATTTTGTGGCTGCTCTTTGCCCTCCTAATTGCTTTCATACTTATCAACAAGTAATGATCCAGCTTCTAACAAGGCGTTAATGTGTACCCAGAACAATTATCTTCGCAGGGAACTAGCCTCAGAACTGCACTGTTTATAGATTTTTTTTCGAGGGTTGGGGGTTGGAGGAAATGTTTGTCATGTGCAAGCGTTATAAATCTTACATTTACGCAGTTTTTCTATGTTGATCAGTCAAGTAGGCTAACAATTTTTTCATTCTGTTCCATTGCCTTTCATGATTTTTAAGACCTTTCGTGTTTCTCCTCAGCCATCTTTGCTTCACTGAAAGCTAACCCAATCTCTTACACATTAATTGTTCATTTAGTGCTTGAACTCATCTTTTTAAATTCACACCCATCTGTTTGAGAAGTAGTTTAGTTTACTTTCGTTTATTATTGTCATGTGTACCGAGGTATTGTGCAAAGCTTTTGTTGTGCACTGTGCTCCAGTCTCAAGAAGGCTCTCAACCCAAAACATCACACATTCCTTCTCTCCAGAGATGCTGCCTGACTTACTTCAGCTTTTTGTGTCTAACTTCGGTGTAAACAAGTATCTGAAGTTCCTTCCTACAGAATATAAATAGTCTGAGGAAAAGACTGTACATGATTAGAATCAAGCCATCTACATTGTACAGGTAAAGAATAAAGGGTACAACATTTAGTGCAAGATGAACCCTGATAAAATCTAATTAAAAATAGTTCAAAGGTCTCTGACAAGGTAGATGTGAAATCAGGACCACACTCTAGTTGGTGAGAGGATGGTTCAGTTACCTGATATCCCGCTGGGAAGAAATTGTCTCTGAACATGGGCGTATGTGTTTTCAAATGGCGGTACCTCTTGACTGATGGAAGATGGGAGAAGAGGGAGTGACTGGAGTGAAACTGGACCTTAACGGCCTTGCTGAGGCAGCATGAAATATAGATGGAGTCAATGGAAGGGAACATACACATACATAGTTTCATGCACAATGGTAGGAAAGTTGATTTGCATGATGATTTTGGTTACATCCAAAACTCTCCGCAGTTTCTTGCGGTCTTTGGTGGAGCTGTTCCCAAACTATGGTGTGATGCATCATAATAAAATGCTTTACATGGCACATCTATAGAGGTTGGTGAGGGTTGTTGGGTACATGCTGCACTGGAAGGAAGTAGAGGCATTGGTGTGCTTTCTTGGCCATTGCTTCAAAGTAGCTGGTCCAGGACAAATTGATGGTGACATTTATTCATAAGAAACTTTTGACCATCTCTATTTCGGCGCCATCAATGTATACCGGGGTGTCTGTTCTGCTTTACTTCCTGAAGTCAATCACAATCACCATTGACTTGCTGACATTGGGGGAGATGTTGTCTTGGAACCAGGTTAAGAGGTTCTCAATCTCCTTCCTGTACTCTAGCTCATTATTATTTGATATCAGTCTTAATCCATGTTTCATTTCACTATTGATCTGAACAATGTCACTTTAACTTGTCCTGACTTGTCATCCTATGGTATCCAGTCTTGATTTCCCTCAATGATAACTGCCTCACATTGACCAGATGCATTTAAAGTATGATTAATAATCCTGTCCACATTCTTGCTGCCTTTAACCTTTTCACGGAGACGTTTTCATGCTATTTCACTGACACAGGTGTCACTTTTACAGTTGAGCAGTTTATGTGCAGGACAAACACATCTAGTTGTACAAAAGCACAAGTGACACCTGTGTCAGTGAAATAGCATGAAAACGTCTCAGTGAAAAGGTTAAAGGCAGCAAGAATGTGGACAGGATTATTAATTGTCTTTATTAAACTTTCACAAATTCATAGTGGTCTCTCCCTGTGTACATTAACCTGCTTTTCACCTCTTGAAAAATCCATCAGTCTTATCTCCCTGAAAATAGGCAATCAATTTTCCTTTTGCTACCTCCATTGAATGAATTAAAGTAAAGAGGCACTGTCATAAAATTAAAGTCTGGTCTTCCAGAGGTGAAATTATGAAGTACTTTTTAACAAAGAATTCTGAGATTCGTCCCTGCAAGTTACACAGACTAATCTTCCAAATTCCTGAGGTGAGATCAATATATACTTTTTTTCTACAATAAGTGTATTGGGGAATATGTGTGAAAGATAGGTGAATGGGGTAGAGAAGCACATGCGCTCATGTCTGTGTGGAGTTTGCACATTCCCCCAGTGAAGTGTTCTCCCCGTAGCAGCATGGGTGTCCTCCAGATACTCCAGTTTCCTCTCACTACCCAAAGAAGTGCAGGTTTGCAGATTAATTGGCTTCTACAAATTACCCCAAGTGTGTAGGCAACTGAACCATACTATCACCAACTAGAAAACACAACTGAGCTTGCATCAACCTTATTGGAGACCCTCGGACCATCTATATTCAGACTTTACTGGACTTTATCTTGCACTAAATGTTATTTCTCTTCATCCTGTATCTGTACACAGTTTTCGGCTTGATTGCAATCATGTATAGCCATTCCGCTGACTAGATAGCATGCAACAAAAAAGCTTTTCATTGTATCAATAGACAATAGACAACAGGTGCAGGAGTAGGCCACTCAACCCTTCGAGCCAGCACCGCCATTCAATGTGATCGTGGCTGATCATCCCTAATCCGTACCCCTTTCCTGCCTTCTTCCCATATCCCCTGATTCCACTATCTTTAAGAGCCCTTTCTAGCTGATATGTATCTTGGTACACATAAAAATAAACTAAACTAGGGAGTCGATGAAAAGGTGGGATAAGTAGAACTAGTGTGATGGGTGATCGATGGTTGGTGTGCATTCAGTGTGTCAAAGGGCCTGTTTCCATGCTGCATCTCTAAACCAAACTCAACTAAACTAAACTGAACAAAACAAACAATTAGCATCCCTTTGCAATGGTCATATAGCTCATCCATTTGGGTTCACAATAATTTCCAAGCTGAAGTTTTTCAGTTGACATGATAAACCAAGACTCTGTCTAAACGCTTAAGGTGGGTATACAAGTCGCATTGTAACTATTATGTAGACAAGCACAGCAGTTATTTCTTGGCTAGTACTAATCTCTCAATTTACGTGACCAAAGCCAGATACCCTGGCTTTGAAGAATTTTCTGTGTGTAAATTAGCTTCATATTTCCTGCATTGTTACACTATGGCGCAGCGGTAGAGTTGCTGCCTTGCAGTGCCAGAGACCAGAGTGCTGTCAGTACGGAGTTTGTACGTTCTCCCTGTGACTGAGTGGGTTTCTTTCGGTTGGTTTCCTCCCACATTGCAAAGATATGCAGATTTGTAGGTTTATTACATTCTGTAAATTAGCCCTAGAGTGTAGGATAGAACTAGTGAATGGGTGATCAGCACCGACACGGTGGCTGAAAAGCCTGTTTCCACACTGTATCTCTAAACTAAACTAAACCAAGTGACTCCACTTAAGAATGTTTTATTGTCAGTGAAGTGAAAATAAGAACATGGGCTTTGGCATGTCCTAAAAGGATGTGTAAAGTCTTATACAGATGCATTGTTTTAGCTGGCTTGTTCACTGATATGTTTTTTATTCCAACTGATTCACTTTATATAAATAGCACCAAACTACTAGTTGGAGCAGCAGCTTGTTTTTAATGTGAGTGCTGGAGAGTTACACACCCACTTAAATATAAGTTCAAAGTCTTCAAAAATCTGCAGTCTGACATTTGCACAGAGTCCAGACAAACTAACTCAGTCAAGAAAACTGTAGGGAATCCAGAAAATGAGAGGGTATTTAGTCAGTAATTCCTGCTACAGCCACCACTTACTTCTGGAATCCATCTCACTCATTCATTTGGGCTCAGCCTATTATCATTTTGAGAGACCATGTCATGGTTTATGACAAGAACATATATTCTGAGTGTTGTACTTGATGACCTGAAAGAGTACATGTTTACCAGTTATAAAAACTGGCCGTTTGATTAAACAATATTCCCTGTTAAAAATTATTCTGAGTATAGCTACCCTAAGTATCCAACCAAGAAGCAAAGGAAGGAAGGGGGGTACACAAAAAGCTGGAGAAACTCAGCGGGTGCAGCAGCATCTAAGGAGCGAAGGAGATAGGCGACGTTTCGGGTCGAGACCCTTCTTCAGACTGGTCAGGGAAAAGCAAAGGAAGGAATTTTAGTTGATCTGTTTCAACAAAAGAAGTATTAGAATTAAAGAGCCTTTTTTTTTAGGGCTCCATTAAAATGTAACATTTTATAGAAGCTACAACTATAAGATTAACGATTTGCTGTATTTGGGGATGAGAATGTGCAAGGGTGCAGTGGCAAGCAAAGAGCAGTGAGGTTCTGTTGGGTGATCCAGGATATGATTTGTTATTGCTATCATATTCTTAACTGACTGTAGATTTATAAAAATCCCTCCCCGGAGGCCGCGGCGGCAGACGCCTTCCGGGAGGCCACGGAGAAGCCGGGGCCGGAGCCTCGCGGGTTGGTGGAGCCTCGTGGGTCAAAGCTGGAGCCTTGTGGGTCGAAAAACACTGGCCTCGCAAGTCGATGGAGCCTTGCAGGTCAAAACCGAAGCCTCACCGGGTCATAACCGGAGTCTCGCTTGTCAAAGCTGGAGCCTTGTGGGTCGTTGGAGCCTCACGGACCGGAGGAGCCTCGATACTTTGTAACTTTGTTGGCGCCATTTATGTCGCGACTATTGCAAACTTTGGGTATGCAAGCAAAGAATTTCACTATGACTTGTCACGTGACAATAATTTGTTCATTCATTCATATAGAATATTAGTTACATTATATATGGGTTATGGTTGCCTATGCCTTGGAAATGTTTGTGTGTGACATGTTTGCTTCAGTTCAATTCACTGTCAGATAAGCAAAAGATCACAATAAATAATCATTGTTCTTCCATATCAGTCTCTTCAGTTTGTGTTTCAATTAAACTCAGTGGTAACATTGATGGTCACAGACAAACTCTATACACTCTTCATAAGTGCGATGAATTTTGCACTCTCCTCACTATTTGTAAGGAGACATCAGGATTCAAAGAGTGACAAGTTGCAGGTAAGATGAATCGGGTGAATATCTTGTGTAGGAATGAACTGCAGATATTGGTTTACATCGAAGATAGACACAAAATGCTTGAGTAACTCAGTGGGCCAGGCAGCATCTCTAGAGAAAAGGAATAGGTGATGATTTGGGTTGAGACCCTTCTTCAGTGTCTATCTCGTTGTTAGCCAGCAACAAAATATGTTTTCCAATAAACCTGGTAGGTTTAAAGGGAGTGTAGGAAACAGGGATTGACTGTGTTAAAAGGGAATGTCGGGAATGGGGTTCATGCGGTTCAAGGGGAACATGGTAAAGGGTGTCCTGGTGTGTTTGAAAGGGAATCTGGGAATTGGGGCTCTGTTAATTTTAAAGGGAGCACAGAAACAAGGCAAGGTGAGTTTAAAGTGAGTACGGGAAAAGTTTAAAGGGAGTGCTGAGTGCCTTTTGAGTTTAAAGGAAATGCAGAAACAGCACGTATTGAGGTAGTAGCCACACCATTGGGATTTCAAAAAAAAATAGCAGTTTATTGTTTTCTGCAGTAAATTTTATAGTGAAATACGGTCCCCAGTGCTTAAGGTGGATGGTTTACAATGAGATAGTCCAGAATCAATATCTCATGGGAATGCATGCTGGAGCTTTTGGGGAGGATTTAAATAGTGACGCAGAGGACTGGGTACCTGAGCAGAGAGGTAGAGGAGAGGGAAATTGGATAGAAATGAAAGTCAGAAAAATAAAAAGTAAAGAGTATGGCAAGCAAAAGAAGAATCATCCAGATGGTACTAATGTGATGAAATCTGGTAAACAATTAAGAGCTCTATACCTAAATGCACATAGTATCTGAAACTAAATCGATGAACTAAAAGCACAAACTAAAATCATACTGATCTGATCCGATGGCCATTATGGAGATAAAACTACAAGATCATCAAAGCTGGGAACTCAATATTCAGGACTGCATGATTTTTAGACAGTTCAGGTGCGAAGGACAAGATGTTAGGGAATGTTACTAATCAGAGATGAATAATTAGAGTTGTTTAAAATCCATTTAGGAGGACAAAATAAAAATAGCATGGGAGATAAATAACAATGGTAAAATTTGTGTACAGGCCTTAAAATAGCAGTCACACCAAGACAAAGTCAATTGTGTAAAAAGAACAGACATTGATCCTGTGTGACTTTAATCTTCATGTATAATGAGTTAATCAAATTGAAAATGGTAGCCATGCAAATGATGGAGTGCATACAGGATAATATCCAAGCGCAAAATGTTGTGGCATCATCCAAGGAACAGATTAGTTTGGATCTGGCACTGGGTAAAGAGGCAGGTTCAATAAATAATATCAGAGTAAAAGATCCCCCAGGATTTAGCTATTGCTGTATTGCAGATTTCAACATTCTGCTTGGGAATTACGATCTTGGGTCTGAAACAGTGTGTTCAACTTCAATAAATGGAATTACAGATGAACTGGGAAGTGAATTATCTGAATAGATTAACAGGCATGACAATTGTTAAGTAGTGGTAGATATTTTTAAATGGCTAATTCACGGATCACAGCATCAATATAATGTGAAGAAAGAGGGGGTGGGGGGGGGGGGTGGGTGAGGGAGGAAGGAAAAAAAAACAATGCCTAACCAAGGGTGTAAAGGTTGGAGACACAAGTAACTGCAATCCATGTCCTCCATGTACTTGCATCACTACAGCTACAACTGAGTTACTACACTTCATGTTTTGCATGTTAAGATTGTTAGTGAGTTAAAAGAGGAGGCATATAAGTCAAAAAGAGTTAGTGGTAGACCTAAAAATCAGGATAAATTCAGAATTCAACAATGGCAATCAAGAAGACATAAATACAACATGAGAGCAAGCCAACAACGCATATGAAAACTAACAATAGGAGCTATTTTTAAGTACAATAAAAGGAAGAGAGACAGGAAAGTGAACATACAGGTATGTCCCAAAGAGAACAAGTATGGGAAATAGTTATGGAGAGCAAAGAAAGGACAAAGGAGTTAAAAAGGTCAGTCTTTCAAGGAGAAGAACATTCCATTAACACCAAACAAAAGCAGATATATTAAAAACCATCATTAGGTATTGGGCAAACTAATGGAGCAAAGTTATAATATCCCTTGCAACTGATTATCTGCATCCCAGGATCCTAAAAGAAGTATTACCAAGATGATGGATGCAATGGTTGCAATCTTCCAAATGTCCTTAGATTTTGGAGAGGAACGAAAGGATTGGAAAACTGCCAGTGCAATACCTTCAATAAAAAAAGGCTTGGAGGCAAAAAGTGGGTAACTTTAGGCTGAGGAGGTATTTCTAGTGTCTTTGTGTACAGGTTTGCGTATGTGAATATGTGTATGTGAATGTGTATATGCACATCTCACCTTGAATAAAGACAATCACAAAATGCTGAAGTAACTGAGACAGGCAGCATCTCTGGAGAACAGGAAAGGGTGAAGTTTCGGGTCGAGACCCTTCTTCAGATTCTGGTCTCGACCCGAAACGTCAAACATTCCTTCTCGCCAGATATGCTGCCTGTCCTGCTGGGTTACTCCAGCATTTTATGTTGATCTTTGGTGTAAATCAGCATCTGCAGTTCCTTTCTACACATCTCACTTTGAATACATTTGCCACAGAAGCTGTTTAACCCTGCCGTGACTACTCTCCAGACCAAGGCCATCCAAATCGCAGCGGTCAATCTGCAGTATGCAGAAGATGCCATAGTTTGCACGTTCCTAGATGCCAAGCTCCAAGCCATCAACAATGCTTTCACTGAAACATACAAGAGGATGTATCTTACATGCAGTGCGTGCAAAAACAAAGGATTGTCACCCCCCGATGATCTATTGCATCTGCATCAGTTCAAACACAGGTTCAAATAAGGAGGAAGATTATCATCTGTTGGCTACAGTTTTATTGTCCATCAGACTATGCTTTTAGTTAATACCTATTGTGCCTTGATGTTGTCTGTCACTATAGTCCATTAAAATAGTGACAGTACTTCAAAAGTGGCTGCAAAGTACTTTTGGGTATCTTGGGGTCATTAGAGGCGCTTGTATAATGGCAAGCTCCTTTTTAATTTCCTTACAAATCACCAATACAATTGATCAACTTAAAGTGTGATGAATGTTTAATATCAGATATTCCCATGCCATTAGCCATTATGGTGGCTGTATGAAAAGTCAAACATTGAAACTGCACTTTTCACAGTGATAGAACGTTAGTGATAGGCATGAAGCATGGTGAATTAGCTCCAGCACGTTCCAAGATGTGATGTTATCGACAACATTGCTCGAAGCTGCTTCCTCAGATATAAAACACTGGAAAATGAGTCGACTTGTTCTGAGGTTTTGTATCAGCGGGAGCAATTTATCTACTATTTCAAGCAGATAAATATAATTTATCTACTATTTCAAGCAGTTAAATAACGTATTGGATGTAATTGGATGTGTTTTTATCTTGTTTTAACTTGTTTTGGTTGCACTGATTAGGAGTAGCTCTCCTAATTTTGTTGTATTTCTAAGTACAATGACAATAAAGGCTTATTATTATTATTATTATTATTATTATTATTATTATTATTATTATTATTATTATTATTATTATTATTATTATTATTATTATTATTATTATTAACATCTCCTTGAAGAAGGGTCCAGACCAAAAACATTGCCTTTCCATCCCCTCCATAGATGCTGCCTGGACCACTGAGTTTCTCCAGCACTTTGTGTTTAGCTCAAGATTTCAGCATCTGCAGTTCCTTGTGTTCTCAGAGACCATTTTTTTTTGCTAATAGCGCTGCAGGTGGGGGAGGTGCAGCTTGATACAAGGCAATGCCAATGCCATGCTCCTTATCTTTACCCTAACGGTTGCACAGTTATCAGCCTAATTCTGGCTCAGAAGCGAATATTGAACAAACGGCCCACTGGTGCAGAGGTAGAGTTGCTGCCTTACAGAGCCAGAGACCCAGGTTCGATCCTGACAACGGGTGCTATCTGTACAGAGTTTGTATGTTCTCCCCGTGACCTGCGTAGGTTTTCCAGTTTCCCCCCACACTCCAAAAAGCATACAGATTTGTAGGATAATTGGCTTGGTATAATTATAAATTATCCCTAGTGTGTGTAGCATACTGTAAGTGTGCGGGTATCGCTTATCGCATGAACATGGTGGTCCGAAGGGCCTGTTTGCTGTCTCTAAACTAAACTAAACTCAAATATACAGTAGGCAATAGAATAACACACAATACTGAGTGTAATTTCATTGTTGGTAATGAGATAGGAACAGGAATAGATCAGTTGATTCAAGTTTCTTGTGTCATTTAAGAGAATCAATGTTGATCTGACGGTAAGCGCAACTCCACATTCCCATCCGCCCAAAGTAACCTTTCACCCCTTTGCTAATCAAGTATTTATCCATCTCTATCGTACATATATTCAATGACTCCGTTTCCAGCAATATTTGAGAAAATGAAAAAAGACACAAAGTGCTTGAGTAATACAACGTCTCAGGTAGCATCACTGAGGAACATGGATAGGTGACAAGGCAAGTTGGGACCTTTCTTCAGACTGATTATAAAAGAGGAGTGGAATAGAGGGGGGTCAGCTGAAGGCTGGCACGTGATAGGTGAAGAGGCCTTTGACAGGAGAAAGGCCTGAGATGAAAAGACAAAATGTGTGAAATAAGATCAGAATAGAAGAGGTGTGAAATGTGAAATCTAGGAATAGGAATACTTTATTGGCACATGTGACTAGGCACAGTGTAATTCTTTGCTTGATTACACAATGTATACAAATGTGAAATGTGCAGAAGTGTTCCAACAACTCTATAACCCGTAAGAGGAAAATTGTTGCTTCAGTTCTCATATAAAGTTCTGTTCTGGAGTATGGTGTACAATTTTGGTCGCCTAGTTATAGGAAGGATGTCAACAAAATAGAGAGAGTACAGAGGAGATTTACTAGAATGTTGCCAGGGTTCCAGCAACTCTGTTACAGAGAAAGGTTGAACAAGTTAGGTCTTTATTCTTTGGAGCGCTGAAGGTTAAGGGGGGACTTGATTGAGGTCTTTAAAATGATGAAAGGGATAGACAGAGTTGACGTGGATACATTTTTCCCATTGAGGGTAGGGAAGATTCAAACAAGAGGGCATGACGAGGATTAAGGGACAGAGTTTAGGGGTAACGTGAGGGGGAACTTCTTTACTCAGAGGGTGGTGGCTGTGTGGAATGAGCTTCCAGCAGAAGTGGTGGAGGCAGGATCGATTTTAACATTTAAAAGTAAAGTGGATAGGTATATGGACGGGAAGGGAATGGAGGGGTATGGTCTGAGTGCAGGTAGATGGGACTAGGGGAAAACAAATGGGCGGCACGGACTGGAAGGGCCGAGAGGGCCTGTTTCCGTGCTGTAATTGTATGTTTCTATATGGTTATATGGTTATAAATGGAATGACCTCTTTTTTTAAAACCATGATCCAAAATTCTAGGATCTCCCATAAGTGGAGCAGCTCAGTGGTGCAGCGGTAGAGTTGCTTTTCTCCGGGTGTTCCTGTTTCCTCCCACACTTCAAAGACTGGCAGGTTTGTAGGTTTGTAACTCTGCAAGTTGCAAATTGTCCCTAATGTTTAGGATAGTGTTAGTGAATGGGGTGATCGCTGGTCTGCATGGACTCGGTGGGTCGAAGCGCCTGTTTCCATGTTGTATCTCTAAAATAAAACCTAAAGTAAACTAAAGGAAACACCTTTCCATATATTTTCTGTCTAGACCCCTCCACATCTGTGAAGAGAAATAAAGAGGTAACATTTCAGCCGGGACCCCTCTTCAGTCTGAAGGAAGACCTACTGAGTTCCTCTAGCTGTTTATTTTTTTGCTCAAGATTCCAGCATCTGCAGTCTCTTGTGTTCCCTTCAAAATCTTATATGTTTGTTTTCATGTCCAGGGACTCTTGCCATGTACATGGGGGAAGAAGCGAAGTGGGTTCCATGACAATTTGCAGCAGCTACATCAAACATTATACCAAAGAACACAATGATTATCTTTTCTAAATAAGGTGTAACCACTTTACTGTAATGCATCCTGTTTTTCAGAAGGTCATTAAAAACATAAAAGTCCACCCAATTAATAGTTGCATGTTGCCCCAATAACAGGGCCTCCATGCCCCTCTAAGATTATCTGGTACAGAATGTCCTACATTACAGTAATTGAAGTAAAGCTGAGCCCTAAAATGACTGCACCCAAACCAACCTTAATTCAAGGAGACCTCATTCCTCATTTCTCATACCAGGTTTGGAGGCCTGCAGGAGCATATGCTAAAAATGGTTTGTGGAAAACAGAATACTTTGTAACTTTGGCGACGCCCTTTATGTGGCAACTCTTTGCCATCCTTTGGTACACAAAATGAAAGAATATCACTGTGACTTGTCACATATGACAATAAAGTATCATTCATTCATTCATTCATTCATTCATTCATTCATTCATTCATTCATTCATTTATTCAGGACCCAATATTCCAGTTTTGCACAGGACTGAGAGGACTTGGGTTTCACAGCAGTTGGGAGCAGGCTGCCCAATGATAGCAGCAGGACAATAGACAAGAGACAAGTAGAAATAGTCTGAAAAAGTGTCTGGACCCGAAACGTCGCCCATCTCCTTCGCTCCTTAGATGCTGCTGCACCCACTGAGTTTCTCCAGCTTTTTGTGTACAGACAATAGACAATAGCTGCAGGAGTAGGCCATACGGCGCTTCAAGGAAGGCCACTGGGTGCAGTCACTATGGACTGACACCTTGGCACAAAGACATTCCGTCAAGTATGAACAAGTACGGTGAAGTGCAGGTATGATATAAGCCTTGCTTGCAACAGCATCACAAACGTATGGGCTCAGACAAACACACAAAAGCAAATTTTGCATATATTAAAATTAAAAATTCCTGACAGAAAGAGGTCTTCAAAAAAAAAGTTGTACAAAACGTAATTAGATAAAAGAACATGTCCATGGCAGTGCAAGAGTGGACCGTAGTTCCATTGCAGAGGCAGCATTAGGATTGTGCAGGTTGGTTCAAGAACCTGATGGTTGTAGGATAGTTGCTGTTCCAGAACCTGGTGGTGTGGGACTTCAGGCATCTGTACCACCTGCCTGAGGGTGGCAGTGAGAAGAGGGCATGGTGGGGATCCTTGATGATTGAGCCACAGAACTAGGGAAAGAAGCCTTTTGGTCCAGCTTGGCCATGCCAACCAGAATACCCACAATGGCCGATAGCCCTCTCAACTTTTCCTATCAAAGAACCTTAGTTTAGTTTAGTTTAATGTAGAGTTACAACGTAGAAACTGGCCCTTAGGCCCACTGAGTCTGCACCAACTAGTGATCTATCTACACTAGTTCTATCCTACACACCAGTGACAATTTTACAGAAGCTAATTAAACTACAAACTTGCACGCCTTTGGAAAGTGGTAAGAAACAGGAGCACCCGGAAACAAACCACAGGGAGAATGTACAAACTCCATACAGACAGTACCCAGGGTCAGGATCGAACAGGGTCTCTGGTGCTGTAAGGCAGCAACTTCTTCACACAGAGAGTTGTGAGTCTGTGGAATTCCCTGCCTCAGAGGGCTGTGGAGGACGGTTCCTGGTTACTTTAGAGAGATCTAGATACGGCTCTTGAAGATAGTGGAGTCAGGGGATATGGGGAGAAGGCAGGAACGGGGTACTGATTGGGGATGATCAGCCATGATCACATTGAATGGCGGTGCTGGCTTGAAGGTCCAAATGGCCTACTCCTGCACTTATTGTCTACCACTGCAACACTGTGCCGCCCATGTCCAAATGTCTTTTAAATGCTGTTATTCTACCTGCCTCAATTACTTTGTCTAACAGCTTGTTCCATTTACTCATCTCCTCTATGTGAAAAGTTTGCTCCTTAAGTTATTAAACTTTTCCCTCTCACCCTAAAACCTCTGTCTCATGGTGCGAGTTGGCCCACGAGTGACCCCGAGTTTTCACTCGTGGTGATCACGTACAATCAACGTAGCGGGAACGTCGGAACTCGCGCGCGCAACTTATCGACTCGTGGCGCTAACGGCAGGTACCCGTGAAACTTGTTAACTCGTGAAAAAAATCAAACATGTTTGATTTTTTCCACGAGTCAAATTTACAGTTCAAGTTAAAAATGGAAACATCTAAACTCGTTGTAATAACGTAGTGGCCCGTGCGTTTACCTTAGTGACTCGTGAGTCTACCGTGGGAACTCTTTAATCTGTTCGTTCGCTCGAGTAAAGACTGAACCAAAGATAGACACAAAATGCTGGAGTAACTCAGCGGACCAGGCAGCATCTCTGGAGAGAAGGAATGGAGTCGAGACCCTTCTTCAGACTTACCCGAAACGCCACCCATTCCTTCTCTCCTTAGATGCGGCCTGTCCCGCTGAGTTACTCCAGCATTTTGTGTCTATCTATACTTTAGTTTCGGATATGAAGTGTAAGAAACGCAAACCAGACTACCTTCACATCAGAGAATCCTACTGTTCCAGGATAAAAATCCACACACCCTAGTTACATCCAATATTAAATTGCATGAATATCATGCATTAGTATGCATCTATGAGCTCAACATTTAAAGGGCTGCCCTTTAAATGCAAAGTTTGCCAATCATAATGTGTTAAACCACTGTACAATATTTTAAAATATTTATAACCTGTATCTATTTACTTGGGTGACAAAATAAACGCATCAAAACCTAAAAGCAAGAAAGAGAAAATAAATAGGTCCGATATTTGCTTAAAATCATCTCCTAGATTTTAGAAATGATGCCAAAGCCCGGCTTTACCATTCAAAACTGCAGCATTTCAAATTATCTAATTTATAAAAATACATTGAGAATCAATGATTCATAATGGAATGACTCCGCTCTTCAGTAGAAACAATTAATTTCCTCTGGGGGTTTTTTTAACAGACATATTCTCTTTTTAAACCAGAATTAGTTTAATTCTTTTTGTTTGGAGCCTCTCCCGCCACTTTATTTCTCAATATCATCCTCGCTCCTCCGTCGAGAAAATCTCCACTGAACGCACCGGTTCTGACGGAGGAATTAAATAACATATATAGTGGATATGTCAACATCTTTTTGATCTTGGGGTTAGGTGGGGTGGTTTAGTCCATCAAGTCCGAACACACAGATCTGCTTCAGCTGATGTGAAGAAGGGTCTCGACCCGAAACGTCACCCAATCCTTCTCTCCAGAGATGCTGCCTGTCCCATTGGGTTACTCCAGCATTTTGTGTCTATCTCAGCAGGGCACAGTCCCACGGTTAACACCACACTCCAGACCTATCTAACCCCTTATTTGTGAAAGGTCCACACATATTTATCGATACTTTTTCCGGCAGTGTGCCCAGGCTACGGACACCACACTGAGCCCAAACTAAAACAATCCCAGTACTTATTGGTGTGTATGGTTTGACCGAGGACACGTGCAATTTGGCCGAGGCACTTCACTGTCCGTGTGTAGGAAGGAACTGCAGATGCTGGTTTACACCGACGATAGACACAAACATGCTGGAGTAACTCAGCGGGACAGGCAGCGCCTCTGGAGAGAAGGAATGGGTGATGTTTCGGGTCGGGACCCTTCTTCAGACTCCCCGCTCATTCTTCCCTCGTCGATGTGAACTTGTGGGGGGTGTGAGGAATCGGGCATCGCTGGGTAAGGGGAAGAGAGGTTTTACTGCTGAATTATGCGCAACAGAAGCATGAAGTGGGGGTAAGGTCCGTTTAAACTATTTTGTCCGCCCCCCCCCCCCCGTGTTGGGCGAGAAAGGGGAAAGAGTCGTGCAAACAAACCACGGGAGACTGCATCTTTGGCGAGAAATCATAAAATGTACACGGATGTTTCGGGCCAGGACCCTAAAGGTTGACTACCTGTTTCCCAGATGCTGCCTGGCCGTTGGCTTCTTCCTGCAGTTTGCTTTTGTCCCAGACTCCAGCAACTGCAATCTCCTTGGCCTCCAAAGGGAAAAGTTGCTCGTGAAGCGAAGGTCAACATTGACCCATGCTTACTGCGAAATCGAAGCTGCAGTGTTTACGTATTTAGTTAAACCTGCACCTTAAACAGCTTCAAACTCTTCTTCCATGGTTGGTGCCGACGGAATTGAAACGATTTTCCAAAGCACTCGGTTTGTGCTTCAGATTTAGTCATAACTTCCTCAATTGTATGAACAAAATGATCATTGAGCCCTCAACCTGCTCTTTCATCTCGACCAGTTTCGCTCTTCACCTCTTCACCTCTTCTGACCTCCCGCCGAGTCCAGGCCCACTCCTCTACCCCTTCCTCTCATTCCTTCTCCTCAACCGCCAACGCCGTTCCCAGCTCCCCTCTCACTCCTCCCCACCCATAGTCCTTGCCTTCTCCCAATTCCACCATCCCTCCTCCCCCCCCTTAACCTGTCCTATTACCCTCCTCCCCATCACCCCTCGCCCTCCCTTCCACCCCATTCCCTCAACTATCTCTCCTAGCCTTTCCCTCATTCCTCCCCGCCCAACCTTCTTCAGTCAGTTTCCTCAGCGCTCCCCAACCCCATCTCCCCCCACCCCACCTCAGCATCTCAATCCCCTTCCCATCTCACCTCCAAGGTCCTCTAAAACCTATTTTCAGTTTAAGTGAAATCGGGAATTTAGTCAAATCGGGCGCATGCAAATATATTGCCAAACTTCTCGCCTGAACTGCTGAAGATAACAGAGTGCTTTAAATGCGAATCCTGGACTGCGGCAACAACACACGCCCTGAGGGGAGAGGAACTTGGTAACTCAAGAGTAAATGGGAGAGTAACTTGGTAACTCTGGAGACGAACTTGGAACATCGCAGAAATTACAAGTAAACGCCAAACTTACCATACCCGTGGGAACTCGGTTCAAACACTTGGAATCCTCGTACACAACCACGAGTCTGTCACTCGGGGTCACTCATGGGTCAACTCGCACCGTGAGACAGGGCCACAAACCTTCTCTCTCTAGTTCTTGATTCCACTGCCTGGAGAAAATGACAGCCTATATATTCCCCTCATGATTTTATACATCTCGATAAGATCACTTGTCCTGTGCTCCAAGGGTTAACGTTCTAGCTTTCACAACCTCACCCTCAATAATTGGTAACATCTTTGTTAATCTTCTCAGCTCTCTTTCCAGCTTAATGGCATATTTCGTACAGGCATGGTGACCAAAACTGAACACAATACTCCAAGTGTGGCCTCACAATTGATGCCACCTTCCTGAAGCAGGCCTCATGTAAATGCTTTCAATGGAGGGGAGGGCTGGACTCAATGGACCAGGTTAAGTCCACCACACTCTGCAACCCCTTGCCTTCCTTTGTGTTGGAATTGCCATGCTAGGCCATGATTGAACTTGTCAAGATAACTATAGAAATTTGTTGAGATTATTCAGAGACATGCAGTATATCTTTACTTTCTAAGAAAGTAGAGATGCTAGCAGCTCATCATAGTGATTGTATCTGTGTAGAAAATAGAAATTCGAGAACTACAGCACATGAACAGGGTCTTCTGCCCATAATGACTAATAACATTTAAAAACATGTTCAAACATTTTAGTTGTGCCACATGTCTGTTGTTAGTTAGCAGAATGATTGCCTCAAAACTAAACAGTTGAAAGGTCAAACCATTTGTTTAGGCCTGAACTATTTTTTCTTTGGTATATCCTCAGGCTGATAAAGATGCTCTTTAACTCCAAATAGGTCATTTCATATACTGTAGGCTGACACATTAGCACTCATTATACCACTTCGGCATTGTTTAGTTTAGTTTAGTTTAGAGATGCAGTGCAGAAACAGGCCCTTCGGCCCACAGAGTCCGTATCAACCAGCAATCCCTGTGCACTTGCACTATCCTCCACACTAGGGCAATTTACATTTTTTTCCAAGCCAATTTACCGACAAACCTGAAGGAAACCGGAGCACCCAGGGAAAACCCACACGGTCACGGGGAGGACATACAACTGCATACGACAACACCTGAACCTCTGGCGCTGTCAGGCAGCAACTCTACCTCTGTGCCACCGTGCCTCCCTAATTATCATTACTGATTATCATTTCAAACATTTTTCCCATTGCATTTCTTAGTTGCAAGTTATAGCAAGAGTTCACATACATTTAACTATGCTATAATTGAAACTCTTGTCAGGAAACTTTGCAAACTTTTCTGAATGTTATTTTTTATGAAGATAAGGCCTCATCCAAAAGACATTGCCTGCCAATACCATCAATATCAGACATCAACATCCTTTTCTGTGAGTGAACCTTTCCCAAATCACACCACCAAGAGACTGCAACTCTTACCCTCCGAGCTCCCAAACTAAACCATTGTGTTGGAGCATTCACAATGTAATGAAGCACCTCCTTTGGATGGAACTGCATGGGGTTGGTGTTATATCCGTTATATCCCAATGAAAAATAAGTCGGGCATCTGGTGTGAGGGATGTTTGAGGTTTGGGGAATGGAATTAAGTAGGGGTGTTTTCCTTTGCCAGCCTGCCCATACACCCAGGCTGAAGTCCTACCCAGAACTTCTGTTTGCTGATCTAAATCTTGAGGAAAAATTGACAGCCTTTTCGGAATTTGTTGAGGATTTACCCTGATGTTTTGCCATTGAATATATATAAACCGAAAATTAAACAATAAAACTGAGGGGCAGCCCATTGAACGGTTCAGACTCCTAATTTATACAGACCAAACTGAAAAGCAGTTTGATCTGCATTTTTAGCTCAGACTGAGACTCTGAAACCCACCAGTTGCATTATGGGGTTTAATTGGAAACAGCCACTGATTTCAGAGTTAATCCCAATTAACTCTCTGTAAATAAAACTGAAAATTTACTTGGCCTAACCCCACTGTACATTTCTGCTACTACTTGCCAGGCCAGAAGTGAGTGAACACAAAGCACATTTTACTTTTTTCAAATGTGCGATGTTTTGGGAGACATAAACCATTTAGCAACAGTTCAAAATAAGGGAAAAGAAAAGTAGCTATTTTACATGTGTTACTTCAGTAATATAACTGGCGAGTTTACAAGGCAGTAAATGGTTCCCACGTGCTGAATAAATGATAAGCCTGCATGGTGTTATTTATGACTGTGCAGGAGCTAATGTGGCTGAGGGAATAGGTGACCTTAAGGAATATAGAGACACAAGAGACTGCAGATGCTGGAATCTTGAGCAAAACAAAAAACTACTGGAGGAACTTAGCGGATCAGGCAGCATCTGTGGAAGGAAAAGGACAGATGGTGTTTTGGAGTGCAACTTTGTCTGTCCATTTCCTTCCACAGTTTATTTTTTTACTTAGTCATAAAGTCATAGACTCACTTCAAGAAGAGTGATGGGTAGGTACTAGAATGTACATTTTATAATTTTTTAAGCCTGTTTGCTAGATAGTTAATAGTGTCAAGCTGCCTACTGGTCATTTGTGAAATTCAGCAGAATAAATAAATTAAATTCTTAAAACATTAGACCAGAAAGTTACATTTAGCTAAATTTGTTTGAGATCAGGGACTGTTCTGAACTAAATGTTCTGGGCCAGTCTTTCCTCATCACGATACTGACACTTTTCTCACAGTATCTTCTCCCAAAGCGGCAGAAAATACTTAATCTGATGTTTCATACTCTCCCTGCCCTAAATCCAAGGATGAAATACTCTTTCCAGTTGAAGCAGCAACTTTCTTTGTCCTTTATCCAGTTTAGTACATTGCATTTGGTACTTACAAAGCAGTCAATAGACAATAGACAATAGACAATGGACAATAGACAATGACACCCAGCTTTGTGTCATCTGCAAATTTGCTAATGTTACTTTGAATCCCTTCATCCAAATCATTGATGTATATTGTAAATAGCTGCAGTCCAGCACCGAGCCTTACAGTATCCCACTAGTCACTGCTAGTGAGTAGTGGGTTACCGCAAGGTGGGGTACCGCAATTTAAACCAGTATCTGCAATTCCTTCCTGCACAAAATCCCTTTATTTCTGTGCTCTCCTCCCACCTTTCTTTGCATTTTGACATTTTCATCTTTAACTGAAAAAAAAATTATCAACATTAACTCAGTTTCTTTCTCCACAGAGACCGCCAGACCTGTTGAGTATTCGTGGCATCTTTTGTTTTCATTTCATATTTCCAGCAATTGCAATATTTTGGTTCTGCACTTATTAGAGTAATTGAGTGACACAGCATGGAAACAGGCCCTTCGGCCCAACTTGCTCACACCGGCCAACATGTCCCAGCTACACTGGTCCCACGTCCAATCCATCCAAACCTGTCCTATCTATGTACCTGTCCAACTGTTTCTTAAACATTGGGATAGTCCCTGCCTCAACTACCTCCTCTGGCAGCTTGTTCCATACACCATCCCCTTTGTGTGAGCAAGTTACCCCTCAGATTCCTATTAAATCTTTTCACCTTCATTTTAAACCTATGTCCTCTGGTCCTCAATTCTCCTATTCTGAGCAAGTGACTGTGCATCTACTCGATCTATTCCTCTTCATGATAACATTAGAGAAGCAGCAGATAGATGGCAGTCGATTAGTCCTTTGAATCTTTCATATGGACCTTGTACAGTAGAATTGCTTTGGCCAAACCATTACCATGCATCTTTAAGTCAAAGAAAGAAAATTGTGTTTAAATAGAACCTTTCACAAGGTACTTTACAGCCAAATTAAGACATTTGAAATGCAGCCCCAGTAATAAAAAAAAACTAATGTCAGAAGTCTTATTTTATTAACATCCCTCGGCATCTATAAAGTGTAAGGGTTGTATAATGACCCTGTTCTCACATGCAAAGATGTATTGGTACTGGAGCAGTTTGTAATTTTTTATCTAACTGATGTAATTGATTAAATATTATTTCATAGCCTTATAATCATATTACTGTGATTTGTATTAAGCACAGGGCACAAGGCCACATAGGAGGACTGTTGAAAAGGGAAGAAGATAAAGTGGGGGCAAACCCAATGCTTTAAAAAGTGAGTACAAATAGTAATTGAGTCATAAAGTCAAACAGCGTGCAAACAGGTCCTTCGGCCCAACTCATCCATGCCGACCAAGATGCCCCATCTAAGTTAGTCCCATCTAATCTGTGTTTGGCCCATATCCATCTGAACTTTTCCTATCCATGTACCTATCCAAATGTTTTTTAAAGGTTGTTATTATATCTACCTCAACTACTTCCTCTAGATGGATCAAAGTGTATTCTACTGCTACTTACTAAATTGAATTTCAATGAACTTACTGTAAACCACTTTATTTCATTTAAATCATGATCCTGATTCATTTGGACACATTTATTTGGTTATACAGGTATGTGCATGTCTTGCGTTAGAGGTACATGTGCAGGGCTGCCACTTATATTGGGTTATTTCAGTCCCTTGTTCAGAAAATAATTATTGATGCATGATCTTGAAAGCTGAATGTGCATGGGGCACCTTCAAATTAAAGCTGAGCTGGATTTGGTCCTCAGCCAAAATTTAAATCGACCATAGGGTCTGTGAGGAAATCTGAAATGAAGCAGAAAAAGCCCAGCATGTCAGGTAACATCTGCAGGGGGGTAAATAGACTTAATATTTCAGATTGAGGATCTATCACCAAAACATATTCTGCTTTATTTCAGACTTCCAGCATCTGAGTTTTTTTGCTTCAGGATTCACGATTGTTTTGGACCCATCCATGTCTTGGACAGCTGAAGTTAAGTTTGTACCCAAGAGATAGACACAAAATGCTGGAGTAACTCAGTGCGTCAGGCAGCATCGCTGGAGAAAAGGAATACGTGATGTTTAGGGTCGAGACCCTTCTTCAAACTGAAACTTAGTCTTGTACCAACTTGTACCAACTCAGAGTACAAATGTACTGCTGAGCATGGCTTCATATGGGCTGTAGAGCTTAGTATTACTATGGTTGCTCTCTGTACATTTTTTTCACTATCATGGTCAAGCTTACTTAAACTGATCATTTATGGCATATGTATTCATTTGTTTGTTTGTAAAGGACAGAATAAAGGGATTTTGTGATGTGATGTGACGTGAGATATAGCGACAAGATGGATTGAGTGAAGAAGGATGATAAAAGGTGGTGAATCACAGCCTGTTAAGCTGAAGAGTAAGAATTTTACTTTTCCCATTGTTATTCAGTGCATCTGACAAATAAACTCTCTCGAATCTTGACATAGAAACATAGAAACATAGAAATTAGATGCAGGAGCAGGCTATTCGGCCCTTCGAGCCTGCACCACCATTCAATATGATCATGGCTGATCATCCAACTCAGTATCCTGTACCTGCCTTCTCTCCATACCCCCTGATCCCTTCAGCCACAAGGGCCACATCCAACTCCCTCTTAAATATGGCCAACGAACTGCCTCAACTACCTTCTGTGGCAGAGAATTCCACAGATTCACCACTCTCTGTGTGAAAAATGATTTTCTCATCTCGGTCCTAAAAGACTTCCCCCTTATCCTTTAAACTGTGACCCCTTGTCCTGGACTTCCCCAACATCGGGAACAATCTTCCTGCATCTAGCCTGTCCAACCCCTTAAGAATGTTGTAAATATTTAATATATGACAATATAACTCCACAAGTATTGGACAGTATAGTGACTGCCCCATTGAAACGTGGTTATTATAATCCACGTCTCTGGAACTTGTCACCACATGCATTATGATAACTTTGTAGTCTTATTAATTTAAAATATTCTTTCCAGCAGCTTTAATAGAGGATGCATTTTCCATGCAGATCCTTGTAAGAAGTAGGTATGGATTGGAAATAAGGCGTCTAGCCTTGACCATGTACAGTCTCTGTAAATATATTCTTACTTCTTCTGGATGAATCAGCAATTGGTGAGTTGTAATATTCAATAAATCTTATGAATAATAAAGTTGACCATAATATTATGGTTACATTTGCTTAAAATTCTCCTCAGAAGTTTTGTGGGATTTCTTGAACATGCCGACCAAGATGCCCCATCTAACGTAGTCCCATTGCCCACATTTGGCCCAAATCCCTTTAAACATTTCATATCCATGTACTTGTCCAAGTGTCCTTTAAACATTGTTATAGTACCTGGCTCAACTATCTCCTTTGGCAGCTTAATCCATATACCCACCAACCGCTAAGTGAAAAAGGTGCCCCTCAAGTTCCTATTCCATCTCTTCCCACTCACCTTAATCTTTCCCCACCTACCTCAAAAGATGGTCAGACCATGACTAGTGGATAGCATAGAGGTTAGCACTTGGATGCCATCTATCCAAATCAATATCAACGAGCAAAGCAAAGGAAAGTGTATTAGGCAGTATCCATGTTAGAGAAATGGACCACCAACATTTCAGGCCAAGACTCATCACCTGGACTGAAAGAGTAGAGAGGAAGTAGCCAGTACTCTTTAAGTATTTGTTAAGGATCATATACCAAAACTGGAACTGTCCATTTCCCTTTACAGTTGCTACTTCACCTGTTCCATCAGAATCTCTCCCTTTTTTTGCTACAGATTTCAGTATTTGCAGTCTCTTGGTTTGGCTGAGCACACCCAATATTTTAAAGCCACCAACCTGCATAGGTTGGTCTGAAGGAAGAACTCTAACATAAAAGGGCTCAATCAGCCTATGAAGAGCTCTGGTAATAAGGCTTTGCCAAATTATCCCTCCAATGTAATCCTTATTCTGCACTGTGTCCGCTGATCAGCTCGTACAGTAGGCTAATTATGAGTCGAAGGACTTTTCCAAACACAGCACCCTCAAGCATGCATCTTATGCACAGTACTCCTTTCGAACATCATTGTAGATTTTGACTTGTGGAGTTTGAAGCCAGGGATGGAAAATGCCATCAATGAATTAAAATCTACAGTGAATGAAATTAAACCTTGCAAAACTATCTCTAAACAGTAAACCTGATCATTTCATAGAAATATTTTGATCTCTCATGTAAATTGTTAATGTTTTATACAGCCACTCCTCTTACTGATCAATTTTCCTTTAAATGGTAAAACTCTAGTATCTTTGGTAAAAGCATTCTATTCATTGACCTCATCCTTGGCTCTCATTACACTTCCTACTGATCCCCAACCTCTTGATGCCCAAGTGGATGCTTTCACTCAGACAAATATTGGAGCCCGCTCATGGTTTTCCTGTCAACACCAAATTAGCATTAACAAGTATTTTTTTAAACCCTCAGTGCCAAACTGCATGACATTCATTAAACAAGCTTCCTGTTAAAATCCATCAAACTACTGTATGCTCCAGATGTGTAAATACACGCGAATGAGAAAGAGTTTTGATAAAATAAAATGGGGTTGGACAGACAAATCCTCTGTTGACATTCACCACAGAGAAATACAAATCCTAAAACAATGGTGAGAGAAATTAATCATATCCCCACTCATAAAGTCATAAGGTCATACGTGATAGGTGTAGAATTAGGCCATTTGGCCCATCAAGTCTACTCCGCCATTTAATCATGGCTGACCTATCTCTCTTCCCTAA
Organism: Okamejei kenojei; assembly: GCA_035221665.1. Classification (NCBI taxonomy): domain Eukaryota; kingdom Metazoa; phylum Chordata; class Chondrichthyes; order Rajiformes; family Rajidae; genus Okamejei; species Okamejei kenojei. The sequence continues at coordinate 128,157,181 of CM069132.1, forward strand.
CCCCATTTTCCTGCCTTCTCCCCATAACCTCTGACACCTGTACTAATCTATCTACAGTGTATCTCTGCCTTAAAAAATATCCACTGACTTGGCATCCACAGCCATCTGTGGCAAAGAATGCCACAGATTCACCATCCTCTGACTAAATAAATTTCTCCCCATCTCCTTCCTAAAAGAACGTCCTTTAATTCTGAGTCTGTGACCTCTAGTCCTATACTCTCCCACTAGTGGAAACATCCTAGATGCAGGAAGATTGTTCCCGATGTTGGGCAAGTCCAGAACAAGGGGTCACAGTTTCAGGATAAGGGGGAAATCTTTTAGGACCGAAATGAGAAAAACATTTTTCACACAGAGAGTGGTGAGTCTCTGGAATTCTCTGCCACGGAAGGTAGTTGAGGCCAGTTCATTGGCTATATTTAAGAGGGATTTAGATGTGGCCCTTGTGGCTAGAGAGATCGGGGGTATGGAGAGAAGGCAGGTACGGGATACTGAGTTGAATGATCAACCATGATCATATTGAATGGCGGTGCAGGCTCGAAGAGCCGAATGGCCTACTCCTGCACCTATTTTCTATGTTTCTATGTTTCTATCCTCTCCACACCCACTCTATCCAAGCTTTTCACTATTCTGTATATTTCAATGAGGTCCCCCCTCATTCTTCTAAACTCCAGCGAGTACAGGCCCAGTGCTGACAAATGCTCATCGCAGGTTAACCTACTCATTCTTGGGAAAATTCTTGTAAATCTCCTTTGGACCGTCTCCAGAGCCAGCACATCCTTCCTCAGAATTGCTCACAATATTCCAAATGCGGCCTTACCAGCGCCTTATAGAGCCTCAGCATTACATTCCTGTTTTTGTATGCAAGCCGTCTTGAAATAAGTGCAAGCATTGAGTTCACTTTCTTTACTCCTCTCATCAGCCACAGAACATGTCCTCCCTAAGTGTCCATTTTCACCAATACAACTGGACAGATGCATGCAGCATTCCTTTATCTTTACGCCACAGTGTGTCACATGCAAGTGGTGTGTTGGATGTGGGTTGGACAGCGATGGTCAGACTCCAAATGTGTGGAGAAACAGAGGGGAAAGGGAGGTAAAAATAAGAAAGTTAAACCATGTAAAAAGAGCATGTGAGGCCACATTGACTAAAAAGAAGAGAGATTGAGGCTTTAGTAAAGGGAGAGATTATGTTCTCAAAACGTTGTGCTACATACTCCAAGGAAAACCAAAAACTCACTCCTTTCAAAAGACACAGATCAAAGGACAACTACAGCTTTCTATACTGTTTAGTATGATACATTTTTAGGCTACTACAGCAAAGGTAAATGGAGCAGAACCACATAATGGCCAGTTTTAACAGTGTGACAGGCCTTGGATCATAATTCATAAGAGCAGAATTAAGCCATTTGGCTCCTGTCACCTGCAAAAGTTTTCAGATGACCCTGCAATTGTGAGCTGCATCAGTGAGGGGAGGGAAGCTGAATACAGAAGTGCAATCAACGACTTTGTTGAGTGTTGTGGGCTGAATCACCTGCAGCTCAACAACGACAAGACTAAAGACTTAATGGTGGACTTTAGTTAGTTAATTATCCTTTATTGTCATTCAAACTTATTAGTTTGAACGAAATTGCGTACCTTGCAACCATGACAGAAAATAAAGTAACAGAACACAAAATGAACACAGTTTAACGTCCATCACAGTGACTCCAGGCACCTCCTCACTGTGATGGAAGGACAAAAAGTCTTAAAGTCTTATCTCTTCCTTCCTTATTCTCCCTCTGCGTTGAGGCGACCCAGGTTTTCGATGTTGGGCCCCCCCCGCCGGGTGATGGTAAATCCCGCGGCCGAATCCAAGCTCCGCGAAGTTTACCAGGGATTTTAAGTACTTTGGAGTGTACCTGGACAGTAAACTGGTCCAGGAACGCTGAGGTACTGTACAAGAAATGGGGACAGAGCTGGATGTACTTTTTGAGAAGGCTCCGCTCCTCAATGTCTGCAGTACGATGGTGCAGATGTTCTACCAGTCGGTGCCATCTTCTTCGCTGCTATCTGCTGGGACCGCAGGGCGAAGGCCGCAGACGCCAATAGGATTTTAACAAACTCATCAGGAAGGCTGGCTCCGTCCTGGGGGCAGGGTTGGATTCATGGTAGGTGGCCTCGGAGGGGAGGATAGAAACATAGAAACATAGAAATTAGGTGCAGGACCAGGCCATTCGGCCCTTCGAGCCTGCACCGCCATTCAAGCTGCGGAACATCCTGGAAAATACAGCTCACCTCCTCCATGACACCTGAGGTCAACCTGAGGAGTACCTTCAGCAACAGACTGGCTCCACAAAGATGCTTAACAGAGCGCAACAGGAGATCCTTCTTCCCTGTGGCTGTCAAACTTTACAACTCCTCCCCCCTCTGTCGTGGGGTAGACTAAGACTGACTCCCTCCCCCCCACCCACCCAACCCAATCTTTATGCATCACCAAGCCTTTCCACTCAGCACTTTAATTTCATGTTTTATGTATTTTGTGTTTCTATGGCTGTTAGCAGATCAATTTCCCTCCTGGGATAAATAAAGTTCTATCATATCTTATCGAGTCTACTCCGCCATTCAAACATGGCTGAAGTATTATTCACTCTCAACTCCACTCTTCTGCCTTCTACCCAAAACATTTGATGCCTTTAATGGGAAAATGGTCTACTTTTCAGGAAGAAAAAGAGGCAGGAGTGGGGAAAAGGTAGAGAGGGGAATAAAGGGCCTGTCCCACTTAGGCTATTTTTTAGGCGACTACAGGTGACTAGGCTGTTGCCACATGGTCACCGGGGTGTTGCCTCTATGGTCAGTCGCCCAAAGAGTCGTAGCGTCTTCCTGGTCGCCGCTGGATTTTCAACATGTTGAAACATTTTCGGCGACAGTCGGCGACAGTGGGTTTGACGCCAATGAGTGTAGCTTGACTTCTTTTTTTTGTTGTTAAAGTAATGATTCTATTTCAAATTTTATGTCAAAGGAGGTCCGGTCACTGGTTTTTCGGCAACCTGCTTACGATTATGATAGTCGCCCGCAGTCGCCTAAAAATAGCTTAAGTGGGACAGGTCCTTAATTTAATCCATTAAAAAGAATGAAGTACACATTTTATCCTAATAAACACAAATAAGCCTGGACAGCACAGGTCAAGCTAGCCTCTGCTGAGTGAGAATATAAGGAAACACATTCTGAAAGTCACAATGATTAAACTATCATTCCTCCCCATTCATTTTATTGTTCATTAGCATTCTATCTGGGATCTTTACAAGGCCAGCCTTGAAGTCTGACAGATTTAAACAACAGCCTAATTGCAATATTGAAGAGTTCCCAACCAATGATGTGTTCTGACCACAGGGATAGACCACAGAGTTGTCATAATATCAGTAATTCTGAGAAATAACATTCTGTGGAACTGGAAACAAACTTTTCCCACCCTTTCTTGCCTCTCTCTCACAAATGTCTCTCCCACTTCTGCTTGTTACTTCTGCCTCATAGCAAAGGGATTTGTGTATAGGAGCAGGGATGTGCTTCTGCAGTTGTACACGGTCTTGGTGAGACCGCAACTGGAGTATTGCGTTCAGTTTTGGTCTCCAAATCTGAGGAAAGATATTCTTTTTTCTGGTTTTTTTTTGTTAAATATTTTTATTAGACGTAAGTACATGTTAAAAGAAGAATATACTTGTCACATACATTCTTAATATTATTAATATTAACAATTATGTCTTGTTTGTACTTCTATACATTTTTTTGGTTTTTAACGCAGATAGGAAAAAATAGAGAGAAATAAAGTAAAAATAGAAAATCAAAAAGATGAGTGGAGTGTTAAACAGGTTATCGATCGTTGGAGATATATCCATGATTTGTTATGTATGATTCTTCATCCATTCCTTTATTCAGGCTTCAGTCAGGCTCTCGCACTGAGCCATTTTGACCCTTTAAATATTCAATAAATGGAGACCATATCCCTCTGAAAAGATCCAACTTGTCCGGTAGGACAAGCCTTAATCTTTCCAGATGAAGTGTCTCCGACATACCTGTAATCCACATTTTGGTTGTGGGGGATGTAGGACCTTTCCAGAATTGCAATATTAATTTTTTCCCAATTATTAAACTGTAATCATGACATGAGAATTAAGGGACAGAAGTTTTGGGGTAACGTGAGGGGGAACTTCTTTACTCAGAGGGTGGTGGCTGTGTGGAATGAGCTTCCAGCAGAAGTGGTGGAGGCAGGATCGATTTTAACATTTAAGAGTAAAGTGGATAGGTATATGGACGTGAAGGGAATGGAGGGGTATGGTCTGAGTGCAGGTAGATGGGACTAGGGGAAAACAAATGGTCGGCACGGACTGGAAGGGCCGAGAGGGCCTGTTTCCGTGCTGTAATTGTTATATGGTTACATGGTTAATCAATAAAAATTCTTTGACTTGTTGTTATTAATTGATCTGTTTCTAATATTCCCAATATTATTAATTTTGAGTCAGAAATCAGATTTGTATTAACAACTTTTGAAATTATCTTAAATATTTCTGTCCAAAATTTAGTAATTTTTATACAATTTGTAAATGAGTGCGTTAAGTTAGCTTCTAAGTGCTGACATTTATCACATATGGCAGATACATTTGAAAAAATACTATGTAATTTGGATTTTGAATAATGTAATCTATGTAATATTTTAAATTGTATTAGAGAGTGTCTAGCATTTAACGAGAAGTGGTGTATATGTTGTAAACTTTCAACCCATACTTCTGGTCTAATTATTTGACCTAATTCGTTTTCCCATGATTGCCTATATATTTCTGTCATTGGGACATCGTTTTCCAATAAAATGTTATAAATATATGATATCAATTTTTCTGTGTTCGGGTGTTTATTTAGACATTCATCTAAAATTTCTGTCTTTCTATTTCTAATTTCCTGTGTGTTTGCTTTTACATAGTCTCTAATTTGTAAATATCTAAAGTAATCTTTTGAATCTACATATAGATTGGGTGAATCAAATTGGCAGGGGTGCTGAGGAAGAGGATTTCTTGGAATGTATGCGGGATAGTTTTCTAAACCAACATGTAGAGGAACCAACGAGAGAGCAGGCTATTCTAGACTGGGTATTGAGTAATGAGGAAGGGTTAGTTAGCAGCCTTGTTGTACGTGGCCCCTTGGGCAAGAGTGGCCATAATATGGTTGAATTCTTCATTAGAATGGAGAGTGACATTGTTAATTCAGAAACACGGGTCCTGAACTTAAAGAAAGGTAACTTTGAGGGTATGAGATGTAAATTGGCCAAGATGGACTGGCAATTGATTCTTGAAGGGTTGACGGTGGATATGCAATGGAAGGCATTTAAAGACTGCATGGATGAACTACAACAATTGTTCATCCCAGTATGGCAAAAGAATAAATCAGGGAAGGTAGTGCATCCGTGGATAACAAGGGAAATCAGGGATAGTATCAAAGCAAAAGATGAAGCGTACAAATTAGCCAGAAAAAGCAGCCTACCAGGGGACTTGGAGAAATTCAGAGACCAACAGAGGAGGGCAAAGGGCTTAATTAGGAAAGGGAAAATGGATTATGAAAGAAAACTGGCAGGAAACATAAAAATTGGCTGCAAAAGTTTTTATCGATATGTGAAGCGAAAAAGATTAGTTAAAACAAATGTAGGTCCCTTGCAGTCAGAAACGGGTGAATTGATTATGGGGAACAAGGACATGGCAGACCAATTGAATAACTACTTTGGTTCTGTCTTCACTAAGGAAGACATAAATAATTTGCCGGAAATAGCAGGGGATCGCGGGTCAAATGAGATGGAGGAACTGAGTGAAATCCAGGTTAGCCGAAAAGTGGTGTTAGGTAAATTGAATGGATTAAAGGCCGATAAATCCCCAGGGCCAGATAGGCTGCATCCCAGGGTACTTAAGGGAGTAGCCTCAGAAATAGCGGATGCCTTAGTGATAATTTTTCAAAACTCTTTAGATTCTGGAGTAGTTCCTGAGGATTGGACGGTAGCTAATGTAACCCCACTTTTTAAAAAGGGAGGGAGAGAGAAAACGGGGAATTACAGACCAGTTAGTCTAACATCGGCAGTGGGGAAACTGCTAGAGTCAGTTATTAAAGATGGGATAGCAGCGCATTTGGAAAGTGGTGAAATCATTGGACAAAGTCAGCATGGATTTACGAAAGGTAAATCATGTCTGACGAATCTTATTGAATTTTTTGAGGATGTATCTAGTAGAGTGGATAAGGGAGAAGCAGTGGATGTGTATTATCTGGACTTTCAGAAGGCTTTCGACAAAGTCCCACACAAGAGATTGGTATACAAACTTAAAGCACACTGTATTGGCGGTTCAGTATTGAGGTGGATAGAGAACTGGCTGGCAGACAGGAAGCAAAGAGTAGGAGTGAACGGGTCCTTTTCAGAATGGCAGGCAGTGACTAGTGGGGTGCCGCAAGGCTCAGTGCTGGGACCCCAGCTATTTACAATATATATTAATGATTTGGACGAGGGAATTAAATGCAACATCTCCAAGTTTGCGGATGACACGAAGCTGGGGGGCAGTGTTGCTGTGAGGAGGATGCTAGGAGGCTGCAAGATGACTTGGATAGACTGGGTGAGTGGGCAAATGCATGGCAGATGCAGTATAATGTGGATAAATGTGAGGTTATCCACTTTGGTGGCAAAAACAGGAAGGTAGACTATTATTTGAATGGTGACCGATTAGGAAAAGCGGAGAAGCAACGAGACCTGGGTGTCATGGTACACCAGTCATTGAAAGTAGGCATGCAGGTGCAGCAGGCAGTGAAGAAAGCGAATGGTATGTTGACATTCATAGCAAAAGGATTTGAGTACAAGAGCAGGGAGGTTCTACTGCAGTTGTACAGGGTCTTGGTGAGGCCACACCTGGTATTGCGTACAGTTTTGGTCTCCTAATCTGAGGAAAGACATTCTTGCCATAGAGGGAGTACAGAGAAGGTTCACCAGACTGATTCCTGGGATGGCACGACTTCCATATGAAGAAAGACTGGATAGACTCGGCTTGTACTCGCTGGAATTTAGAAGATTGTGGGGGGATCTCATAGAGACTTACAAAATTTTTAAGGGGTTGGATAGGCTAGATGCAGGAAGATTGTTCCCGATGTTGGGGAAGTCCAGAACAAGGGGTTACGGTTTAAGGATAAGGGGAAGTCTTTTAGGACCGAGATGAGAATATCGTTTTTCACACAGAGATTGATGAATCTGTGGAATTCTCTGCCACAGAAGGTAGTTGAGGCCAGTTCGTTGGCCATATTTAAGCGGGAGTTGGCCCTTGTGGCTGAAGGGATCAGGGGGTATGGAGAGAAGGCAGTTTCAGGATACTGAGTTGGATGATCAGCCATGATCATATTGAATGGCGGTGCAGGCTTGAAGGGCCGAATGGCCTGCTCCTGCACCTAATTTCTATGTTTCTATGTTTCTATGAATGTAATCCATAAATTTCTTGTAATTCTTGAAATGAAAGGAAGGAGTTTTCCCTGTAGAGATCGCCCATCTTATTAATTCCATAGTTTTTCCATTGTAAAAAACCTTTGTCCATCATTGAGTGTTTAAATGTAACGTTATTTACAATGGTACGGGCTAGTGGTATACATTCCGATTTTAATGTTTTCTTTATTTGTTTCCAGATACGTATCCCACTTTCTATTATAGGGTTTTCACTATAGGTTTTCTTACGCAGTTTAATATTGGCGAATAAAATCGAGCTAATTTCAAAAGGGGAACAATCTTCTTTTTCCATTTTTAACCAAATTGGTTGTTTATCTGTCTCTACTAACCAAAAATTCATATTTTCAATATTAACTGCCCAGTAATAAAACATAAAGTTTGGCAGTGCTAGACCTCAATTTATTTTTGATTTACATAGATGTTTTTTATTTATTCTATGGCTCTTATAATCCCAGATAAAGTTGGTGACTATAGAATCAACCTTCTTAAAAAATGTTTTAGGAAGATATATCGGAATCAATTGGAAGAGATATAGTAATTGCTGGAGAAAAATCATTTTTATTGCATTAATTCTACCTAGCATTGAAATCGGTATTCTTTTCCAATATAAAATATTCTTAATTAATTTATTCAGTAAGTGGAAAATTGGATTTAAATAAAGAATCAAATCTTTTTGTTGCATAAATTCCAAGATATTGGATTTTTTCATTTGCTATCTTAAAAGGAAATTGTTGTAATATACGTAAGTTATTTACCATTATTGACATAAGTTCACTTTTATTCCAATTAATACTATATCTTGAAAATAAGCCAAATTCAGTTATTAAATTTAATAAATTTGGAATACTAATTTCCGGCTTTGTAATATAAAATAATACGTCATCCGCATATAAGGAGATTTTATTTTCAGTATTTCTGGTTTCATTCCCATATATTTCAGGATGCAATCTCACGCGTTGAGCTAATGGTTCAATTGCAAGTGGAAACAATAGCGGGGATAAAGGACAACCTTGTCTGCAGCCTCAAGAATAAATTAAATTTAGTTGATAGCATTTGATTTGTTAGTATTCTGGCTGTTGGATTAGTGTATAATAATTTAACCCATCTAATAAACTTCTCTCCCAACTTAAAAGTTTCCATGACCGAGAACAAGCAAGACCATTCCACCTGGTCAAAGGCTTTCTCCACATCTAACGATATAATTACTAGGTCTTTATTAATACCTCTTTTTGAATATATAATATTGAATAATCTTCTAAGGTTATATGAGGAATATCGTTTTGGTATAAATCCTGTTTGATCCGGGTGAATTAATTTATTGATAACTGTGCTTAGTCTTTGTGCTAATATTTTGGTTAGTATCTTTTGATCAGTGTTTAAAAGAGCTATAGCTCTATATGATCCTGGGTCATCCAGATCTTTGTCTATTTTAGGTATAAGTGTTAGAATAGATTCATTTAACGTTTCTGGTAGTTTCTGGTGGGTATTGATGTATTCATAGAGTATCTTCAAACGTGGTGCAATCAGATCATAAAATGTTTTATAAAATTCCGAACCAATACCATCTGGTCCCGGTGTTTTACCATTTTTTAATGCTCTGATAGATTCTTCGATTTCTTTTACTGATATTTCAGCATTTAGTGATTCTCTATTTTCTGAATCCAACCCATTTAGATTACTTTTTTTTTTTAATGCTTCTATTCCTATCCGGTTTTCTGTCGTTTTAGCTGAATAATATTTTTTATAATATTGCAAAAATCTCTCATTAATATCTTGGGTTGTACTAATGGCTCGCCATTGTCTGATTTAATCCTATGGATTATCTTTTCTCCCTCCATTTTCCGTAATTGACGAGCCAATAATTTTTGGGGTTTATCTCCGAATTCAAATTGTAATTGTTTAGTGTATTGATAGAGTTTTACAACTTGATCTGAGTATATTTTATTTAATTTATATTTCAGTGTAGCGATTTTGTTATGTTTTGTCATGGGTGGATTAGCAGCATTCTCTATGTCTAATTGTTTAATCTCCTTTTCCAATTCCTGTTGTGCCCTCCGATTCTCTTTATTTAAAATGCTTGAGAAGAAATCATAATTCCACGGGCATATGCTTTAAAAGTTTCCCATAATAGGGAAGAAGATATTTTCGGTTTATCATTTATTTCAAAGAAAATCTTAATCTGTTCTATAACATATTTCTGAGTTACTTTGTCTTTTAAAATGTGTGGGTTAAATCTACATTGTCTCTGTTTTTCCGTTTTACCATTTATTTTAATTATAAATGTTAAAGGTGCGTGATCTGAGATTGTAATATTATGGTATTTTGAATTGTAAGTAAGTGAGATAAGTTTAGAGTCTACCAAAAAATAATCTATTCTTGAATATGTTTTATGTACAGGTGAATAAAATGAATATTCTCCTCCAGTTGGATTTTCTACTCTCCAAACATCTTTAATATTACTAGTATCCATGTATGCATTTAATAAGTCACTGGAATGGGATTTAATTTTCCTTTGTCTTGTGGATCTATCTAAATAAGAGTCTAATGTACAATTTAAATCTCCTCCAATTATTAAGTTATGTTGTGCTATTTCCAGGATGTTATTAAATATTTTCTTAAAAAACAGTGGACTATCAAAGTTTGGTCCATAAACATTAACAAAAATCATTTTTTGTACATTTAATTCTCCTATTACAATAATGTATCTACCATCACTGTCAGTTATAGTTGATGTATGTTTAAATAAAGTGCCTTTACGAAATAATATTGCTACGCCTCTGGATTTGTGTGTAAAAGAAGAATGATACGTTTTATCTATCCATTTAGCTTTCAGCCTATGCTCGGCATCTTTTTTTATATGTGTTTCTTGGATAAAAATGACATCAGCTTTAATTGCTTTTAAATGTGCTAGTACTTTACCTCTCTTAATTGGTTCATTAATACCTTTAACGTTCCAGCTACAAAACGTTATTCCTTCATTTCCCATATTCATTTTTAAATCTTGCATCTTTTGTCTATGGAGGTCTATAATAGAGCCAATGGTTCAGTTCGACAGACCCGATCTTACACCCGAACTCCGAATAGAGGAATTTCAAGACCCTTGAATGTCTCTCATGTGTATATCTCCTTTGATCCAATTTGTAACTCCATTTAAACTGAAAATAATAATGATAGATTATAATATAAGAGAAAAGAGGATAGGTTAAGAAATTAGTAATGTGCACAAAGAAGGAAAAAACTACATCTAGTATTAGTGTAGTTAGTGCTAGCCATACTAGCATGGCTAACCATCTACCGACTTCCGTAGTTATGTTACCAACTTAACCAGCTCCTTGGTTTCTTGGAATTTTTATTCCATAGCAGTATTTTACCGGGGATATTGGATTTAAAAATATTCGTGTTCCAATAGTCGGGAATGTGAGGATGCATATATTTAAAACTTATTTAAGAATATAATGAAAAACGAAAAAAAATAAAATAAAAATAAAAATTAATAAAAAATTTTTTTTAAGTTTCCAAGGAGGGCAAATGAAATCAAACTCTATATTTGACTCTAAACATTCAAATATAAATAAGTATTAGTTATTAGTGATAATTATTAACTCTGATTAGTAATGATACCACACTATAGTTTTAGTATTTATTAATTATTTGTATTAGTAGTGCAGTTATACTAATTATTAGTATCCATGGGAGAGTTTCTGATCCTCATCTTTCTCCAGCTTCCTTAGACACGTCTTTAGTTCCATCCAGTCCTGCAAAGTCAGTTTATTCAATGATGAAGTTCAGTTTTAAAAATATTATTCAAGCTTCTTCTCGCACCTTAGTCTTCTGGGCAAAGTCCAGTGCCTCCACAGGGTTGGTGAAAAAGTGTTCATTCTGATTGTAGGTGACTCTTAGGGTAGCTGGATACCTCAGACCATATTTCAAATTCTTCACTTCCCTCAAGATTCTTTTGGTCTCATTAAATGCTTTTCGTTTCCTTGAGACATCTGCCGGATAGTCACGATAGATACTGATCCCGTATCCTTCAAATGTAAGATTTCTGTTCCTTGCAGTTTTTTGCATTATCTCCTCCAGGGCATAGTCGTACTGGACTTTTATTATCATTTGTCTTGGGGGAGCACCTTGTCTTGTCTGGCGTCTCATCACTCTGTGTGCTCGAGCAAGTAAAGGCTTTTGATCCAGAGATAAAACCTTCGCAGTAGATTTGCAGTGAATTCTCGGGGATCTTGATCCGCTTCTTTCCGTTCTGGAATACCCGCAATTCTTAGGTTCTGTCTCCTCTGGTGACCTTCCAATTCAGTACATTTCTCAGTTATTTTGCCCAGTAGTTCAGTTAGACGTTGGTTTACTCTGATAAGTTTTGCCGTAGTCTGAGCACTAGTTTCGGCTAGTTCTTCAAGGTCCTTTATGGCTGCCGTCTGTTGATTCAGTGCTTCCTCCACGGGACTCAGCCTTTCTTCAAGATCAGTTGTCACTTTTCTGATTTTAACATTTGTCTCGTTTGTCATACTTGCAGCTTGTTCAATCAGTATTTCTGCAATTTCTTTCTTCAGTTTATCCGATGTATTCATAGCCGTGGTATTAATTTCAAGCTTTAACTCCATCATTTCCTCCTTGATTTTTTTTATTTCTTCCCTAAAATTCATCTTCTTTAATTCTTCATTCGCTTTTGCAAGTTCACTCTTTAGTTCCAGCTTTATTTCCTCCTATAGCCGAGCAATTTCGCTTGCAATAAAAGTTTTAAGATCTTCACCTTCCGATTTTTTCATCATTTTTTTCGACACATCTTCTAGGGATAGCTTCCTACCTGAGCCCGAGGCTTCAGTCGGGCCTTTTTCTTGTTCCACCGTTTTCTGCCTAGTAACACGACTTTTCGGTTTATCCGAGAGGGGGCTGTGCTGCATAGACATAGTAAGTCGCGCGCATGATGACGTCACTCACGGCAATCGGTACAGAAGCAGCAGGCAGCAGGTAGGTCATTTTCTCCCCGATTTTTCAACATTTTTTTCAAGGAGCTGGCTGGCGTTGCTCTTTAACCCTCCATAGTGCCACCGGAAAGATATTCTTGCCATAGAGGGAGTACAGAGAAGGTTCACCAGACTGATTCCTGGGATGTCAGGACTTTCATATGAAGAAAAACTGGATAGACTCGGCTTGTACTCGCTAGAATTTAGAAGATTGAGGGGGGATCTTATAGAAACTTACAAAATTCTTAAGGGGTTGGACAGGCTAGATGCAGGAAGATTGTTCCCGATGTTGGGGAAGTCCAGGACAAGGGGTCACAGCTTAAGGATAAGGGGGAAATCTTTTAGGACCGAGATGAGAAAAACATTTTTCACACAGAGAGTGGTGAATCTGTGGAATTCTCTGCCACAGAAGGTAGTTGAGGCCAGTTCATTGGCTATATTTAAGAGGGAGTTAGATGTGGTCCTTGTGGCTAAAGGGATCAGGGGGTATGGAGAGAAGGCAGGTAAGGGATAATGAGTTGGATGATCAGCCATGATCATATTGAATGGCGGTGCAGGCTCGAAGGGCCGAATGGCCAACTCCTGCACCTATTTTCTATGTTTCTATGTTTCTATGTCTCAAACACACACAAAAGCCAGCCATCAGGAAGCTGGTTCAGCAGTGGCAACTACCTCACATGTTGGAATGAACCAGCCCTGCCGCTGAGCCAGGTTGCTGAATGGGGGATTTATTCATATGTCCCAAATCCTCCTAGCCATTCCCTTGCCTATGTTATCATCAGAACTTGAGTGTTGCCATGTTCATCAATTGTAGGCAATGGCCATACTGGACTTGACAGAGGCCTGCAGCAGCACCGAGGTCATCGAGACCTCGCCTGGCCAGGCCGCCCCCTGCAACTCCGACCCAGTGCCACTGTCAGGACAATGGGGCTAAATGGCCAAGTTAAGACACAAACAATTTTTTTTTAATTGAAGAGATGAGGAAATACTTTTACACCCAGAGAGTTTTGAATCTGTGGTATTTTCTTCCACAGAAGGCAGGGGAGGCCAATTCACTGGATGTTTTCAAGAGAGACTTAGATTTAGCTCTGAGGGCTAACGGAATCAAGGGATTATGGGGAATAAGCAGGAACGGGGTACTGGTTTTAGATGATTAGTCATGATCATATTGAATGGCGGTGCTGGCTCGAAGTGCCGAATGGCCTACTCCTGCACCTATTTTCTATGTTTCTATGTTTTACAACATGGGGGCTGAAACGTGTCAGCTCTTGTTTACTGATTCAGTGTGGTTTACTATCTCACTATCTCTACTCTTGTTTATTTAGGTGCACGTGACAATAAAGTACCAGGGCACGATTGAAATGTCATTCTATAGATGCAGGGTGGTGATCAGGCAAAAATTCTGATTAGGTTAGATTTTCCTAACCTAATCAGAACTGAGAAGTCATTTGGAATAGGCAATAAGGTGAGTTTGGTATTCCGACCGCGCATGCCAAGGTCATAGGTCACTCGCTATGAACATTCTCGGCAACTGTGGTGCAGCCTGTGTGCAGGCTTGCGTTTCGTCCGTGGTCCGTGTCGCACCCGGGTCTCCGGCACTGTGGGCGCAGTTGAGTTGCTGCTGGGCCGTCCCCGTCCCCTCCCGGGTGTCCCGTCCCTGTCCGGGGTTGGCCGGAGGTGTCCGGGGTGACCCTGGCGGCCCCAGACTTGCGGCTGACACGGGGGGAAGCGCTGGCTCCAACACAGCCAGCCCAGAACGGGGGCGGCCCCGGACTTGCAGCCGGCGCGGAAGGGGGGGCACTGGCTCTGGCACGGCTCCGCTCTTGGTGGACGGGGATAGGGACGAGGACGGCCCTGTGGCGGTTCGGCAACACTTGCGGCGCCGGGGACCTGGGTTCAATCCGGGCTGCGGAAGAGGCACGGGTCTGTGAGCGCGCAGCTGCAGAGAATGTCTCTCCCCGTCTCCCATTCACAACTGCCCCCTCTCTCTCGTTGTTACACCCCGCTCTCCCGTTTATTCACCCCAGCTAATGTTTAGAAAAAGTAACATTGAACAGCACAGATAATGAGCAGGCAATCTTACTACAAACATTACACATTGAGCAAGCTAAATTAAAATGACAGTCAGTCTACTCTGGCCATTCCTACTTTATCCTAGTCACATTTCAAACTTCAAGTACTGTTTGGTCAATTTTGAATCAGTACTTTTGAATCAGTTTCATCAGAATTTAAGGCCTCGACACCATGAGATCTTTTCAGTTTCAAATCCAGCAACGTTAAGATGCTCCAGATCTGTTGCGGACTGAGCAGGATCTGGAAATTTCCTGTTTTAGAAATCAGGCTCTCAATGGAAGAATTGCAAGATTCGTAATATTCAATAAATCATGGCCAACGTGGCATTAGTGTGGTGTGAGCTGGCAGTTCTGCTGAGGCATTACATGTCGTACTGTGCAGCCACATGGGGAGTTTGTGTTAGGGGTTGTAGTGCGCCATGGTTTACAGGCTGAGTCGCTGATAATAGGTGAACCAGACCATCGGGTGGAAAACCACATTGCTGGACTATGAGTGTGCATTCACCAGGAAATCGGTGTTCTGTTTATTCTTCAGAAGCCATTGAGCTGATGTGAACAGTGATTTCTTTGTGAAACATGGAATTCCGGTAACTCTGGGTTTGGGTGACAGCTTTGCATATTTTTTGCCAGCATTTTTAATTTGCATGACTTAATAAAATAGATGGTACGGTGGCGCTGCAGTAGATTTGCTGCCTTACAGCGCCAGAAACTTGTTTTCGATCCTGACTGTGGTGCTCTCTGTAAGGAGTCTGTACATTCTCCCTATTAACTGCATGGGTTTTCTCCAGGTGCTCAAATTTCCTCCAACACTCCAAAGACATGCAGCATGGTAGGTTAATTGGCTTCGGTAAAATGGTAATTTGTCCTTAGTGTGTGTGTAGAATCGTGTTAAGTGTCCTTGGAGATCGCTGGTGGGCATGGACTTGGTGGGCCGAATGGCCTGTTTCCGTGCTGTATCTCTAAACTAAACTAAACTACACTAAAGATGGTGGTTAGAAAGAGCACAAGGCACTCAGCAGCAAGACAATAAGGTTGACAAGGTTCATTGCTATCAAGAGGTGTGCAATGCTCACATCTGTGGTCCCATCCGCTGAGAGCCAACAGTGGACAAGAGCTTACAGACACCGTCAGCATCTGCTTGAAGGAATGCCATGAGGTACTCAACAGAGGCTCTATCCTTGATCCAATCCCACAGCCGCCAGTCTGGTCCGGGCTCACCAATACCACATCCCAAAAAGAGCTGGAATTGACACACATGCCAACTGAGAACAGCAAGGCCTCTGGAGCAGATCTAAAACGTTGCAGAGAGGAACCTTGAACACAAAATTCAATTGTGCCAAGGGAACTCATAGACTATCTTTGTGATCAGCTTTAAGAGAGAAACACATATAAATATGGTGGCTGCAGAGGGTTTAGTATAGTTTAGTTTAGAGATTTAGCGTGGAAACAGGCCCTTCGGCCCACCGAGTCTGCGCCAACCAGCGATCCCCGCACATTAACACTATCCTACACACACTAGGGACAATTTTTACATTTACCAAGCCAATTTACCTACATACCTGTACGTCTTTGGAGTGTGGGAGGAAACTGAAGATCTGGGAGAAAATCCATGCAGGTCACGGGGAGAAGGTACAAACTCCGTACAGACAGCACCCGCAGTTGGGATCAAACCCGGGTCTCTGGAGCTGCAAGCGCTGTAAGGCAGTAACTCTACCAGTGCACCACCGCGCCACCCAGGTTCTCCGGGCTGTTTGCCAGGCTTTGTCCCGCCCCCACCTTTTTTTCAGCTTTCTATTAGTCAGTCGGAAGAAGGATCCTGACCTGAAACGTTGCCTGTCAATGTCTTCCAGAGATGCTGGAACCCGTTGAGTTACTCCAGCACTTTGTGTGTTTTTTTTTTTCTCAGAAGACATATCTTGTCTCACTTTTGTGTTTTAGGATAGCTACATTCCCACGAAAAGCTTACCAGAATCTTGGGATTTAACTTTCATGGAAGTAAAAGATTTAATGTGACAAATGTGGGTAGTTTCCTCAATCTCCCACCCAACATTCCTTTCCCAACCATTATCACCAAATCTCAGGAATTTGCTAATGAAGAAAAATTATTGTCCACAAAAGTAGAATGACCACTCGCTGGAATAACCACATTTCAAAAGGTAATTCACTGTGTGAAGTGCTTTGAGCTGTGTGCATGCGATTAGATACTATTTAAAAGCGAATAATGTTCATTAATCAAATGCATGTGTATATACGTTACTAAGGGAATGTCAAAAGATTAGTGCACATTGGAAGCACTGTGGATCTCACCAAACTTTCAAAAAGGTACAGTCTGAAGAAGGGTCCCCACCCGGAACGTCACCTTTCCATGTTCTCAAGGGTTCAATGGTTTCTTTATTACCATGGGTGCCAAAATACAGGGAAATGCTTTTTTGCATACAGCTCAGCAAGACAATCACCATACATAAACAAAATCCCCAAGTTAATACAGAATGTACAGAACAGCCCACTGCGTCTATTTGCAAGTCATGCAAATTTGGCACCATTTTACAGTCCAAGCTGCAGCTCGCCACAAAGGCCTGTTGCAGCCGTCATCTCCATTCTGCTTGTCTCGCGAACCATCCTCTGACTTTTTGCACGGCCCTCTTCAGCCCTTGTTTCCCGGGGCATCTCCTGCAGCCGGCCTTGGCAGTGCGGAAGGTATGACCTCCCTGGTTCATCTCACCAGGTCCTTTGTCCAGCGTCCACCGCCTTCTCACTCCATGGATGGAAAAGATAGGATCAACAGTTAGAATCTTTTTCGCAGGGTAGAAATGTCAAAGACTAGAGGGCACAGTTTGAAGGTGAGGAAAAAAGTTTAAAGGAGACTAGACCAAGTGCAGACCCATTGGGTCTGTTGCCCAACTCAATATTCCATCGCTCACCTGTTCCCCCAACGCAACCCGTTCCCCCAATGCAATATTCCACCACTTTCTCTCTCCTCTCTACCCCTCTCCTCTCCCACCCCCCCCCCCCATCCTACCTCTCCTCCTCCCCCCCCCCCCCGCCGGTCCTCGGCACAGAGAAATAATGCGGGGGTCTGGGTCTGGGGGTCGGTGGGGGGGTGAATCACCTCGTGTGTGGGTCGGGGTCCGGGAGTTGGGGGGGGGGGGTGAATCACCCCGTGTGTGGGTCGGGGTCCGGGAGTCGGGGGGGGGGTGAATCACCCCGTGTGTGGGCCGGGGTCCAGGGGTCTGGGGGGAGGGGGGGGGTGAATCACCCTGTGTGTGAGTCGGGGTCGGGGGGGTGAGTCACCCTGTGTGTGGGTCAGGGTCGAGGGGTCGGGGGGTTGAATCACCCCGGTGTGGGGGTCGGGGTCCGATGCCGGTGCAGCGTGGCCAGTGACCCTGGGTGGGCGGAGGGACCAGAATGTCCCCAGCTCTGCTGCAGCTGACGGGGACGTTGCCAGGTCTGTGTCCCCGTGTGTCCGCTGCCCGGAGCCGCAGCCCCGCTCCACCCTGCCCCGTGTGTGGGTGCTGCCGACCCACAGCCCATCACTGTGCAGCCGCACAGGGGGAGAGGGGGCGGAGGGTGGCTGTGGCTGGAAAAGCGTTGACCCCAGGGAGAGAGTGGGGGTTGTCCAGAGGGATCTGTTCCTTCGGCTGCTTACACCAGGTGTCTGAGTGGCCCTTGGTGCTCAGGTTCAGAGCGCTCAGTCACCCTCCAGCCCCAGGCGGTCGTGGGCCTGGACTTGCCCTCAATGCGCCGGCACGCTGCTCTTTCGCAAGTCAGTCACAAAAAACATTTGTATCTTCTCTCTGTATGTGAGCAGCAGTGATGTTGGCGGTTTTTACAAGGTAGGAACGTACGTGTTGCGTGTGAGGTACTCCAGAAGGCTTCAGCAACTCTGTGCGTCACACCCTTTGACCTTATGACCTTCCGTGTAACCCCACTATTTTAATGCTGCTCTCCCCCTGCCGTCACTCGAAGCTGGTGCCCGCCCACCCACCGTTGTGGGGCATTGTGACGTCACTTTGGAAGCGGGTTGAAAGATTTTCTGTTTAAAAACTTGGTTTACGGTATATTTAAAACGCTGTAACTTCAGAAATATATGTGGAAATGTGACGGGAGAATGTTTATCGCCACCACTGGAAAAATGTGAGTAGGATGTGTGAAAATGGGAAGGCTGTGGCCTAGCATTTGGAAGAAGATAGGAAAACCAGATTTACACAGAGACACATCGTGGGCACAAACAAGATAAATACTTTTAGTTATATGGAGATGTGTGGAACAAGAGAGTGGTGGGTGCCTGGAATGCACTTCCAAGAGCTCAAGTGTCGCCCCCTGTCTGGGCGGACCATCTATATATTGCTGGAGAAACCTTTCCTAGACATATTTCACAAATACTTCTCCCATCTAATCCCTCGGCATTCTGGCAGTCCCAGTAAATATTAGGGAATTAAAAATAATCTGCTCTTACAACCCTACCCTATCTTTCAAAACTCTTTAGATTCTGGAGTAGTTCCTGAGGATTGGCGGGTAGCAAATGTAACCCCTCTTTTTAAGAAGGGAGGGAGAGAGAAAACGGGGAATTACAGACCAGTTAGTCTAACATCGGTAGTGGGGAAACTGCTAGAGTCAGTTATTAAAGATGGGATAGCAGCACATTTGGAAAGTGGTGAAATCATTGGACAAAGTCAGCATGGATTTACGAAAGGTAAATCATGTCTGACGAATCTTGTGGAATTTTTCGAGGATGTAACTAGTAGCGTGGATAAGGGAGAACCAGTGGATGTGGTATATCTGGACTTCCAGAAGGCTTTCGACAAGGTCCCACATAAGAGATTAGTATACAAACTTAAAGCATACGGTATTAGGGGTTCAGTATTGATGTGGATAGAGAACTGGCTGGCAAACAGGAAGCAAAGAGTAGGAGTAAACGGGTCCTTTTCACAATGGCAGGCAGTGACTAGTGGGGTACCGCAGGGCTCAGTGCTGGGACCCCAGCTTTTTACAATATATATTAATGATCTGGATGAGGGAATTGAAGGCAATATCTCCAAGTTTGCGGATGACACTAAGCTGGGGGGCAGTGTTAGCTGTGAGGAGGATGCTAGGAGACTGCAAGGTGACTTGGATAGGCTGGGTGAGTGGGCAAATGTTTGACAGATGCAGTATAATGTGGATAAATGTGAGGTTATCCACTTTGGTGGCAAAAACAGGAAAGCAGACTATTATTTAAATGGTGGCCGATTAGGAAAAGGGGAGATGCAGCGAGACTGGGTGTCATGGTACACCAGTCATTGAAAGTAGGCATGCAGGTGCAGCAGGCAGTGAAAAAAGCGAATGGTATGTTAGCTTTCATAGCAAAAGGATTTGAGTACAGGAGCAGGGAGGTTCTACTTCAGTTGTACAGGGTCTTGGTGAGACCACACCTGGAGTATTGCGTGCAGTTTTGGTCTCCAAATCTGAGGAAGGACATTATTGCCATAGAGGGAGTGCAGAGAAGGTTCACCAGACTGATTCCTGGGATGTCAGGACTGTCTTATGAAGAAAGACTGGATAGACTCGGTTTATACTCTCTGGAATTTAGAAGATTGAGGGGGGATCTTATAGAAACTTACAAAATTCTTAAGGGGTTGGACAGGCTAGATGCAGGAAGATTGTTCCCGATGTTGGGGAAGTCCAGGACAAGGGGTCACAGCTTAAGGATAAGGGGGAAATCCTTTAAGACCGAGATGAGAAAGACTTTTTTCACACAGAGAGTGGTGAGTCTCTGGAACTCTCTGCCACAGAGGGTAGTTGAGGCCAGTTCATTGGCTATATTTAAGAGTGAGTTGGATGTGGCCCTTGTGGCTAAGGGGATCAGAGGGTATGGAGAGAAGGCAGGTACGGGATACTGAGTTGGATGATCAGCCATGATCATATTGAATGGCGGTGCAGGCTCGAAGGGCTGAATGGCCTACTCCTGCACCTAATTTCTATGTTTCTATGTTTCTACCCCTCATTTACAGTACAGCACAGTACAGTACAGTACAGGAACAGGTCCTTCAATCCACAATGTCTGTGCTAAACACGATGCCAAGTTAAACAAGGCCAGAGCCCCCGCGGGTCGGAGTCCGCGGCCGGCGGAGTCAGTGGAGCCTGCGACCTAGGGCGGAGCATGTGGCTGACGGAGCTCTTGGCTGATGGAGCCCATGGCTGACGGAGGAAGGTCGGAGCCCGTGTGCCATAAGTCGACGAAGCCCGCAGCTGGGGCCTAGGTCGGCGCAACAGAGGCGTCCGGAGAGGACCAGGACGCGACCGTGGAGAGGTCGATGCTGCTGTCGATGAGGGCGCTGGACGACGGATGAGGACAGACCACGTGGAAGTGAGGATGCCACTGCTGAGGGAGGGAAGGAACAAAGGAGGACCTGGCATGGGGGGACCGCCATGAGTGAGAGAACAAGGGGGAACTGGCGCGAGGGGGAGGGGATTTGTAACTTTGTAAGCGCCCTTTATGGGCGACTATTTGCATAACCTGGCATGGTATGCAAGCAAAGAATTTCACTGTGACTTGTCACACGTGACAATAAAGTATTCAATTCAATTCAATTCAAACTAATCTCCTCTGTCTGTGTGCGATCCATATCCCTACCTTTCCTGCCTCTTAAAGCCTCTTACACACTACTATGATAACTGGTTCCACTACACCCCCTGACAGCACATTCCAGGCACCAACCATTCGTTGTAAAAAACCTGCCTTGCAAGCATCCTTTTTTCTGGCTCCTATACCTTCTTTCCGGCTCCTATACCTTCTTTCCATTGGCAGGAGTAAAATGAGAGTGTGGCCAGGGTGGTGTGGGTCTCTGATGATGCTGGCTGCCTTTATGAGGTGGTGACCCTTGTAGATTCCTTCAATGGTGGGGAGGTCAGTACTCGTGATGGACTGGGCAGTGTTGTTGACTCTCTCTAGCACCGTCCCGCCGATGAAGTCATGTTTGTGGATTTTCATTGTGAAAAGAGGTGTTTCCTCTGCAGAAATATTCCCTTTCTGGTGCAATCAGTTGGTATTTTAAATGAGATTCTGTATTTTCTTTCATTCTTGCCAGAAACCTTTTTAAGTAAGAAAGTTAGGTTTTCTCTCATTTTGCCCATTTCATTTAATGTCATGTTTCTTTAGTTGGTATTTGCTAATCTCAGGGACATGTATCATCCCACATGCTCAGCCTAATGCTTATTAGTTCTCGTTACAAATGCTGTTGAATATCCTCGCTCTCTGTGACTCCTTTACTTTATCTGAATCTCAGTTATCTTGTATAATAAAATCCTGCCTCGATCCTGCTCTCCCTTGAGTCATGGACAACAAAACCTTTGTTGGAATATGGATACATCCAATGGTGCCTTTGTGCAAGTAATAATAACATTTGCCTGTTTATATCAAGGCACTGACTTTAGCAAACATCACAATTTTATTTTAGGATATTTATACTAATAGACTCACAGTAAAACCATATGATTCTAACTAAAAATACTTAAAAGAGCTAAATTCTTGTAGTTCGAAGTACATTGTTTTCAGTACTCTGGCATATCTTGGTAAACAACTTAGCCTGCAGCAGTAGAGCTTCTGCGTTACAGCGCCATAGACCTGGGTTTGATCCTGACCACGGGTGGTGTCTGTATGGAGTCCATGCGTTCTCCCTGTGACCGCATGGGTTTTTTTCCGGGTGCTCCGGTTTCATCACACATTCCAAAGACGTGCAGATTTATAGATTAATTGGCTTCTGTAAAGTGCCCCTCGTGTGTGGAATAGAACTAGTGTACATCGTTGGTCGTTGCGGACTCGCTGGGCCGAAGGACCTGTTTCCATGCCTTACAAAATTCTTAAGGGGTTGGACAAGGCTAGATGCAGGAAGATTGTTCCCGATGTTGGGGAAGTCCAGGACAAGGGGTCACAGTTTAAGGATAAGGGGGAAATCCTTTAAGACCGAGATGAGAAATACTTTTTTCACACAGAGAGTGGTGAGCCTCTGGAACTCTCTGCCACAGAGGGTAGTTGAGGCCAGTTCATTGGCTATATTTAAGAGGGAGTTAGATGTGGCCCTTGTGGCTAAGGGGATCAGAGAGTATGGAGAGAAGGCAGGTACAGGATACTGAGTTGCATGATCAGCCATGATCATATTGAATGGCGGTGCAGGCTCGAAGGGCTGAATGGCCTACTCCTGCACCTAATTTCTATGTTTCTATGTTTCTATATCTCAAAATTAAACTTTATTTTATATTCAAAAAGCTGCACTACACATGTTTGCGTTTGCTCTATCTATTGTAGTTGAGTTTGACTTGAATGTATTTATGCAGTATATCTGATCTCTTTGGATAGCATGCAAAACAATGCTTTTCACTGTACCTCTGGACACGCAACAAAATAAATCAAAACCTATACCTTCTTTGATGTCCTGATCCACCAGTTTTTAATATTTCTGCCCTTTTCAAAGACATTACCCATCCCTGCTGCCACATAATGGCAAAACCATCATCAATGCCTTACCACAGACTCAATTACTGCAATGTCCTCTTTGATAGTCTTCTCACAATTTTAAACTTTATCTTATCCAATGCTCTGCTCCCTCTAATCTGATTCCCTCATCAGAATGGTTTTTCTCATCCTTTAAACTTTCAATGAGCTGTAAAGCCTCTCAAATTTACAATGGCCAAACTTGTAATTAAACACTTGCGTGACAAAACCGCATCCATTTTATTATATTATATATTATATTAGAACGCAATATTGGTTAGCTCACAACAAAAACCTTTCACTGTACCTCGTACCTCACTGTACATCACCTCAAGGTACATGTGACAATAAACTAAATTAACTGAGTTTTCCCCAGCCTACCACCCAATTTCCACAACATTTTCTATATTCAAGGGGACCATGCATTGATTTATTTCTAGTGAAGCTTCATTGCAATTCATCGCATCTTTTGCCTGACAGATAATTAGAAAAAAAGGCTCAGGAGCAATTTCTTCCCAGCTGTAATCAGGCAACTGAACAGCCCTCTCATCAGAGTACGGTCCTGACCTCCCACCTTCTTTACTTGAGACCTTTGAATTATCTTTAATTGGACTTTATTGGATTTCAATGTTATATTTTGCACTAAATGTTGCATCCTTTATCTGTGCACTATGGATGGCTTGATTGTATTCATAGTCATTTTTTATTCATTTCATAAGTACTAGTCTTTTGTTTGACTAGATAGCCCAAGATCAAAAGCATTTCACTGTACTTCAGTACACATGACAATAATAATAAACTAAACTGAACTTCAGAAATTATCTGTAAATTGACGATCAAAAACTGTTGAGAATAAGTGAGAAAAGGTAGGGGCACATTTATTATTTGGGCTGCTTTGAATTTCTAAACTCTTTCCAAATGCAGTCTTTGGCTTAATACTAAGACACTTCTAATTAAGTGAGTGACATATTCAGGTTTGGAAAGGTCTCTACACCACCAATGTGTAGAGTACAGAATGAGTGTAGTCCTGTCATCACCTACACGACTGCTAATCAACAAGCATCTGTTTTCTGTTTTCATTTACAAGAGGGTCCAGCTTCAACCTTATTAGTTTCACATGTTGCAGTAAACAGATTCTTAAGCACAGGCAGTCAGAAATTGGGATCGTTAGCACCAATCTTTGGCCATCACAAGTCCTCCTAAATGGCACGTGCAATACACCTATAAGGGGAAATGTGCTGAACACCATATTGGTTGAAGTGGTTAGAGTCACAAGCCTATGAGGTTACAATCCATTGGAATCTTGCAAGACAAGCAGTTCACAGTGTCCATGGGTGCGGAGCATTGGTTCGATGCCAACCTTGTCATATTGGAGCACAGTACCTCTGTTTATCATCTTCCCTTAACCTTGTATAGTTATGTTCCTTGGCAGGAGGCTCCTCTCCCTCACTCCCAACTACCACCACCTGCATTGTTAAAAGGGATCAACTGTTTCATTCAGACTAAATGCTGATCAGTTTCTTCATTACAGTCCCACAGATGTTTGCAATGTAATGCAGTTGCTTCAAGTTGCAAAAGGAATATTTTGGTAGATGCTGAAGGACATTTTCAACCTTCAAGATTCTGTACAATCTTGTTACTTGCAAACAGGGGTACATTTGGCACATAGGCCTTCATCAGTCAGAGTATTGAGTATAAAAGTTGGGAGGTTATGATGCAGTTATATAAGAGTGTAGGGAGGAGCAGCAGATGCCGGTTTACACCGAAGATAGACACAAAATACTGGAGTAACTCAGCGGGACAGGCAGCATCTCGGGATAGACAGAATGGGTGATGTTTTGCATCAAGACCCTTCTTCAGACAGAGCTCATTCTGAAAAAAGGTCTCACCCCAAAGCATCACCCATTCCTTCTATCCAGAGATGCTGCCTGCCTGTCCTGCTGAGTTACTCCAGTATTTTATGTCCATCGGCAGTTATATAGGACTTGGGTAGGTTGCATATAGCGTATTATGTTCAGTTCTGGGCACCATGTTATACGAAATATGTTGTCAATCTGGAAAGGGTACAGAGAAGATTTATGGAGATTTGCAGGACTCGAGGGAATGAGCTATAGATCGGGAGAGGAATAGATCGGATAGACGTACAGAGTCTCTTGCCAGAGTAGGGCAATCAAGAACCTGAGGACACAGGTTTAAGGTGACAGGGGAAAGATTTAACAGGAACCCGTGGGGTAACTTTTTCGCACAGTGGTGGGTGTATGGAACGAGCTGCTGGAGGACGTAGTTGAGGCTGGTAGTATTGCACCATTTAAGAAACATTTGGACAGGTACATATTTTGAAATATTTGTTCAAATACAGGTTTAGAGGGATATTGGCCATACGCAGGCAGCTGGGACTAGTGTCGCTGGGGCATGTTGGTCAGTGTGGGCAAGTTGGGCCAAAGCACGTGTTTCCACACTGTATGACTATGATTCTTTGACTCCTTGACTCTGTTAGTAGCTATTTCTCTTTTATACCGAAGAATGAACAAAGGCTTTATAGGACAGGGCCATCATGCCACATTGGCCACAAATGTTAACTAATCACCTCTTGTGCCCATATTCCTGTACATCTACCATTTCCTTTTGCTTTTCATTAAGCACCTTTCACAATATTCCAGACTTGTTATGCGAGACATTGCTGCTGAGTGTGGAGGAAACTTTGAGCAGTTCTGCACCTATAAAGTGTGAGTTTTGACTGCTCTCAGCAGGAATTGTCGCAGTCACGGTGGGCAGACTGTACAAGCAGCAGGAAGAACACTGGCTAGGTGTAAAGGCTGGAAAGATGACAATTGTAGGCTCATGCACCAGATTGTCCAGTCACGGTGCTCCTATTTTCAACCCCGAAACGTCACCAATTTCTTGTCTCCAGAGACGATGCCTGACCCGCTGAGTTACTCCAGCATTTTGAGTCTATCTCCTACACATCAAACAGGTTACCTTTAACTAATCTCTCGTGATGTCACCTTTCTGCTAATATGTCCAGCCTATTGAAATATTTGTTCAAATAAGACGGCAATCTGTCTGCAGTGTAAGCAACGGTAGTGGAAAAAGTGCTGATCGTGTAGGGGCAGCACAAAGGCACAGCTAATGGAGCTGCAGTTTCACAACTCCTGTGACTCAGGTTAAATCCTGTCTCCGTGGGCTTTGCACATTCTGGCTGTGACCACACAGGTTTCCTCCCACATGGGCGGAAAAGTAAAGGAACCGTGGATGGCAAGAGAGATTGTAAATTTGGTCAAAAAAGAGAAACATAGAAAACAGGTGCAGGCGGAGGCCATTCGGCCCTTCGAGCCAGCACCGCCATTCATTGCGATCATGGTTGATCGTCCCCAATCAATAACCCATGCCTGCCTTCTCCCCATATCCCTTGATTCCAGTAGCCCCTAGAGCTCTATCTAACTCTCTCTTAAATCCATCCAGTGATTTGGCCTCCACTGCCCTCTGTGGCATGGAATTCCACAAATTCACAACTCTCTGGTAAAAAGTTTTTTCTCACCTCAGTTTTAAATGGCCTCCCCTTTATTCTAAGACTGTGGCCCCTGGTTCTGGACTCGCCCAACATTGGGAACATTTTTCCTGCATCTAGCTTGTCCAGTCCTTTTATAATTTTATATGTTTCTTTAAGATCCCCCCTCATCCTTCTAAACTCCAGTGAATACAAGCCTAGTTTTTTTCAATCTTCCCTCATATGACAGTCCCGCCATTCCAGGGATCAATCTTGTGAACCTATGCTGCACTGCCTCAATCACAAGGATGTCCTTCCTCAAATTAGGAGACCAAAACTGTACACAATACTCCAGATGTGGTCTTACCAGAGCCCTATACAAGGAAGGGCAAGCAAAGGGGCTGTGCGAAGTGCAAGCAAGGTTTAAGAGGATCGAAACAGACAGGGCCTTTGAGGAAGATAAAGAATGGAGGAAAGAACTCAAGCAGGTGGATATATGGGGCCAAAAAGGGCACACAAAATAGCTTTTGCGAGTTGGATCATTGACAACCCCTGAGCTTTTTGTACCTACATTAAAAACAAGAGGTTAGCCAGGGAGAAGGTAGGGCTGCTCAAGGATCTAGCCAGGAATATGTGTTTGGAGTCTGGGGATTAGATGATGTACTAGACGAGTATTTTGCATTTGTTTTCACCATGGAGAAGGACATGGAGATCAGCGAGATCAGTGTGGAGAATACTATTGAACAAGGGCAGTTTGCGATTAAGGAGGAGGTGATTTGGGTCTCAAAGAGCATTAAGATTGATAAAGGGGCTGTCCCACAGCGGCAACCAAATTGGAGAGTTTAGGAGAGTTTGAAAAACTGTCATGTTGAAGACCTCCTTCGACTATGTTGAAGACTAACTTTGACTAGCTTCGGGAAAATTGGACACCAAATAGTGGAGAGTGAAGACGACCTCCTTTGATCTCCCTTCGACTATGTTGAAGACTATCCACGACTACCTTCGACTGCCCGCGATTTTTTTCCATGGCGACCTTTTTTCACTTGCGGGCATTTTTCAACACTAGACTGGACACCTAGCTGAGGCCTCGAGTACGCAGGGACTATTCTCGAGCATGAAGGAGAGTTGAAAAGATCTCCTAGGACCTCATGTCGACCATGCTGCAAGTATGAGGTGCGGGCAAACTCGCCATAAATTGCGGATTTGGTCGCCGCAGTGGGACAGCCCCTTTAATATCCAGGGCCTTTTGGGATTTATCCCAAATAAAAATATCCCAGGTTATTGAGAGAGACAAGAGGTGATTTTCGGGAGCCTTGACAAAGATCTTTGTGTCTTCTCTAGCCACAGGCAGTGTTCCAGAGGATTAGGGAGCAGTTGTTCCTTTATTTCTTACTTGCTTACTGCCGATTATGCCTCCTGGCATGAAGGGCAGCAACGAAGGTCCTCCACTCCTGTCTGTTCTGGGCTAGCTTCTGGACACTACCCCAGGTCCCTTCCGGTGTCCAGTGCAGGGCAATTCTTGGGATGCTGTCCAATTCATCCCAGCATCTGTCGATAGCCCTGAAAGTCCATCACGCCCAATAGTGTTGATACCTTCAGTTGCTGTTTCCGTAACATATTACGTTTTACGAGACAGGGTTGTTAGCCCTGTGCTCAACCTCCAACCTGGAGGACCAGTGGATCGCTCTTCATCTCGCCTCTACCCTTCGACCTGTCTAGCATGGGAGACCCTAACAGGAGACAAATCTCCCGCTGGCATAGCTCGAGGGATCACCGAGACACACAAGCTCCCCGACCACGACAAGGTTGCAGTCCTTTATTTCAGGGTTCCATTATTTAAGAAAACATGGTTATTTAATTTAAGATGGGAACTAGAGAGAATTTAGGGAAGTATAGGCCAGTCAACCTCACATTAGTAGTAGGCAAGGTATTGGAGTGGATTCTTCGGGATAGGATATGCTCGAATTTGGAAGAGAATAGGTTAATTAGTCAGTATGGCTCTGTACATGGTAGGTTGTGTCTTACTAACTTGATTGATATTTTTGAGGTGACAAAAGTGATCGATGAGGATAGGGAAGTGAATGTTGTCAGCATTGATTTTAGCAAAGTTGTAAAAAAGGCATATGATATGCTTGCTTTCCTAGGCCGGGGCATTGAGTAGAAGAGTCATGATGTAGGTTTAGATGACTTTGGTTACCTGCATGTGGAGTATTACATGCCATTCAGATTGCCCCATTACAGGAAAAATGTGGAGGCTTTTTCCCAGGACTGAAATATCAAATATTAGAGGGGCAAAGTTTAAAGGGCATCTTTTTTACACTGAGGGCAGTATGTACCCAGAACGCACTACCAGGATAGGTGGCTTTAAAAGATATGGGATATGGATATGTGTAATGGTGGCACAGCGGTAGAGTTGCTGCCCTACAGTGCCAGAGACCCAGGTTCCATCCTAAAGGGGCTGTCCCACTTGGGCAACCTAATTGGCAAGTTTAGAAGAGATTAGGAGAGTTTGAAAAGAAATGTCATGTTGAAGACCTTCTTCGACTATGTACAAGACCTTCTTCAACTATGTTGAAGACCAGCTTCGACTATGTTGAAGACCAGCTTCGACTAGCTACGACTAACTTCGGGAAATGGGACACCGAATAGTGGAGAGTGAAGATGACCTCCTTCGACTATGATGAAGACTACCTACGACTACCCTCGATTAACATGCCGACCTATTAAGACTAAACCTACGAGTAAAAGAGTATTGATTTTTTCCATGGGGAGCTTTTTTTACTCGAGAGCATTATTCAATGTTGTAAAATACGCCGCGAACTAGCTGAGGCCTCGAGTACACGGGGACTACTCTCGAGTATGAAGGAGAGTTACAAAGACCTCCTTTGACCTCGTGTCAACCACGCTGTGAGTATGAGACCAGGGCAAACTCGCCTGAACTCGCGGATTAGGTCACCCAAGTGGGACAGCCCCTTAACTATGGATGCTGTCTGTAAGGAGTTTGTATGTTCTCCCGGTGACCTGTGTGGGTTTCTCCAGGATCTCTGGTTTCCTCCCACACTCCAAAGATGTACAGATTTGTAAGTTAATTGGCTTGGTATAAATTGTAAATTGTCGCCTGCGTGTGCATGTTAGTGTTAAAGTGCCAGGATCACTGGTCGACACAGGTTTGGTGGGCCGAACAGCCCGTTTCCACGCTGTATCTCTAAGCTAAAACAACACCTCTGCCCCTTCTTAGAATTGGAAGAAATTTACGGTTAAGTTTAACAGTTTCTTTTTCCACAGACGCTGTGTGTATTTGTGTGTATTAGCGGTACTTTCTGTAAATGTTTTCAGTTACACGGATATTGTTTTCTGAGTCTCAACGTGAAGTTTGTGCATTGGAAAGAGGTAGCGTAATGTGCCTTATCCCAGATAGCTGGAGAATCACTTGATTTAAGTGAAGCGACCTCCAGAGTCATTCCACATAAAGAAGTTGATTGTTTCACATTTATGTAAAAATAGCAAACATTATAATCTTGGCAACATGAATGTGGAAGTAGCATTTACAGAAACCGCGAAGGCCATTATTTTAACATTTTCTTTTTGCAGCAGACATAACATTTAGTTTGAGCCTCGCATAGTTTTTCAGTTTTGCCACATGCTGTCACAAGTATAATAGGCTTGTTGTTTCAAAAAGAATAAAGTATTCCTTGAATCAGTCTCCAACTATGAAGATGATAATCATTGTATAAACTGGGTGGATAGGCGGTTAAGGGGTGGAGTTGGTTCGTGGTGATATAACCTAATATCTTCTGAAATAATTATATATAATTTCCAAAATATCATGCTTCCCAGAAGAAAATAATGGGATCATTATAAAGGAATGATGTGTCAGGTACAGAGGCACGCAATCTATAAGGAGGAGACATGAGACAGTCCAGACGCTGGAATATGGAGCTGCAGACAATCTGCTGGAGGAACTCGACAAGTTGGGCAGAGTTGACCTAGGCCTTGATGCAGGGTTTTAACCTGAAAACCTGCCGAACATTACTTCCCTCCCACAGATACTGCTCAAGCTGCTTTCTTCCAGCAGATTGTTTGTTGAAATGGTATGTAAACATCTCCATGAACATAGAATGTAGAACACAGGAACAGGCTCTTCAGCCCACAATGTCTGCACTGAACATGATACCAAGTTAATCAGACCTCTCCTGCCTGTGCGTGAGATCAGTTTTCCTCCATTCCCTGCACATCCATGCATCTATCTGAAAGCCTCATGAATGTCACTATCATAACTGCCTCCACCACCACAGCACCTTCCAGGCACCTACTACCACTCTGTGTAAATAAAAATGTAAAAAAACTTGCCCGCATATTTCCTTTAAACTTTGCCCCTCTCACCTCAAAGTTATGCTCTCTAGTCTTTGACTTTTCCACTCTGGGGAAAAGGTTCTGCCTGCCTACACCTCTCATTATTTTATACACTTCTTTCTGGTCCCACCTCCACCTCTGCCATTCCAGAGAAAACAATCCAAGTTTGTCCAACTTCTTATGAACCAATATCCACTCATCTAGACAGCATTCTGGTAAACTTCTTCTCCATCCTCTCTAAAGCCGCTAGTTTGCGGACGACACAACCCTGATTGGACTGATCCAGGATGGGGATGAATCTGCCGACAGACAGGAAGTGTCACAGCTGGCGTCCTGGTGCCATCGCAACAACCTAGAGCTCAATGCTCTTAAGACAGTGGAATTGATTGTAGACTTTTGGAGAACTCCTCCCCTCACCATCAACAACGCCACAGTCACATCTGTGGAGTCTTTTAAGTTCATGGGAACAATCATCTCCAAGGACCTTAAGTGGGGGGCTACCATCGACTCCACAGTCAAATAGGCACAACAGAGGATGGACTTCCTACGGCAGCTGAGGAAGCACAATCTGCCACAGGGAATGATGGTCCAATTCTACATGGCCATCGTAGAGTCTCCTCACCTTCTCATCATGGTCTGGTTTGGCTCAGCCACCAAGCACGGCACCTGGAGGCTGCAGCGAATCGTCCGATCAGCTGAGAAGGTTATTGGCTGCAAGCATATCATATGCATTGGCTTCCCTCCATTGATGAACTGTACGCTGCAAGGGCCAGGAAGCGAGCGGGCAAGGTCATCTCCGACCCCTCTCACCCTGGCCACAAACTGTTTGACTGGAAGGCGACTCCAGACTGTCAAAGCTGCCACAGCCAGACATAAAAACAGTTTTTATCCACGAGTAGTCCTTCAAAAGATTGCGGGCTGCAGGAGTGGGGTGCCGTTGTGTATGGCTACTCTGCCTGCAGTCCGCCAGGCCCTTTCACCCTTTTTTATTTTTATTTTTAGTCCTGTCAAAAAACAAATGTTAGTTGGAGGTCTTTTATGTGGTGGGTGGGGGAGGGGAAGGGGGAAACTTTATTTCCTGGTCCCTACCTGGTCGGAGAGGCGGCTTCCCTCAGAGCTGCTTCTTCGCCCCTTCCTCGCGGCCTACCATTGAAACTGGAGCGGCGTTTCCTGTCGGGACACGCCGGGATTACAGTTTCGGCGGCAGCACAGCGCTGGGACTCCAACACGGAGCGGGCGATGCCTTACCGGGTCGCCGTGCGGTAAGCTCCGGAGTGCTGTGACCGCCGACTCCAACATCCGAGGAGCTGTGGCTGCGGGCGTCCAGCCACGGGCGGCGCTGGATTTAAAACACCGCGGAGCCTGGGATCCAAGATCGCCAGAGTCGGAGCTCCAACCAGCGCGGCCTGAGGACTTCGGGTGCCGCGGTCTCCGGGGAGGAAGCGGCCGCTCCAGACATTCCAAGCCGCTGAGGAGTGTTCACCCGACGCCGGAGTTCCAGCTTTCCGGCAAAGAGGGCCTGAAAACATCGGACTGGCTGCGGAGGCCACAAATAGGCCCCGACCTCGGGTGTTTCACAGAGGAAGAGGACTAAACTTTTTGATGCCTTTCCCCACAGTGGAATTTTTTGATTCTGTTGTGGGGGACATTCATGTTGAATTCTATAATGTGTTGTGTCATTTTTCTATATTTTTAATTTTTCTATGGATGTACGGAAACTTTATTTCTTTTATGCAAAGCATATGGTTTCAACACGAGTTGATTTAAATGTGCTATATAAATAAAATGTACTTAATTACTCTACTCGTCAGCCAAACATCTGTAGCCTCCCTTTGATCAGGTATTTTGTTGGTTCACATGCTTGATCAATGGTGTTTTATCATTAATGTTTTATTATTATTATTAATGTTTAGTGTTTTCCGAGTCATTCGTAACTGTCACCGTATGTCATGGTGTTACTTGTGGGCGGAACACCAAGGCAAATTCCACATATGTGAATACTTGGCCAATAAACTTACTTACACGCAATGAAGATGAAGGCAATACATGCCATATACTTTTTTTTATACCACTCTACCTACTTGCATTGCCATTTTCAGGGAGCTATCAACTTGGACTCCAAGATCCCTCTGAATATCATGAGTGAAGGTGACCCCATTTCTTCCGTTACTATCTTTCCCTACTGAAAGCAATACTAATCAGAGCTCCATGATCAGGAGATGTCTCACACCCTCTGCGATGTAAAATAAAGGCCCAAGCTGGCATTCACAGTTTTACCACTCTCCTTCCTCAATGTGGGCAATGCCAGTTAAACTACATTAACTGCTGGTTCAAGGAAGACCTTTCTTTCTTAATAAACTTATTCAAAGAATATTGTATGAACCCTCGCCATCAGTCTGAAGGGTGTCGACCCGAAACGTCGCCCATTTCCTTCGCTCCATAGATGCTGCCTCACCCACTGAGTCTCCAGCTTGTTTGTCTACCTTTGTAATAACTCCAGTGTATTAAGAACAACCAGGTTTACTATAGCAGTATAATTAAGTTACTGGGCTAATATCCAAAGGCCTGAACTATTGATCCAGAGTTGCGAGTTGATATCTCATCATGGCATCTAGGGAACGTCAATTCAAATGATTAAATACATTTTTGAAATGTAATAAAATGCTAGTCTCAATAATGGTGACAATGGTAATCAGACTGTCAACAACCCATCTGGTTTGCTAACGTGCTTCAGGAGAGGAATCCAGCGTCATTATCTTTCTACAAGTGACTCCAAACACTGAAATGTGGTTGGCACTTAATTGCCACCTCAGTTCATAGGCAATTTGAACAGGCAATAGATGCTATCATTGCCATCAGATCCACATGCATGCAAAAAAAAGTTTTAATTGATGAATTTACATTCATTACTTCAATGTGCTTTATTTGTCACATGTGCAACTGCAGAGTGCAATTCTTTTTGTGTATTGACATATGCAGGCACCACCATGTTTTGGTACCAATTCCAAAGCCTGGTCCATCCACGTGCTCGGTGTACTGGAGCAGTTCCCCATCTAGGTAAGCTGCTGGTTCCTGCAAGGGCTCCCTCCGCCGCTCTCAACCGGATCGGCCTGTGAAACGGCTTTCCTCTCCTCGCCTGGACATCTTTGTGTCCTCCCTCCTACGGTTCACCCTCCTGCCGGCCTTTGCTCCTCACATTCGGCGTCTGCAGCAGCACCCTCCTTGTTCCGCGATCGGCTGAGACGATCGGATTCACATCAACCAGAACTTTACCCCAATGTGGCTCAGTAGGGGTTTGGTTCCCATGGCACTTTTCCAAGCACACTGTTCTGATGAAAGGCCATCAACCAGAAACATTCATTGTTTCCCTCTCCACAGAAGCCGCTTGGCTCACTGGGAGCTTCCAGCATTTTCTGTTTTTGTCTCCCATGGAGTTGTTGCCAACATTCCTCCCTGAACCGCTACTGCAAACACCAAATTAACTGCAGGCTCATCTCACGGTCCTTTGTGGGATAATGTTATCCACAAAATGGTTGCCACATTTGCTTAAGAGCAGCATTGTTTGACAAAAGGCAGTCGTTGTGCAAGACACGAAAGGAAATTACGTGAATGCAGTTCATTCAATGTTTTACCAGCATGACAGAGCTCTGATAATGCTCCATGTATGAGCCTAGGTAGTTCCATGCAATGATTTTCAGCTTCACTGCATTACCGTGAGCCTGAACGGCTCCCTTTTGCTCTAATCTGAAACATTCTGCTGGATTTTCTGCACTGTTATCCCCTCTATAGGTAAAGCCTGCATTAGAGAGCAATCTTCACTCTGCTGCAGATGCATTACTTACCGTGATATAGAATCCATTGAAATAGTAAACTTCTACAATAAATGCCAGTTGTACTGAGGTTATTGATCTGCAAGACACAATAGGAAATTACATGAATTACCGTGTTAATTTAGATAATCCATTTTCAAAATCCGCTATTCTAGCCCTTTGCGTCTGTCTTTGGTTTAAACCAGCATCTGCAGCTCCTCCCTTCACATCTTTCTTTCTGCAGCGATAACACTGACCCACAGTGTAAAAGGAAATATAGGCCGTTATGTTTGTCAAAGGCATATTAGATTTAAGCTGAAGATAAATTAAAGATATGACAACTTCATACAAGTAATAGACACTGGAACCTCTTCGCTAACAAGGCCTGAACAATTTTGTCTATGAATGCAACTTGAATAATCGTTTATCCTACACTATGCAAGATTGAGCCGAGGAATAAAGTGGTAATTTTCCATGGTTTTCCTCAAGCAAGTATTTTTAATCCTGTTGCATTTTCCAGGAATTAGTCTAATTAGTCCTAGGGAATAACAGATCCCATGGTTACAATCTATAATTTGAAAAAAATCGAATAAGCTAGGTCTTGCACGAAGAAAGAAATTCTGGAAATTCTGTGCTGCAGATTCAGTGTTTCCCCATTCATAGAACAGTACAGCACAAGGAATGGGGCCCTTTGGCCCTCAATGTTTGTGCTGAAATTCATGCTGACGGCCTTTGGAACAAAACCGGCTATATGAAGTACATCATATCAGATGTACTGTATAAATCGGAAATATCCATGCTGGCATCCATAGGGAACCACTTTCATGTTTTGGCATACATGTCCTTACCTGCTAGTTTTTTCCAAGCTAGGCATGGCTGAGAACAGAACCCTTCACCTACATTCCTGGGCATGTATCCAAATGGGCGTCTGTGGCAAGAGCGACAGTAACTTCAGTTGCTTACTGGTACAATAACATTGCTAACATTACTGGCTTAATCCATTTGTACCAATTGCATTGGCCACTTACCTACTGGCCCAGACCTGCTCACTTTCACCTCTTCTCCATGGTAAAATGCAGGTATGAAGGAAGCTATCTGTACACATCCATTTGCCTTCAGCCCCTTACTAAACAACTGTGTCACATTTTGTTTAATGACCCAATTGCATTGAACCCTGGGTTGCCTTACTGCATCATTGCAAATTGTCGTCTGCTTTAAGTGCATATGTTCTTTGCCTCTAAAGACAAAGAAAGCTAGCCCCATTAAACAATTTATAAAAGAGTTATTAAAATTCTTAATTTTATTTGGAGCCAAGGCCTAGAAATTTGTGTTTCAGTTGGATGAAACACGACTCAAATTCCCCATGACTACATAGGTTTTCCCCTAGGCTCTCTGGTTTCCAAGGACATAGAAACGTAAAGAAACATAGAAATAGCTGCAGGACTAGGCCATTCGGCCCTTCAAGCCAGCACCACCATTCAATATGATCATGGCTGATCTAAAATCAGTACCCTCTTCCTGCTTTTTCCCCCCCATATCCCTTGATTCCTTTAGCCCCAAGAGCTAAAATCGAACTATTTCAAAAATATCCAGTGAATTGGCCTCCACTGTTTTCTGTGGCAGAGAATTCCACAGATTCACAACTTACTGGGCGAAGAAATGTTTCTTCATCTCAGTCCTAAATGGCCTATCCCTTATTCTTAAACTGTAACCCCTGGTTCTGGACTCCCCAACATCGGGAACATTTTTCCTGCATCTAGCCTGTCCAATCCTTCAAGAAATTTATATGTTTCTATAAGATCCTTCTAAATTCCTTTGAATACAAGCCCAGTCGACCCATTGTCATATGTCACACAGTACTGCAGGTGTGGTCTCACCACTGCCCTGTACATCTGCAGTAGGACCTCCTTGCTCCTAAACTCAAATCTTCTCGCAATGAACGCCAACGTTAGCTTTCTTTCAGTGACTGATGTACAAGCACATCCTGGTCTCATTGCACTTCCCCTTTTCCTAATCCGACACCATTCAGATAATAATCTGCTTTCCTGTTCTTGCCAGCAAAGTGGATAACCTCACATTTATCCACTTTATACTGCACCTGCCATGTATCTGCCAATTTACCCAACCTATCCATGTCACCCTGCAGCCTCATAGCATCCTCCTCGCAGTTCACCCAGTGCCACCCAGTTTTGTGTCATCCGCAAACTTGGACATTTAATTTCCTCGTCTAAATCATTAATATATATTGTAAATAACGGAGGTCCCCACTGAGACTTGCGGCACCCCACTAGTCACTGCCTGCCATTCTGAAAAGGACCCGTTAATTCCTACTCTTTGCTTCCCGTCTGCCAACCAGGTCTCTATCTATGTCAATACCCTACTCCCAATGCCATATACTCTAATTTTGCACACTAATCTCGTGTGGGAACTTGTCAAAGGCTTTTTGAAAGTCCAGATACACCTCATCCACTGGCTCTCCCTTATCCATTCTACTTGTTACATACTCAAATTCCAGGAGATTAGTCAAGCGTGATTTCCTCTTCATAAATCCATGATGACTTTGACCACCCAAAGGAGATATTAAAAAAAGAGGTGAATATGGAGGGAATAAAAATTATTAGTCTAGGATTAGAATTAAAATGGGTTCTTATTGTACACAAGATGGCGTCGCGTGCACAACGCGAGGCTCTGTGTCTCCGTAGTTTCAGCAATTTATTTTTAGTTGTGTTAATAAATAACTTAGTTTTCGCCCGGACCACTCGAGCGAAGACTCTGTACGGCCATCAGGAGCTACTGGAGCTCGGCCGTCTCCATGTAACGAGCCCCAGAAGCGACTTTCAACTGCCGCCGGAGATCGCCAGGACACCGTGGTCTAGCGGGCCAGCTCCCCCGACAGGAAGTGCCCGGAGGCGGAGCAGGGACCGCAAACAAAGACGTGGGAAGCGCGGAGGCTATCGAACTAGGCTGAAATCAAACCCGCACCAGCCAGCTCTGCCCAGCATTTTCCTCGCGAATGTCCGGTCCCTGGTGAGTAAAATCGACGAACTGCGGCTGCGGATCACCACACACAAACGGATCGCCGACTGCAACGCCATGGTCTTCACCGAAACATGGCTCACCGACAACATCCCGGACAACGCCATCGAGCTGGAGGGGCACACTGTCTTTCAGGGCCGATAGAACAGCGAGGACTCCGGTAAGACCAAGGGCGGCGGACTGTGCATTTATGTGAATAACTCATGGTGCACAGACGTTGTAGGATTGGTAGTCACTGCTCTGCTGACCTGGAATACCTGATGATAAATTGCAGGCCCTTCTATCTGCCCCAGGGAATTTACATCGACTGTTATCACTGCAGTCTATGTACCCCCGGATGCTAATGCCAGGCTAGCAATGGAGGAGCTGCAAGCTGCTATCAGCAAACAACTAACTGCACACCCAGAGGGGGCTTTTATTGTTGCGGGTGATTTTAACCACTCCAACCTTAAAAACTGTACTCCCCAGATTCCACCAACATGTATCCTGCCCAACCAGAGGAAACAAGACTCTGGACCTAGTATACACCAATATTACTGAAGCGTACAAAGCCCTCCCCTTCCCCCACCTGGGACAGTCTGACCACCTCTCTCGTTCCTGCTCCCAAATACACACCTCTGATCAGATGTGTGAAACCTACCACGAGGACTGTGAAGGTCTGGCCTGAGGGGGGCTGTCTCTGTTTTACAGGAACAGTTTCAGCAAACAGACCCACCTTCAACTCCCAAGTGGACATCAACTCATACACCTCAACAGTTCTGGACTACATAAAATTCTGCACGGACAACGTCGCTACCACAAAGAGATAAAGACCTTCCCTAACCAGAAGCCGTGGATGACGCCGCTTTTAGATCTGGCGATGCTGAGGGATACCGCTCATCCAGGGCCAATCTGAAAAAAGGGAATCAGGAATGCTAAACTCAATCATAAACGGTGGATCGAGGAGCATTTCCAAAACAACTCTGACTGCAAAAGTTTTTATAGATATGTGAAGAGAAAGAGTTTAGTTAAAACAAATGTAGGTCCCTTGCAGTCAGAAACAGGTGAGTTGATCATGGGGAACAAGGATATGGCGGACCAATTGAATAACTACTTTGGTTCCGTCTTCACTAAGGAAGACATAAATAATCTGCCGGAAATAGCAGGGGACTGTGGGTCAAAGGAGGAATTGAGTGAAATCCAGGTCAGTCGAAGTGGTGTTGGGTAAATTGAATAGATTAAAGGCCGATAAATCCCCAGGGCCAGATAGGCTGCATCCCAGAGTACTTAAGGAAGTAGCTCAGGAAATAGTGGATGCATTAGTGATAATCTTTCAAACTCTTTAGATTCTGGAGTAGTTCCTGAGGATTGGCGGGTAGCAAATGTAACCCCTCTTTTTAAGAAGGGAGGAGAGAAAACGGGGAATTACAGACCAGTTAGTCTAACATCGGTAGTGGGGAAACTGCTAGAGTCAGTTATTAAAGATGGGATAGCAGCACATTTGGAAAGTGGTGAAATCATTGGACAAAGTAGCATGGATTTTACAAAAGGTAAATCATGTCTGACGAATCTTGTGGAATTTTTCGAGGATAACTAGTAGCGTGGATAAGGGAGAACCAGTGATGTGGTATACTGGACTTCCAGAAGGCTTTCGACAAGTCCCACATAAGAGATTAGTATACAAACTTAAAGCATACGGTTATTAGGTTCAGTATTGATGTGGATAGAGAACTGGCTGGCAAACAGGAAGCAAAGAGTAAGTAAACGGGTCCTTTTCACAATGGCAGGCAGTAACTAGTGGAGTACCGCAGGGCTCAGTGCTGGGACCCCAGCTGTTTACAATATAATATTAATGATCTGGATGAGGGATTGAAGGCAATATCTCCAAGTTTGCGGATGACACTAAGCTGGGTGCAGTGTTCGCTGTGAGGAGGATGCTAGGAGACTGCAAGTGACTTGGATAGCTGGGTGAGTGGGCAAATGTTTGGCAATGCAGTATAATGTGATAAATGTGAGTTATCCACTTTGTGGCAAAAACAGGAAAGCAGACTATTATTTAAATGGTGGCCGATTAGGAGAAGGGGAGATGCAGCGAGACCTGGGTGTCATGGTACACCACATTGAAAGTAGGCATGCAGGTGCAGCAGGCAGTGAAAAAAGCGAATGTATGGTACTTTCATAGCAAAAGGATTTGAGTACAGAGCAGGGAGGTTCTACTTCAATGGTCTTGTATGGTGAGACACACCTGGAATTGCGTACAGTTTTGTCTCCAAATCTGAGGAAGGACATTAGCCATAGAGAGAGTGCAGAGAAGGTTCACCAGACTGATTCCTGGGATGTCAGGACTGTCTTATGAAGAAAGACTGGATAGACTCGGTTTATACTCTCTGGAATTTAGGAGATTGCGAGGGGATCTTATAGAAACTTACAAAATTCTTAAGGGGTTGGACAGGCTAGATGCAGGAAGATTGTTCCCGATGTTGAGGGAAGTCCAGGACAAGGGATCACAGCTTAAGGATAAGGGGGAATCCTTTAAGACCGAGATGAGAAAGACTTTTTTCACACAGAGAGTGGTGAGTCTCTGGAACTCTCTGCCACAGAGGGTAGTTGAGGCCAGTTCATTGGCTATATTTAAGAGTGAGTTGGATGTGGCCCTTGTGGCTAAGGGGATCAGAGGGTATGGAGAGAAGGCAGGTACGGGATAACTGAGTTGGATGATCAGCCATGATCATATTGAATGGCGGTGCAGGCTCGAAGGGCTGAATGGCCTACTCCTGCACCTAATTTCTATGTTTCTATGTTTCTATGACCCCAGGCGCATGTGGCAAGGAATCAAATCCATTGCCGATTACCATAAAGTCAACCCGCCCCCCACGCCCCAGACAACGCCTCCCTTCCTGACGAGCTAAACCATTTCTATGCTCGCTTTGACCGGGACAACAAAACTCCAGCCATCAAAGTTGCTCCACCCCCCGCATGAACAACCCTCATCTCTCCATCTCTGCTGTACAAGATGCACTGAGCAAGGTGAATGACACAAAGCTGCCGGCCCCGATGGCATCCCCGGGCGGGTGCTCATGGCATGTGCTGGGACAACTATCCCTGGTCCTCACTGACATTTTCAATCTGTCACTGGCCCAGGGTGTCGTCCCCACTTGCCTCAAGACATCTACCATTGTGCCAGTGCCCAAACAATCAGCGACAGGGAGTCTCAACGATTTCCGGCCAGTGGCACTCACCCCTGTCATAGCCAAGTGCTTTCGAGGCTGATCTTGGCTCACCTCAAAGCCAGCCTCCCCCCCACCACTGGACCCCCATCAGTTTGCCTACCGGACCAACAGGTCTACAGAGGACGCCATATCGGCGGCCCTACACTCTGCCCTGACCCACCTGGACAGCAATAACACCTACATCAGGTTGCTGTTCATTGACTTCAGCTCCACCTTTAACACTGTCATACCCGCTAGCTTGATCACCAAACTCAGCGGTCTTGGCATCTCTCCACTTCCCTCTGCAATTGGACACTGGATTTCCTCACTAACAGACCACAGTCTGTTAGGTCAACAACCTCACCTCCTCCACTATAACACTGAACACTGGCGTGCCACAGGGCTGTGTGCTCAGCCCTCTCCTCTACTCCTCGTCACCCATGACTTGCATCCCTAAGCATGGCTCCAACGCCATCATAAAATTTGCCGACGACACTACGGTGGTAGGACTGATCAGTCGATAACGACGAGTCAGCCTACAGGGAGGAGGTCCAGCACCTGACAACCTGGTGTGCCGATAACAACCTCGTCCTCAAACTCCCAGAAGACGAAGGAAATCATTGTTGACTTTAGAAAGAACAGAGGGGGCAGACACATCCCCATCCATATAAACGGGACTGAGGTGGAGCGGGTCTCCAACTACAAATTCCTCGGGGTACACATCTCGGAGGATCTGTCCTGGTCCCTCAAAACCTCCAAGCTGATCAAAAAGGCGCAGCAGCGCCTTACTTCCTGAGGTGGCTCAAAAAAGCCCACCTGTCCCCCCTGATCCTGACCAACTTTTACCACTGTACCATCGAAAGCATCCTGACCACCTGCTTTACGGTATGGTACAGCAGTTGCACCAATAGCAGACAGGAAGGCACTACAACGGGTGGTGAAAACCGCCCAGCACATCATCGGTGCCCCGCTCCCTGCCATGGATGCCCTCCACCGAAAACGGTGTCTGAGACGGGCCGGGAAGATCATCAAAGACCCCTCCCACCCTAACCATGGACTGTTTGCCCTCCTACCATCAGGGAGGCGGTACAGGAGCCTCAGGTCCCGCACTAGTAGGATGAGGAGTAGCTTCTACAATAACACCATCGCACTGCTGAACTCGGAGTCCCGCCGATAGATTTCTCCAGTCTCTCCGTCCACATTGTCTGCATTCTGTATCTATTTATATATTGCTATTACTACGAACTGACGCTAAACTGCATTTCGTTGTACCCATACTTGTATCTGTGCAATGACATTAAAGTTGAATTGAATTGAATTGAATTATTGGTTGGGTGGACTTGGTGAGCCAAAGGCCCTTTTACCTGACTGTAGTTCACTATGACAGAGGAAATGGGTTCAAAATCTTATCTAGTTTATTCACAAGTTCTTTAGAGAGTGACTGACTATGGCCCTTCACAGACCTTGTCAACAGACTGACCTGTGTCCTCAACAGACTAATCCTTGACCTTCATGGACACACTCTGGACCTTTCCACACACACTGATGCAACCCAAACCCATTGTGTCAATGGTGGGCAATCCCAGAATAACATCCTGCAGGGAAACTGCATCAGTAGTGCAATGATATCTGAGCCCCAAAAGTACTGAGCTGAAACTACAGAAATTCCACTTTTATGGATCAATGTGGAAATTGCCAATATTGCATTTCACTCACACAAAAGACCATTTTCAATTGTATCATGCTGGAAAAAAAAGCATGATTATGTGACTGAATGCCCAGTCCACAGCACCCACTTTACAAAGAGCAAGTTAGCAGCAACATCTTTTCATTTTGCCTCATGTTGATCCATAGAACTTCAACAATCCAATTGCCTTCTAACACAATGTACTGGGAGGTCCGAACCCTCATTGATTATGCATTGGATATTAATAGACTAAGCTTTCCCATTTACAATTTTGATTTAAAAGTTATTTAATCTATTCTGCTCTTTGTATATTTTGGACAGCATTTATATATTTGTATGCGAGATGGTAATATGCATTTCCTTCAACTACTAAAGGAACAGTTTCACAGCAATATTGAGTTACCTGCAATAGCAGCCTTTTGGCCTCTTGCCAATGAATCTCGATCTCAGTGGGTTCAGCGGTGTCTGCAGGCAATTTGACTGTAGGGGTGCGAGAAGAGCGAGTGCTTAATTTAATCTCATTCATAGAGTCCACCTATCCACAGGGTCTCTGTGCAATGGTCTGAAGCGGGAAATATGATGAACATTTTCCTGGCTCTCCCTGGTCTGGGAATGCCATGCTTTTTCTGCTATGCTACCTGGAAGGTCCCCTATGAACATGGTCTTTGCTGCACGTCAACACTTGAAGCAATGCAGGAAGTGGCATGGAGGTTGAGGGGAGGCCCAATAGAAGCATATAATATTATGAGAGGCAAAGCTGAAAGGTGTGCAGGGTCTATGTTTGTTGTGTTTGTCTCGTTCTAACAAGGTGAAGAATTAATAAGAATTTGATACAATAGTAATCACTATAGGTACATGGAACATAGAATAGTACAGCGCAGGGACTGTCCCTTGGATCCACAATGTCTGTGCCAACCATGATGCAATTAAACAAATCTCCTCTGCCTGCACATGATTCATATCCCGCCATTCCCCTTTCTAAAGTCTCTTAAATGCCACTATCACGCTTTGCACAATGTCCAAGTGCTAAGAATATCATTAACATCTTTAGGAATATTCTTGCACACGACGCTGTTTAGGCTGCATCTCTTTATGCACTTCATCAGACTAACCCTCAGGCAGGAGAGATGTTAAACTAGCAATGCCTGGACCATAAAATAACACTTCATTTTCCTGAAACCTTGCACAGATGGATATCTTAACGTACTTCACATATAATACATCGCCTTTGAAGGGAGCCCTTTCTCATTGTGAAACAAGTGCAGTGATCCACAGCAAATCCTGTACAAATCCACTTTTATAGGTATTGTTTGAGCAGATAGGCGAGGCTCAGAGAACTCTTGCTCAAGACCTCTTACATTCTGCTGATACAGCAAAGCAGGGGGAAGAGCAAATCTTGCATTGTAACACTCCCTCCTCAACATCTCTAATCGAAAAAAGTGCGCCTTCTACATTCGCTCCTTAGAAGATGCTGCTCAACATCATTAATCTAACACTTCAGTGGGAGATGAGCCCAAGCTA
Source organism: Okamejei kenojei (assembly GCA_035221665.1). Lineage (NCBI taxonomy): Eukaryota > Metazoa > Chordata > Chondrichthyes > Rajiformes > Rajidae > Okamejei > Okamejei kenojei. The sequence goes on from CM069132.1 coordinate 128,201,265, forward strand.
GTGGGGGAGCACTAACCTATGAAAAGTGCACCAGTCCTCTATTCAACAAACAATTCGGCCAAATTGTTTCCCTGGGCTATACAAGCTTTTAATTACCAGCCCAGGAATGGTGCTTCAACCCTCAATCTAATGCACATAGCTAACTAAGGCAGCCCTACGATCAATCTCCATTTTGTACCACAGTTGTTGATGCAGCAAATGGATTTAAATTAGTCCGAAATTTCTTACAAATCCAAAGACCTTCCAGACCTATGCCATTAAGATCAACTTCCTATACCTTTATCGCCTCAAGATTTGATTACACCAACACATTTACTGGACCTCCATTCAGACCCTACAAATTTAAGGACACTCAAAGCTGTGTTGCATGTGCCCTAAATCGCACACCGTTTCATTCACCTACACTTCAAGCCTGCTGATTCACACAGGCCAAATTCAAAAATGTACTTCCATCAAAACTTTCCACCTCAAATCCCTCAAGGGCCTTGCATTTCCAGTGCCATTTCTCCTTCCCCTCAGCCAACAGTGAACCATTCTACATTTCCTGAAGGGTCCCTATCTGAAACTTCACTCATTCCTTCTCTCCAGAGATGCTATGCTGCCTGTCCCACTGTTACTCCAGCATTTTGTGTCTATCAATGTTTCCTCGATCTGCATATTTTTCTATAAACCAGCATATGCAGTTCCCTGAATTTACTTTTATCTGTCGTTTTCACATCTTACCCTTCCATATCTCTAATGTCCCTCGCCCGACTCATTCTGAAGGGTCTCGACATGAAACGTCATCCATTCCTTCTCTCCTGAGATTCTGCCTGTCCCTCCTAGTTACTCCAACATTGTGTCGATCTTCATTGCTTTGTTGGCAATGACATTACATCCATAGCCAGAGATTCATGCTGAGGATTGCAGACACAAAATGCAGGAGAAATTCAGCAGGATAGGCAGCATCTCTGGATAGAAGGAATGGGTGACTTTTCAGGTCAACAGCCTTCTTCAGACAGTCAGAGGAGAGGGAGTCACAGAGATAAGGAAGGGCAAGGTGTGAAAACAGGACATCAAAGGAGACGAGGCTCAAGGGATATGTAGATCATTGTTACCTAGGAGAAGGTGACATTTCACTAAATTTAACTCCATATTACCCCATCATTGTTAACTCATTGACATCAACTGCACTCTGGTATATTCTGCACTCTGTTATTTTTTCTTTGTTCTACTTCTTGTACTTGTGTATGGCTCGATTGTGATCATGGAGAGTATTATGTAATTTAATGGGACAGCACACAAACAAAAGCTTTCCTCGTGACAATAAACTAATACAAACATCAAAATGTCTGCTTTGCCCCAAATAATACATTTTTGAAATAAACAAATGAGTATTGCCTGGACACCGTTCACTATCACTGCAGACCATCTGTTCGGCAGCAATGTAGGTTATTACATTCTGTAAGTGAGCTGGACTAGAAAAGTGTTAAGGTACTTCAAGACACAAGTTATAATGAAAGACCAGTAATTGCCAACTACTGAGGAGCCCAAATTCTGGCCAAATTACCACTTACGGGCATGAAGAATCAGATCATAAAAAGTTAAGTGCACACACCTCCCCTCCTCCCAAAGAAGGAATATTCACAACCAGTGCCGTACAAATCAAACAACCTTGTTAAGACTGGATACAATTTGCATATAAATGAAACTGTTCCACCACCCATCGTTCAACAAGATGCTGGATGCGGCTAAAAGCCATTCTCCATTGAATGAGCCATCCGTCTTCGCTGTAGATCAGTGCTGTGGCACGAGACTCGTTTTGTTATTAGCAGTTTGCCAAGATACAGGGAAGAAGAATGAAGTGGGAGAGCACAGCTGAGCAATTTACCATGAGTACCATTTACACTATTTTCATTAGCAGACTATTTAGTTTATTGACTTTAAAAAAGACAAAGTACTGCAGTAACTCAGCAGGTCAGGCAACTTCTCTGGAGAACATGGACCCTTCTACAGACATGCTGCCTGACCTGTTATTCCAGCACTGTATTTTTTCTATAAGCCAGCAGCTGCATTTTCCTGTATTTAATTTATCACTTTACAAAATAGAACATCAAATTCTCCAATTTACAAACTATTTTTTTTTTTTTTTTTTAATTTCTCCCTTCCTGTGCCACACCTCTACTCGCAACTATTTCTCCCCTTCCACCTATATTCCTTCCACTGGCTTCGTAATTCACACCTCTCCTGTCCTCCTCGCACCTGTTTCTCCCCCACACTGGTCTTTGTCCAACCATTTGCCTATCAAAAATCCCCCTCACCTGTACCCACCCATCTCTCCAGGCTTTGTGCTGCCCTACTACTCTTCCAGCTCGAGTCTTCCACAATCTCCTACCCCTCACAATTATGAACAGTCTGAAGGGGCCCAACTCGAAACAGTCACTGGCATGAAATACTGATGCTGATCAACTCATAAATGGAATCTGAGCAGATGAGATGCAACTTTTAACAATGTATGTTATGAATAAAGATAAAAGATCACATTCCCATTGGTCTGATCAGTGATCAAAGCAGAACCTACCATTGAGAGCCACTAGTTACTAAAAAAGAAATAAGATATTACTTATTATTACCATGTAACGAGATGCATTATTGATCAAGGACTTGCGAGCCATTTGCATTAGGCAGAGATGAGCGTAACAAGAACTAGTGAGCAATGCATTATACTGAGCTAAATGCAGGATCCTATCCCACGCAGTTGTTATACTTGTTCTGCACCAGCCACATCGAATCTATGGCAAAAAGATACAGCAGCACCTCTACTTCCTTTGTAGGCTGAGGAAGATCAGCATGTACAAGAGGGAGAGGGCGAAAAGTGCTGCAAATTTGAGAGTTGGCTATGTACCAAATGATACTGCGACCAATAATCAGGAAGCAAAAGCTTGACGGACTCTGCAATTGCATTGTAACCCAATGCCTTCAGCAGATCTCATGTTCAGAATTATTGATACAACACATGTTGAACTAAGCATTATACATTTCTACTGGCTAGTAAATAGTGGATGGAAGCATATTACATGCAAATATTGAAGGAAATAATTAAGCACAACAAAATGTAATTAACGCACAGCACATTCCAACTCCTTTGCAAGGCAAAGCAGGTGGTTGGAGCACTAAATAAAAATGCTGGGGCAAGTAAACTGCTGCTGTTTTTTAGCCCAAGCACAAAGCCTTTTCAAAAACTGCTACCAGATTTTAAATGAATTTCTTACACAGCGATTATATAGATCATTATGCAGATTAGGTTTTGAGTGTACATTAAAAATCCTCAAATCTTCTCGAGTACATAATCAATTTCTCGAGTTAATGGATTTGGCCAATATCTTAATGCATTCCCATGCAAGATACAATTACAAATTGATTTTGAGAGAAAATGCAAAAAATTTCAATTACAACCAGCAATCTGCACTGTGAACTCTAGGCACTATTGAAAGGATATGGAGACAAATAAAGGGCCTGTCCTACTTTACGAGGCAATTCATGAATTCTGAGTTATTCACAAATTCTCCCAAGTTTTCTCCTCGATTCAAACTCGCAGAATGTTCGTAACGGGTCCTTAGGTATATCGTAGGTACTCGGGGCATCCTCACGACTATTTTTTAAACTCGTGGACATTTTATCAGGCTGGAAAAACGTCCCGACTTACCTGATGCCCCGAGTACCTATGGCTGGCATAACTAGCCACTACGCTATATCTAAGGACTCCTACGGACCCGTTACGAACATTCTGCGAGTTTGAATCAAGGGGGAAACTCGGGGAGAATTTGTGAATTACCTTGTAAAGTGGGACGGGTCCTTAACTGTGCAGGTGCTGAAATCTTAAATTAAACAGTTTTGGGAGCCACTCAATCAGGCAGCATCTCTGGAGGACATGAAAAGGCAATGTTTTGAGTTGAGATGAGTCCGAAGAAGGTTCCCAAAACATTGTTTATCCATGTCTTCCAGAATGCTACCCGACCCAGAGTTACTCAGGCAAATGTGTTTTACTTGAAAGGATTTGGGGATTGGCTGCAGTTTTATCAATAGCACCAAACAAGGTGCAATGCTCTTCTTAGGGAGAAGAAATACATCAAATCAGATTGAGATTTAAACATGGTCATTACAGTATTGTCCAACTAAGGTGTAAAGCAGGTTATGAAACTGTCCAATCTTTTATGTCTTGCATAGTTTTGTGCTTAAAATATCAGTGCTTTCAACAGGCAGGTGGAGAAGGGTCCAGACCTGAAACATTGGCTCTACATGTGCTCCAGAGATGCTGTTCGACTTACTGAATTGAATCAGCAACCCCCCCCCCCCCCCAATAAAAGGGATGTGTACATGGAAAAATGTTCCTACTCTGAGCTTGCATGTGTAATCTGGGTCTTACTGCATTTGGCCTCCTTAGGGTTCCAAGCACGACCCATCACCCCCCCCCCCCCCCCCCCCCCCCCCCCCCCCCCCCCCCCCCCCCCCCCCCCCCCCCCCCCCCCCCCAAGATAAAGAAAACCCAAGACGATGTGGGGAATATGGCAATCTCACTCCAAAACAAGTGGACCACCCCACATGCACAATAAAACCACGAGACTTTAATCAGAATTAGAGAAAAAATATATTTCATCTTTTCAATCAATTGGAACAGGAAACATAAAGAGCAGGAGTGCACACCAGTATACATCAGTTTCCCTAGTTCTGTTAGCTCAAGAAATCCATTTTCCTCATGCATTCCCTGAGCTACACAAAATGTATCTAGAAACACAAATTCATCTTTATACAAAGTGTGCAAATGAGAAACCTTTCGTGGGGCATGCCAGAACTCTGGTATAGAATATATTAAAATCAGAGGTCCCTTGTTCAACAGAGAGTCTTCTTTCAAATGACAGCTCCTCAAGTTCATGATTGTCTTTTCACATAAAGTGCACTTGTCCAACAGAATGGAACCACGAGTGGCTCGATTTGGAACTCAAGTCATACAAACTCCAGTTTTCCATGTCCGCTGTACATCCCCCAGTGAACCAAGGAGAGAAGCCTGTCATTACTGAGGTCGGAGTGTCTGATCTTATCGCAGGTCATACAGCAGTTCTCATGGCCAGTCACGGGCACCATGCACTCCAAGTCCAACTTGGCCATCTGCCCTTTTTTGGAGTGATGCCCGTGGAAACTATAATGCAAACGAGACAGCATCTGCCGCCGTTGGTCCTGAAGTCTCTTATTTTCACTGCGAAGCATTCGCAGGGCCAACATGATCAGCAGTACCAAAATGAGGCCTCCAGCTATGGGCACTGCAATAACTGCAGCTCTGAACCAGAGCTCCTTGGACGAATTGAGTTCTTGAACCCTGGTGATCAGGCTTTTGCTGCTGGAGTCATGATATCGGTTCCCCTGATCTGGGAAGGGTGGAGGAAAAAAAAGGCAAATTAGTAAACTTTTAACCAGAAACTAATTAACACTTTTCACTGTACACATGACGATAAACTAAACTCAAGTCAATTAATAGCAGCTTGACAATTTATCAATTTTCTTAAGCCTAACCAGATGAATTATGCAACAATAATTTAAAAAACATACTAATATACTCCAAAAATACTTCAATGTTTAATAACCAAAATCATGGAAAATTTCACACTTCCTGCCACTTCAAAAGCAAAATTACAAGAAAAAAAAACTTTGGTTCAGTCTGCTGCCCAAGAAAGACAACAAATTACTTAACACTGAAGACCTTTAACCAATCTGCTAATTTTAGCAGACATACAATACCATACTTCTGAAGATCCAGTTTGCATCTACCCACCCCCCTCCCCATGTCTCCCATTACATTAACCGAATCAATACCAGCCATACAAAGTCTTGTCTGTCATCACCTTATGGATCAGGCAGCTTTCTTACCAGAGATCTCACTCCGTGGATGCGAAAGAACATCTTGAAGCCCCCTGTAATTGCACATGTCATCATAACAACACTCCAACATGGGCCAGACCCCTGTGCGATTCGGTGTTCCTTTTGCATGGCATATGTTAACGGAAACTGAAATGGTGTCTAAGCACCCATGAGTTAAAGGAGAGTTTGTATTCTGTGGATCCAGCAATCTTGAAAAACATGCCAAGAGTTCTGATTTGCACATGTAACCCGTTGCAACACAATTAGGGGCATCACAGTAGCATCTGATTTCACCTAAAAAGAGAAATAAAGATCGAGTCACGATTAAAAATCAACTCGCAATTATACAGGATGCAGTGCAATGAAATATGCTCATTTTCCATTTCCTGTGTTGGAGAATTGAGCTCAGTGATATTATCAGTTTACTCCAACTGCCTAAGAGATCCATTTTAATGGTTTCTCCAGCAACTTAATCCAAAACCTATGACCCGCAAATCTGCATTCATAATTGAGCATTTGTAGCCCTGGCAAAACTTATGACTGGGCTTTAGTTAGCTGATCAAGCAAGTGGCAGGGAGCTTTTTACAAACGATAGCCCACCCCTTTCTCTGCAAAGACACAAGAACATTGCGCTAATGAACATCTGATATATTAAAATGGCCATTTTTAAACGGGAAAGTAAACAGGGAAAAAAAGGACAAGGAAAAGCTTTCATCAAAACACTGAGCAAATGCCTTTTGGGCAGCCTCACAAAATAGAAAACGTGAAGCTTATAATTAGTGGTTTGTTTGTCAAAGACTGCCCCGTAGCTCACAATAGGTGAAATACATCAAGACCACATGTACATGTATCTCGTTCTTGATTTTTGCTGAAGCAGACTTATGATGGAGGGATCGGACAAATAATCCCAAAAATGCACGTGTATTTCTCTTCAAAATTTTTTTAAAGAGCTTCCGCTCCTAAGTCACCTAACATATACAGTACGGGTTCTTTCTCTGACACAGGGAGCCTAGCCGCATTTGCCCGAAAGCGATCAGATTTCAACCAGCTTCCACTTCGCTGCTAAAGACCCCGAGCAGTCAGTCCGCCTAACAACTCGGGTCTAATGGAAGGTAAATGTTCGACTGTGTAAAATTACTAATGTGGACACAATTAGTCACGGTGCAACCCCTACAGAAATGAGAGAACCTCTTTGCCTCGGCTACAACAGCAGTTTGCAGCCCCCACTTTAAAGTCTGCAAGCCTTGTAAACATAGACCTCAAAGCCTGGTATTCAGCAAGACAAACTTTGTTCCAACTCAGAGCCAACCATTCATTCTCCATCCTCGCTGCAGATTGTTTTGAATCATGACATTTTACGAGGCTGCACTCCGCCAAAATGGCTGCAGAAGCCGCTTTTATACTTTTTTTTTTAAAAGGAAAGCTTTTGATGTGAATTGGTAGGACAGGAGTTTGTGATTCCCCCGCTAATCATATCATTATCAGCCACATAGTTTCGGTATCGGTGACTTCACATTAGTCTGAATCACTCCCAGCCCGCTTGCTTTGATGAGGCCAGAAAGCCCAGCTGCCGACGACAAGGCTCTCATTTGGGGTTAATTACACGTTTCCACCTAAATAAATAGATGTAACAATTATATTGCTCATCTTAACCTCCGGCGTCGATCAACACGTTCCAACCAGACATCAAATGAATGGAGGGAGGGAGGAAGGAGCAACGAAAAGGTTTGTTGCACAGTTACGACTTTCCCTATTCAAACAATTAAGAACGAGCATTCATTGCAATATTTAAAAGGGGCGGGTAAGCAATCTTTCTCCAAGAAAAGCTAAGAATTAAAAAATCTGCACTTTAAAAAAAACAGTCCTTGCCTTTTAAAAGCCACTTAGGGGTTATACAACAATCTTTTTAAGGTGGCACCGTTCCTTTACACAGAGGAGGCTTTAATGAATTTCTGCACGCTAACAAAAACATTTTGACAACCGCTTGCCCCTGCGGTCTACTTACATCAATGGAGGGCAATGAACTGCCAAGAGACTTGATACACTTAATGCAAATCAGCGGGTTTATATTAAAAACAATGGAGAGGCAGAAATGAGGAGGAGGGGGCGGCGACTGGAATATTTTACCTCGACCGAGGAAAGCTTGATCTTATTATACATTTACCCGGATTAATGAGTTGAAGTTTTGAGAGAACAAAAGGCTGACGAGCAACCAGAGACGTAGAGCCTGGGGCATTGGTCTCTACACGGAGATGGCGGGACGAGGGGATCTTGGGCTGATCACCGTCCTGTTGTGGATCTGACCTTGGTCCCTAGCGCTACCCCAGGGGGTGCGGGCTCAACAGCACCCCGTTGTGGAGGTCACTGCCCGGGGCCATTATGCTGCTCACCACCCTCTTGGAGAGGGGGAAACGTGGGTCTCCCACCATCAGCCCACCTGGGGGTTGCGGGAAGTTTGGTTCACCGACACTCCGTTGTGGAAGAGCTCTTAACCCCCGGGACCATTTGGTTCACCAAAACCCGCCGGGAAACAGCTAATATCGGGTCACCAGCAACCCCGCAGTTACACCCCCCCCCCCCCCCCCCACTCCAAGCAGCCTTGGGTCACAACGACCGCCGTGAAGTAGCCCTTACCCTGGGGGTATTGTGTCTCTCCGCATCCTGCCGTGAGGCAACCCTACTCTGGGGGGTGGGGGGCATTGGGTGAACAGCACCCCGCCGCTGTGGAACATCCCCTATCCAAGGAGAGGGAGGCTTCATTCACCAGACCCCGCCGGGTAGCGACCCCGAGGACCTTGGGTCAACAGCACCCCGCCGTGGAACAACCCCTATCCCGGGGGGGGGGACCCAAATCGCCAGATCCCGCCGGGTAACGACCTGGAGTCCGGGGGCTTCATTCACCAGACCCCGCCGGGTAGCGACCCCAAGTCCGGGGTCATCGGGCCGCTCTGCGCCGACTGGAGAGTTTGCTCACCTTTGGTCAACAGGATCGCCATCGCGCACAATTCCAGCTGAAGCCAAAGCGTGATCAGGTTCGGATGGCGATCCATTTAAATTACGTGAAAGCAGGAGAAAGCGAGCACAAGTTAAGTTGTTGGCCGCAACCTCCCCTGCCGGTCCCTCGCCTTCGCCCTCTCCCTCTCCGGTCGACCTGCACGGATCTGCTGCAAAACTTGTTGTCTTGTCCGCTCGGTTGTTCCCGACACCAGCTTCCCTTACAGAGGAGGGCTGGGGGGTGGTGTCGGCGGAGGCAGCCGCCGGCCAGACTTGCCTCGCTGTTGTGCTGGGACTTAGCTTCACCCGCAGGTAAAGGGAGCCTTTTAACAGCGGCGGCGTTAACTGCTGCAGCCTCAGCCCTGCACAAACCCCTGTGACGCTCACTCTTCCCCGCGCCGCTCTGCCGACGACCCACTCACTGCCCAGCGCCCTTGACTGACATCCCTTGCACGCCGTGTCCTTGCCCCCTCCTGCACATCTATCCAGTCACAATGACTCGGCCCGCCCAGTGCTCCAGGCCCATTGGCAGCTCGCTGCATCAAACAACCTGCCTGCAGGGATGATTGACGATCAAGAAATTGCCGCCGCTTCATCCCGCCCCTCAAGCCTTCAACGATTCGTTACTGTCGTTTCCGAGGTAACGTTGCTCCTGCAGACTCGTTAGCAAATGGATACACCGGTATGTCAATCCTCGCCAGCCTCTAGTCCATTGATGCTGTTGAGTCCTGACCTGGGATTTTAACAACGTTAAAGAAAGCAGCACACGAGTCGTATTTCATCTCCTTCATCTACCCTCTCAACTCAAAATTTTAATGTCGAGAAAAAAAGGGAATAAAATATTTTAACCAGACATGGCAAATATAAAATCACCCCAGTTAAAACGCAAGAACTGCAATAAACTAAATGCCGCCTTTGTCACGAGGAAACGAATACAAAATAAAACCATTCTGATTTAAGACTGAAGATGAGACACACAATGCTGGAGTATCTCAGCGGGTCAGGCAGCATCTCTGGAGAAAACGAATAGTTCACGTCTCGGGTCGAGACCCTTCTTCAGGCCGATTTAATACTTGGATGTAAATTAGATAAACCTATGGCTGATTTATTCAGGTACTTATTTAACAAATAACTTGGGAGGTAAGATAACGGACATGAAGGCAATAAACTGATAAGAAAAACGGCAAAGTCTGGAAATCCAAAATAAAACCGAATTGCTAGAAGCACTCAATAGGTCAGCGGCATCTGTGGCAAAATCACTTCTGTTCCATTTGTACATAGAAACACAGAAAATAGGTGCAGGAGTATGCCATTCAATATGACCATGGCTGGTCATCCAATCAGTACCCCGTTCCTGCGTTTTCTCCATGTTCCTTGATTCCGTAAGCCCTAAGTTGGTTTTTTTGTCATCTTGTTCTTCTTGGGTTTTTTTTTTATTGTAACAAGATAAATTAAGGGAGTACAAGTAACCCGATTGTTGTACAATATGTTTTTACTGCCAATTTTGATATATCATGTGCTTTGCGGTAGAACTAGGGGCTTGGTCCATGCTTGAATAACCCCTGTCTACAACGTCCCAAATGCTGGTTGTTCGACACAATCAGCAGAATCTACCGTGTCTACGAGCAATGGGATTCACGTCATGCTCGGAAGGCAACAAGAGCATGTGTTTGTGCTAAACAGAGGAGTGGCTGCAGACAGTGAGGTTAAATTAGCAATCAAAAGGCACCCGGCGCCACCGAGACGTCAGAGGGAGCAAACTGACAGTCAATTATCAGCCCCCAAACAATACGATGCAAACACCGACGATTGTGATCAGTATCAGTGGAATATTGTCAGTGATATGTTAATTACTTTGTTGGTTATACGGGCTGAGACCATCAAAAGGCAGAGCTCAGACCTATTGCATTTGATATCTCCACTTTGAAATGAAACAATAGAGCAAAGCGGTTCATGAAATGTGTGTGACATTTCGCCAATTCCCATAAAACTGTCCTCCACGCCCTCAGAAAATACTTACACAATTTTCTACGTTACACATTCCCCGCCTCCTCTTAAAGAAATATATTTCAAGTGCCCACTGCGAAACCTTATAAAAATGTTACCTTCGCTCACACGATTGAAGGCAATTAATTCATCGAGTGCTGGATGCATATGACCTGATAGCACATAGAGAGGGAGATGAACATATACCGGTTGTATTTCCTGTATATATTTTTTATGAATAAAGAATATGCCGGAAATACAATCGATGGTAAAAAAGCATATATTGTAATAAATAAAGTATGTTTAAAATTGTATAAAAGTTCAGAACTAATAAGACTTCACTCAACTGAACCTTATTCAGACTTATTCACCTTATTGTCGCTCAGGATTTCTAAAAAATGTTGCCATATTTCATCCCGACAAATACGTTTACACCGCCCACAAAGACCGTCACACCCAAAGTGAGTTCACCCCGTGAAAATCGAACTAACCTATCGATGACAATTATACTTATTAGCAGAATAAGGCATGTGTTACAATCCACAGAAAATTCAGGTTTTAAGGGTTTTGACATATTATTAACCTGGAATGTTAACTCTGGGGCTGCTTGGTTTGAGTATTTCCCGTACTTTTTCGAAAGGAATAATAAGATTTTAACCGCGTAAAAAACTAACCAAAGTAAGATGATCCCATTACTGATGCAGATGAAAAGATAACATTTTCAATGTAACAAGTACTAATTTCTAATTATAATTACAGAAGGACTTTAGGGTCTCAGAGAAGTATGGTCGAGAGCTCAATAGTTTGTGAATATTCTTCTACTTTACTGATCTATTTGGTACATAATATATAAGAAGTTTGAAATAAATGTAATTTCATTTGCAGTGGGATAAAAAACAATTATCCGATTTGTAGCTTAATCGTTTTAAGTGAAATTCTCGCTTGTCCCTGAGTAACGTGACTGTATTTGAGTTTCAAATTAAGGTCTCGCATGCCTCCTGCGTTGGGAACTGGTCTGGGAATGTGTTATATTTTGCATAGAGTCGAGATTGTGTCCGTTGATGAGACGATAGAGATACTCGAACAATGAAGTGGGAAAGGCGCTCGGTCTCAGGATGCCTCAGGGGAATGCAGGAACTGGATAGGCAGCAATTATTTTAATTGTAGGTAATGACGTTCAGGCGCCAGTTGAGTATCTGTTTTGCATCAAGCTCCAGAGACCCTCAAACCAGTAATGCTGCCCTGCCACAGTGTCGCCTAAAAAATCATTAGGCAATATTCTCCAAATTAATTATTCATTCATTAAACTGGAGGCAGGACGCGGGATTGCAGAGCAGCGGAGATCTGTGAAATTAGACCATCAGATCTCTGATTCTCATCTATGCAAAAGTGCACATCTACGTATTAAAATAACGCAAAAGTGCACATCTACGTATTACATTTGTAGCTATTTTGAATATTTGTAAAAAAATAAGTTAAACATTGACATGTACTGAAAAACAAACAATTACCAAAAACCCATTTTCCCACCTAGGCACAGGTATAATTTTCGGATGATTTTAAAGCGCAAACACTTTTGTTTTGTATTAGGTGTGAATTATATTTGCTGGATATCATTATTTACTGCATTTAGAACAGCACAGGAAGAGACCATTCGGTCCACAATCTCCATGACAAACAAAATGCCAAATTAAGATAATCTTCTCTGACCGCAAGTCCTTCCAATCCTTGTGTATCCATGTGCCGATGTGAGCGTCTTTTAAATCCCACTCAAAACCTTTTGAATGTAATTTTCACACGTTCTTTCTCTTCAGACTGAACCTTGGCTGCTGTCTGTGTGGAGTTTGCACGTTCTGCCTGTCGCCGTGTGGGTTTCCTCCAATTTCCTCCTACATTCCAAAGATGTTTGTGGGTGTTGTTTAATTGGCCTCTGTAAATTGTCCCTCGTGTATAGGGAGAGAATGAGAAAGTGGGATAACATATAATGAGTGTGAACGAGTGATGAATGGTCAGCATGGAATCAGTGGGTCGAAGGGCCTGGTTCCATGCTGTTTCTCTAAACTAAACTAATTCATGGATTGAACAGGTTTCCTCTGTTACTTAAACTATATTAATCTCCGAATCTCAACTGTTGAAGGCAATAAAATTCCTATTCATAAAGTTGCATTAGTGATGATAAGTATATTTTACAAGAATACTGTCAGGTGTTAATATATTGTCACAAAGCCCAAAATCTCTTTGATTTGAAGAAACATTATGAGTGAGGGCCTGGTAGTTAATCAATAGTAGCTGAATTCCTCAAGGGAGCATGGAATCCAGTACACAAATATCCCACTTTATAGGAGTTATTGTTTCTAACATTAGGTTAGAATCTTTAAATAATTATTTTGTATCCTTTGTAAGCATTTCATTAGCACATCTTTGGTCCATGGGCTCTTCCAATTCCCATTGAACGTAAAGAAAAACATATATTCTGAAGAAGGGTCTTGATCTGAAATGTCACCCATTAATTCTCTCCAGCTGAGTTACTCCAGCATTTTGCGTCAATCTTCAGTGCAAACCAGCATCAGCAGTTCCTTCCTACACATATATTGATTGTGTTATTTTCCTTTTTTTAATGAATAAAGCATATTTTTTTTAGTTTAAAACATAAATCTTTCATAGAACTTGAACATTTCTGTCCAGTATTTAATACTAATCACTAATTACCCTTGAGAAGCTGGTGATGGGAAACCTTGAACTACTGGAGTCTGTGTGGCGAAGGTATTCCCAAATTGTATGAAGAAGTTCTCCCTGTGGGAGAATGTTTTCCCTGAGAGAGTAGGTGAAATCTTAGTTCACTGTTTGAGCTGAAAGACAGCATTTCCAACTGTGTAGAAAGAAACTACAGATGCCAGTATATACTGAAGATAGACACAAAGTGCTGGAGTAATTTACCAGGTCATGTAGCATCTCTGGTAGATGAGTGATGTTTTGGGTCAGGATCCTTTTTCAGACTAAAAATAGAAGGAAGGGAAATAGAGGAAGGAAAAGGCCAGAAAAAAGCAGGGCCGTCAACAGATGACCTCAAGAAAGGGTGGAGCCCAGAATGGCCCATTTGTTGGTTGGTGAAAAAGTGATAATAAAGGGAGACAGACACAAAATATTGGAGTAATTTAGCGGGACAGGCAGCATCTCTGGAGAGAAGGAATGCGTGACGTTTTGGGTTGAGACCCTTCTTCAGATGGAAATACTGAAAGGTCTGAAAAAACATCTCGACCCGAAACATCACCCATTCCTTCCTTCCAGAGATGCTGCCTGTCCCATTGAGTTACTCCAGCATTTTGTGTCTATCTATGGCAAGGATTCCCAATCTTTTTCATCCCATTTACCCCAGGCAACTTTAAAAGCACACTAGACTAAGTGTGGGTCCCAGTCACACAGGAGGCCTGGTCCCCCAACACAACCCATTCCCCAACGCAATATTCCACCACTCACCCATAGCCCCTAACTGTGCAGGCGCGGCTCTTTTCCCCTCATCCCCGAGCACTCCCTCCCCCTCTGTAGAGAAGGTACACAGACACCTTAAGGTCTTCACTACTTTATTTATCATACATCATATAGCCCTAGCTGTACGTGGTCTGTCACGATCACCAGAGAGAGAGCTAGGGGCGTGTGGGTTACAATTATACTAACTGGTGGGAGGTGGTTAGCATGGATATTGTCATCAATTAAAGATGTATACACATATCATCCACTTGTGTGGAAGGGGAGGATGGGAGAGGAGGGGAGGAGTGGGGAGGAGGGGAGGAGGGGAGGAACGGGGGATGTGTGGCAAGGGGGGTGCGGGGTTGGAGGGGAGGAGGGGTGAGTGATGACGGGGCGAGCGTTAGGAGGGGGGAGAGGACAGTGTGGGGGGTTGTGGGGGAGGGGTTGTGGGGGGGGGGGAGGGGTTTTAGGCGAGAGGGTTGTGGGGGGAGAGGGGTTGTGTGAGGGATGGGGTTGTGGGGGGGGTTTGTGTTGGGGGAGGGTTTGTGGGGGGAGTGTTTGTGGGTGGGGTTATGGGGGGAGGGGGTGTGGGGGGAGGGGTTATATGTTATGCAAACAACATTCATACCACTGGGTTTTAAGCAGCCCAAGTGAAATATGAGGTATTCTTCCTCCAATTTGCGTGCAGCCTCACTCTGATAGTGGAGGAGGCCCAGGGCAGAAAGGTCAATATGAGAATGAGAAGGGTAGTTAAATGTTTGGCAACTGGGAGATCCTGGAAAGTGGTGTAAGTTCAAGCCACACAGTATCCTAACTTGGATGTTATGATATTCCACATGTATGCTGTATTGTGGCTTTTGGTGTAATTGGAACAGTCTGTTGAAGTCTTGCTGATTATCTTGTGCACTGCATCTGAAGATGGTATGTGTACTAGTGGTGGAGGTACAGTCGCTGTTGACACCCTCCATATTCCTGAATCATTCACACATACAACTAGTTCACAAATTGTCGGACTTTGTTCCAGATTGTATCAATGGGCCGGATTGAGCTTGATCTGGCATGTTGACCACAATTGCTCCATGTGCTTTTTCAAAAGTGCATTTAATGGTTGCCACCATACAGGAGCAATTCAGCTGGCAGATTAGCTGCTGTAGGTCCCTAATCCTTGTTCCAGACCACCCTGTTGGCCTTTCGACAGCTCAATACCATCAGTGGCTTTTGAACTATTTTTAAATGTCTCCAATGTATTTTAATATATTTGGGAACAGATGTTAGAGAAGGGCTGAGCTGTGAGGATATTGGCAGCAATTTATCAACGTATCCATTGGGCAGAGGTAAGTATGATTCTGGCATTGAATCGTTAACGACAAAATTATTTGCTCTTATATTTTTACTCTTATAATTCAAAACACATTATTGGCTGTAAAGTGCTGTTTTGCCTCATAGGGTTTAGAAGGACACAATAAAAAATACAAAGCTTTATTTATTTATAACGTTTCTTGTCAGTCAAAATAATAATTTGTGGCCATGGGAAGAATTGAATGATTAATAACAAAGGCCCCTGAATTTGTTGCTATGCAAAGAATAAATTTAGAAAATGAATTGCGAGAAGCCATCCAACTGCCCTAACTATAAGCGATTATGTTATTTCCCCAAAGATGTATTAATGTTAGAAATATGTAGGAAGGAACAACAGATGCTGGCTTTCACTGAAGATAGACACAAAATGCTAGCGGAACAGGCAGCGAGTCTGATGAAGGATCTCGACCCGAAACGTCACCCATTCCCTTTCCCCAGAGTTACTCCAGCATTTTAATGTTAGAAATGTAATGTTAGAGATGTTTAACCTTTAATGTTAGAAATGTTGACCCTTCTCTTTAAATGAAAGGCTGATATTGTAACATAGATTCTTCATGGTGTTTTTCACAATTACAGATGTTCCCAAGTGTATTACAACCAACAAAGCACTCTTGGAATTGTTGCTGTGGCTGGAACGTAGGAACTAATTTGCACATGGCAAACTTGCAGAGGTAAGGATGTGATAATAGTGAAATAATCAGTTTTAGTGGTTCTTGGACCTCAGAAGATCCAAACTGCATTGAAGCGCACAAGCAGCATCTAATAAAATGTATTTTGCAGGTAGTCTCTGTTGTAGAGCCTGGAAACAGGTCCTTCAGCCCAACATGCCCACGCTGAGCAACATGACCCATTTACACTAGTCCCACCTGCCATATTTCTCTAAACCTATCCTATCCATGTACCTGTCGAAATGTTTCTTAAATGTTGCAATGTTACCTGCCTCAACTACTTCCTCCGGCAACTCGTTCCATACACCCACCACCCTTTGTGTAAAAAAGTTACCCCTCAGCTTCCTATAACATTTTTCCCTCACCTTAAACTATGTCCTCTCATTCTTGATTTCCCTACTCTTGGCAAGAGACTATGTGCCTTTATTCAATCTATTCCTCTCATGATTTTGTACACCTCCACAAGATCACCCCTCATCCTCCTGCGCTCCTAGGATTAGTCCTAGCCTGCTCAATCTCTCCCCATAGTTCAGGCCCTCGAGTCCTGGCAACATCCTCGTAAATCTTCTCTGCACCATTTTCAGCACGACTATTTCTTTCCTATAATGTGGTGCTCAGAACTGAACACAATACTATAAATGCGGTATCAGGAACATACTTAATAGCTGCAATATGACCTCCCAACTTCTATACTCAATACTCTGAATGATGAAGACCAATGTGGCGAAAGCCTTTTTGACCACCCTATCTCTCCCTGTGACACCACGTTCAAGGAGCTATGTATCTGCACCCCTCTGCTTTACAACACTCCCCAGAGCCCTTCCCATTCATGGTGTAGGTCCTGCCCATGTTAGACTTCCAAAAATGCAACATCTCACATTTCTCTGTATTAAATTCCATCAACCATTCATCAGCCCACCTGTCCAACCGATCAAGGTCCTGTAGCAATGCATAAAAAGTGCAGCTATTAATTTAAGGTAGCAGTTTCCCACAAACAGAAATATGATGATCTATTCTCATGGTGATGATTGGGGTATTAATATTGAGCATAATACTTGGAGAAATCAAAAGATATGCATGCGTACGTTAGATCCATCTGAGAGAATAGATGGGATTACAGGCCAATGTCTCACCTTAAAGGTAATAATTACAAGAGCATAACACTCCTTTAGGAGTGTCAGCCTTGGTTCGGTGTTCATGTCGCTGGAATAGAACTTTAGTCCATTCGCAATCTTGATCACAATACCCAATAATGACGGGTTAGAATACAGAGAGGAGATTGAGAACCTTGTAACTTGGTGCAAAGACAACAACCTCTCCTTCAACATCAGCAAGGCAAAGGAGATTGCAATTGATTTCAGCAATCAAAGCAGTACGCACATCCCTGTATACATCAATGGCGTCAAAGTAGAGATGGTTGAACACTTCATATTCCTAGGAGTAGAAACATAGAAACATAGAAAGGAGTAGGCCATTAGGTCCTTCGAGCCAGCACCACCTTTCAATACGATCATGTCTAATCATCCAAATTCAGTACCCCATTTCTGCTTTTTATCCAGATTACGTTAGCCCCAAGAGCTTCTTCTTCTTCTTTCGTGTGGCATGCACAGCCTAAAGTTGTTGGACAACTGTTCTATTTGATCTTCCGTTTGTGCACGTCGAGTTGATTGCATTAGTAATCCTTGTTGGCCTTGTTGGCTTTGGAAGCCGTGGTCTCCGGTAAGGAAGCGGCTGTTCCAGGCATCCCAAGCCGCTGAGAGGGTCTACAGACACCGGAGCACCATCACCCGGCGAGAGGGCCTGAAACATCGGGCCTCCATGAAGGCGACGGCAGAGGCCTCATTAGGCCCGACTATGGGTGGACATCGGGATGGGGACTGGACTTTGTGCCTTCCCCCACAATGGGAACCATTGTGGTGGGGATGGTTTTTTTTAAATGTTAAACTTCTTCTTTAATGCTATGTTGTATCTTTATTAGTGTGCTGCAAGGACATCTGAATTTCCCCTGAAAAGTATTTATCTATGTATCTATCTATCTATCTATGCTGCACTCCCTCAATAGCAAGAATGTCCTTCCTCAAATTAGGAAACCAAAACTGCACACAATACTCCAGGTGCGGTCTCACCAGGGCCCTGCACAACTGCAGTAGGACCTCCTTGCTCCTAAACTCAATTCCTCTTGCAATGAAGGCCATGATGCCATTAGCTTTCTTCACTGCCTGCTGTACCTGCATGCTTACTTTCAGTAACTGATGTACGAGGACACACAGGTCTTCGTTGAACCTCCCCTTTTCCTAAACTGACAACATTCAGATAATAATCTGCCTTCCTGTTCTTGCCAGAAAAGTGGATAATCTCACATTTATCCACATTATATCCACACTAGTCACTGCCTACCATTCTGAAAAGGACCCATTAATTCCTACGCTTTGCTTCCTGTCTGCCAACCAGTTCTCTATCCATGTCAATACCCCCAGTACCATGTGCTCTAATTTTACACACTAATTTCTTGTGTGAATACATAGCACCAGCAATTTGTGCTGGACCTACCATATCAAAGCTATGGCCAACAAAACTCACCAATGTCTCTGCTTCCTAAGAAGGCTTAATAAATTTGGCATATCCCCAATAGCTCTCACCAACTTCCACAGTGGTGCCGTAGAAAGCAATTTATTGGGACGCATCACAGCTTGGTTTGGGAACAGCTCCAAGTCTAAAAAAAAATTGCAGAAAGTTGTCGACATAGTCCAGACCATCACGAAAATCAACCTCCCTTCTATTGACTCCATCTACACCTCATGCTGCCTCGGCAAGGCCACCAGAATAAACAAGGACAAATCTCACTCAGCCATTCCCATCAGGCAATAGGAATAGAAGTGCGAAAACGTACACCTCCATATTCAGGAACAGTTTCTTCCCAGCTGTTTTCAGGCAACCGAACCATCCCACCAACACCTAGAGAGCAGTGCATTTCCTGCTGCCTCAACATGGTCACCAGCATAATCAAGGACTAATCTCAACCCAGACACTCCCTCTTCTCCCCTCTCCCATCCGATTGGCAAGATATACAGAAATTTGAAAAACATACCTCCAGATACAGGGACAGTTTCTTCCCAGCTGTTATCAGACAATTGAATGGTTCACTCATCGGCTAGAGTGTGATTCTGATTTACCTCATTGGACATCTTTCAACTATCTTTAATCGGACATTATCGGAATTCAATTGTTAAATGTTGTACCTTTATCATTTATCTGTGTACATGGACAGCTTGATAGATTGTATTCACTCTTTCTCTGACTGTATAGCACATGAGCTAAAGCTTTTCACTGTACTTCGGTACACGTGATAATAATAAACGAAGCTACAATGTCGTTGGGTGCATTAAATATTTTGGGCTTTTTTGCACGTATTGAGGCTCATTGCTTTATGGATTGTTTTCATAAGTATTCCGTTTATCGGCCTGTTATGCTGCTGCAGGTAAGAATATAATTGTACTGTTGTTTGCATATTTACAATAACAGTTAAGCACTCTTGACTCTTTTCACTTTTGATTAGCTATCTTGATACCAATAGATTAAATTCTAATTTTATGTTGATGCAGTGCAGCAATTGTTACAGAGTCATAGGGTCACAGTGATACAGTGTGGAAATAGGCCCTTCGGCCCAACTTGCCCACATCGGCCAACATGTCCCAGCTACACTAGTTCCACCTGCTAGCATTTGGTCCTTATCGATCCAAACCTGTCCTAAACATATACCTGTCTAACTGCTTCTTAAATGTTGGGATAGTCCCAGTCTCAACTACCTCCTCTGTCAGCTCCATACACCCATTATGTGAAAAGTTACCCCTTAGATTCCTATTAAATCTCTTCCCCTTCACCTTAAACCTATGTCCTCTGGTCCGTGATTCACCTACTCTGGGCATGAGACTGTTCCTTTCATGATCTATTCCTCTCATGATCTTATCCTCCACTATAAGATTACCTCGTTCTCCTGTGCTCCAAGGAACAGAGTCCCAGCCTACTCAACCTCTACCTATAGCTCAAACCCACATCCTCGTAAATCTCGTACCCTTTCCAACTTGACAATATCTTTCCTGTAACATGATGCTCAGAACTGAACACAATACTCTAAATGTGGCCTCACCAACGTCTTATACAACTGCAACATGACCCCCCCAACTTCTATACTCAGAACCATGTTCTGTTGCAATAATGTGGGAGCCGTTGAACTACAATCATGGTAATCTCAACATAAACCTGTAAAAAGTAGGCAAAGAGAACATGTGGTAATGTTATGGAAATAACATAAGAAAGGGAACAGGAGAGGGAAAATTGGCCCTTGAACATCCCTTGCCATTCAGTAAGAACACAACAGACCCAGACTTTGTCTCAATGTCCCTTCTCTATCTCTCTGAATAAGCGAGTTCGGTATTCCGAAAAACACAAGGAATCATGGGATTTGTCAAAGGTCAAACGCTATAAATAAAAGTCGAATGAAGCTCTGTAGATTCAATGAGTATAGTTTGGGTCGCATTTTTTGTCTTTTTTCAAGTTTGTATTTGTCAGGGGGCAAATAGAGGGGCAGATAAGAGTGGGAGACCGGTGGGAGACTGGACCAGCTCTCAGCAGCTGCATGCACACAGAACCACACCTCATCCGCAGCCAGGATCGAACCCGTGTCCCCGGCGCCGCAAGTGCTGCCGAAACGCCACTGGACCGTCCCATCCACGCCCGGGGGGCGGCCGGAGACGTCCGGACCGACGGGACACCGACCACCAGGCCCACAGCCAGCACGGAGATGTGCCAACCCCAGCTCACCTCCGCCTCTCCAACCGACCTCCCTGACCAACCACACCCAGCGGCCTCATGGCCCACAGCCAGCGCGGAGAACCCACAGGCCCACAGCCAGTGCCAACTACAGCCCAACCCCGATCCAACTCCAGAAGAACCCGCCTCTACGGCGACAAGTGCCAGTTCGCCACGGCCTAGATGAGCTGCGCTCCCTCAGCCGCCACCCCAAGTACAAGACGGAGCCGTGCTGCACCTTGCTCACCACCGGCTTCTGCTACTACGGTACCCGCTACCACATCATCCACAACTCCGAGGAGCAGCGAGGGCCCTGGCCTCGCCTGCGCCAGAGCGCTAGCTTGGGCTCGGCCTCGTCCGGCCCGGTGCTCGACTGGGCCGCACTGCGGACAGCCTTCAGCCCCGACCTGGAGTTGAAGCTGGCCCGGACTCTGGGCTTGGGGCTGGGCAAGGGAAGGGGATTGCTGCTGCCGCCAGCACCACCAACAGCACTAGCAGCTCCAGTGGGTGCAAGGCCTGCCCATGGTCGGCAGGAGCCTGTCCACAGACTTTCTCTACGACCAGGATGACTCCAGCAGCAGCGGCTCCGGTCGCCCGTCTTCGAGCAGGGCCGGCAGCTGCCCACCTTCAGCAGAATCTCGGTGTCGGACTGAGAGGAGGGGGGTGGAGGTGGAGAAGAGAAGTGAATCAGGGTGTTGCCTCTCCCAAGCTGTGGCTGGGTGCTGTCTCCCATAGGGTGTCTCCCTCCCCTTCAGATTTGGGACGCATCACAGCATGGTTTGGGAACAGCTCCAAGTCTAAAAAAAAATTGCAGAAAGTTGTCGACATAGCCCAGACCATCACGAAAATCAACCTCCCTTCTATTGACTCCATCTACACCTCATGCTGCCTCGGCAAGGCCACCAGCAATAAACAAAGGACAAATCTCACTCAGCCATTCCCATCAGGCAATAGGAATAGAAGTGCGAAAACGTACACCTCCATATTCAGGAACAGTTTCTTCCCAGCTGTTTTCAGGCAACCGAACCATCCCACCAACACCAAGAGAGCAGTGCATTTCCTGCTGCCTCAACATGGTCACCAGCATAATCAAGGACTAATCTCAACCCAGACACTCCCTCTTCTCCCCTCTCCCATCCGATTGGCAAGATATACAGAAATTTGAAAAACATACCTCCAGATACAGGGACAGTTTCTTCCCAGCTGTTATCAGACAATTGAATGGTTCACTCATCGGCTAGAGTGTGATTCTGATTTACCTCATTGGACATCTTTCAACTATCTTTAATCGGACATTATCGGAATTCAATTGTTAAATGTTGTACCTTTATCATTTATCTGTGTACATGGACAGCTTGATAGATTGTATTCACTCTTTCTCTGACTGTATAGCACATGAGCTAAAGCTTTTCACTGTACTTCGGTACACGTGATAATAATAAACGAAGCTACAATGTCGTTGGGTGCATTAAATATTTTGGGCTTTTTTGCACGTATTGAGGCTCATTGCTTTATGGATTGTTTTCATAAGTATTCCGTTTATCGGCCTGTTATGCTGCTGCAGGTAAGAATATAATTGTACTGTTGTTTGCATATTTACAATAACAGTTAAGCACTCTTGACTCTTTTCACTTTTGATTAGCTATCTTGATACCAATAGATTAAATTCTAATTTTATGTTGATGCAGTGCAGCAATTGTTACAGAGTCATAGGGTCACAGTGATACAGTGTGGAAATAGGCCCTTCGGCCCAACTTGCCCACATCGGCCAACATGTCCCAGCTACACTAGTTCCACCTGCTAGCATTTGGTCCTTATCGATCCAAACCTGTCCTAAACATATACCTGTCTAACTGCTTCTTAAATGTTGGGATAGTCCCAGTCTCAACTACCTCCTCTGTCAGCTCCATACACCCATTATGTGAAAAGTTACCCCTTAGATTCCTATTAAATCTCTTCCCCTTCACCTTAAACCTATGTCCTCTGGTCCGCGATTCACCACAACTCCGAGGAGCAGCGAGGGCCTCGGCCTCGCCTGCGCCAGAGCGCTAGCTTGGGCTCGGCCTCGTCCGGCCCGGTGCTCGACTGGGCCGCACTGCGGACGGCCTTCAGCCCCGACCTGGAGTTGAAGCTGGCCCAGACTCTGGCTTTGGGGCTGGGCAAGGGAAGGGGATTGCTGCTGCCGCCAGCACCACCAACAGCACTAGCAGCTCCAGTGGGTGCAAGGCCATGGTCGGCAGGAGCCCGTCCACAGACTTTCTCTACGACCAGGATGACTCCAGCAGCAGCGGCTCCGGTCGCCCGTCTTCGAGCAGGGCCGGCAGCTGCCCACCTTCAGCAGAATCTCGGTGTCGGACTGAGAGGAGGGGGGTGGAGGTGGAGAAGAGAAGTGAATCAGGGTGTTGCCTCTCCCAAGCTGTGGCTGGGTGCTGTCTCCCATAGGGTGTCTCCCTCCCCTTCAGATTTGTGGGGGATGTTGTACCCTAGTGTGAAAGACTGTAGGGGGCAAGGGGCGGTGGCATCTTTCCCATTTAGAGAATGTAAGTTCTCAACAGCCATTGGAAAAGGCGAAAGACGCAGCCGTGGTCACCGGCCCGCCGGGGAACGGCCTCTCCGAGAGCCGGACCAGAGCCAGCACCTCCCCCACGCCAGCTGCAAGTACCGGCCCGCCCCCTGACAGGGACAGGACATGCGGGAGGGAACGGGGACGGCAACTCAACAGCACCCGCAGCGCCAGAGAGTCAGGCCCAACCCCGCCAGTCCAGGGCTGCTGGCCAACCCGGCGGGACAGGCAGAGCCGAGCTGGAGCCAGCAGCCACCCCGGACAGGGACGGGACACCGGGGAGGGGACAGGGACGGTCCAGCAGCAACTCAACAGCACCCGCAGCGACGGAGAGCTGAGCCGGACCCGACCACGTACGAAACGCAAGCCTGCACACTATGCCGCACCACTGTTGCCGAGACTGTTTATAGCTAGTGACCTATGACCTGGGCATGCGCAGTGAGAACACCAAACTCGCTTTTATCTTTACTTTCTTACAGTTTACCAATCTGTTACTCTCTGCACTGAACACATACCTCTGCATTCACAGTTCCAGGAGGGGATAATTCCAAAGATGCACTATCCTCTGAGGGAGGAAAAATCCTCTTTATTCCACCTTAAGTGGGAAACTCCTAATTCTGAAACTATTACCTATAGTACTATACATACTTATTAGGGAAAACATTCCTTTAGCATTCACCCTACCAATCGTCCTTATAATTTTATATGTTTTGATACTGGTCATTCTTCTAATCTCCAATGAGTATAACCCCAACCGGCTCAAGCTTTCTTCATATATTCATGCCTTTACCTCAGGAATCAATCTTATGAACCTTCTCTGCAATGCCTCCAATGCAAGGAAACCTTCCTTCAATTTGGAGATTAAAACTGTACACAGTGCACCAGGTGAACTTGCTCCAGCTGTCTGGAAATTTCATTGAACCTTCCCTACTTCTTAATATCCCTTCCAATAAAGGACAACAAGAAAGGACAATTCATATTCTAGGACCCATGGATTTGTTTGTGAACCTGATGTTAAATATGTGTTTATTGTGTGTTTTGTTTTAATTTATTACATGTTATGACTGCAAGGTAACAAATTTCGTTCAGACCGAAAGGTCTGAATGACAATAAAGGAATCTGAATCTGGTGCAAAGTCAACAAATCTTTCCCTCAAGGATACACAAAAGGCTGGAGAAACTCAGCGGGTGCAGCAGCATCTAAGGAGCGAAGGAGATAGGCAACGTTTCAGGCCGAAACCCTCCGTCAGACTGATGGGAGGTGGGAAGAGGGGGGGGGGGGGGGGGGGGGGAGAAGAAAGGAAAAAGGAGGAGGAGGAGCCCGAGGGCTGAGGGAGAGGTGGGAAGGGGAGGAGACAGCAAGGGTTAACAGAATTGAGAAAATTAAATGTTCAAAACATCAAAATCTTTCCCTCAATGTCAGCAAGACAGTGGAGTTGTGGTCGGCTTCAGGAGATGAGGCAGTACGCAAACCCCGGCATTACATTGACAGCGCCAAAATAGAGATGGTTGGAAGCTTCAAGTTCTTAGCAGTAAATATCGGCAGCAACTTGACCTGGACCAGCCACATTGAAGCACTGGCAAAGAGAGCACACAAATGCTTCTACTTCCTGAGAAGGTTTAGGAATTTTGGCATGTACCCAACAACTCTCACCAACTTCTATAGATGCACCATAAAAAGCTTTTTATCAGGATGCATCACAGCCCGGTTTGGGAACAGCTCCATCCAAGACGGCAAGAAATTGCAGAGAGTTGTGGACGTAGTGCAGACCATCACACAAACTAACCTCCCTTCCATTGACTCCATCTACACTTCACGCTGCCTTGACATGGCCACCAGCATAATCAAGGTTGAGTCCCACCCTCACTCCCTCTTCTCTCCTTTCCTATCAGGCAACAGGTACAGAAGTGTGATAATTGATACCTCGAGATTCAGGGACAGTTTCCACCCAGCTGTTATCAGGCATCTGAACCATCCTATCACCAACTAGAGAGCAGTCCTGACCTACCATCTACCTCAATGGAGACATTCAAAGAATCTTTAATTGAAGTTAACTGGACTTTATCTTGAAATAAACCCTTTATCCCGTATCTATACTCTGTGGACGGCTGTATTGCAATCAAGTGCAGTCTTTTCGCTGACTGGATAGCACGCAACAAAATTATTTTCACTGTGCCTCGGTACACCTGACATAATAAACTAAACTAATCTTTTGTACCACAATACTTTGTAAAGTCATTCCACTTAAAGTCTGAAGAAGGGTCTCGACCCGAAACGTCGCCTATCTCCTTCGCTCCTTAGATGCTGCTGCACCCGCTGAGTTTCTCCAGCTTTTTGTGTAACCCACTTAAAGAATACTTTGCTTTTTCATTATAGTACAAAAAAAAAAAAAAAAAAAAAAAAAAAAAAAAAAAAAAAAAAAAAAAAAAAAAGCTGGAGAAACTCAGCGGGTGCAGCAGCATCTAAGGAGCGAAGGAGATAGGCGACGTTTCGGGTCGAGACCCTTCTTCAGACTGGTCAGGGATCAGGGAAACGAGAGATATAGACGGTGATGTGGAGAGATAAGGAACAATGATTGAAAGATATGCAAAAAAGTATCGGTGATAAAGGGAACAAGCCATTGTAAGCTGTTTGTGGTGTGAAAATGAGAAGCTGGTGCGACTTGGGTGGGGGAGGGAGATAGAGATAGAGGGGAATGCCAGGGCCCGAGGGCTGAGGGAGAGGTGGGAAGGGGAGGAGACAGCAAGGTTAACAGAATTGAGAAAATTCAATATTCAAGCCCAAAGGATGCAGACTCCCCAAGCGGAATATGAGGTGCTGTTCCTCCAGCTTGCGGTGTTGCTCACTCTGGCCGTGGAGGAGGCCCAGGACCGAGAGGTCGGATGTGGAATGGGAGGGGGAGTTGAAGTGCTGAGCCACCGGGAGGTCGGGTTGGTTATTGCGGACCGAGCGGAGGTGTTCGGCGAAGCGATCACCAAGCCTCCGCTTGGTCTCACCGATATAGATCATCTGGCATCTGGAGCAATTTGCTTTTTCATTATATTTTTCAAAATGCCAACATTCTGCCAGCTCACTAACCTAGCTATATCTCTTTGTATGCCCTTTGTGCCCTCCATACAAGTTGCAAATTCACCTGTTTTTGTGTCATCAGTTAATTTGGCCAGAGTGCATGTGATCCCTTTGTTCATTATTAACATAGATTGTAAATAGTTGATGTCCCAGTAACAAACCTGCTAGCATCCCATTAGATCCTTATTAGCAATCCCAAAATGACCCATTAATCTCAGTGATTTCTGTTAACTAGGTGCTCCTTATGCATGACAATATATTACCCCTAACACTCCTAATGCTCTGATTTTGTATAATGTTTGATATGGCACCTTATTGAATATCTTCAGAAAATCCATAAATCCACTGAGATTGCATTAGGATGCCAACTTTCTTTTTATGATTTGGCATGTTCATAAATTCATAAATGATAGGAGCAGAATTAGGCCATTCGGCCCATCGAGTCTACTCCACAATTAAATCACGGATGATCTAAGTCTCCCCCCCAACCCCAATCTCTTGCCTTCTCCCCATTATCCATGGCAGTCGTACTAATCAAGAATGTGTCTCTCTGCCTTAACTTTGGCGGCCTCCACAGCCTTCTGTGGCAATGGATTCACTACCCTCTTGACTAAAGAAATGCCTTCTCATCTCCTTCCTGAAGGCACATCCTTTTATTCTGAGGCTATGGCCTCTGGTCCTAAACTCTCCCACTAGTGGAAGCATTCCCTCCACATCCATTTGACCCAAGCATGTTGAACATTAAAGTGGTAATACTGATATGAAAGAAACAGATGTGCAATTAAGCCTGTGGGTAGTTGATGTGAAGCTTTCAAGCAAAGTAAGCTTGGGATAAATAATCTAAAACAAAATAAATATTGCAAATATAAAGCAGCTGATCACCTGATGTAAAAAGATTTAGTTTAGAATCAAAATATTTATCTTTATGTATGTGGATTCATGTATTTTATATTTCTAGCACTATTCCTATTTCCAGCATTTATACATTCTTTTCTGTTTAATTTATGTTGAGACAATTTGTTCTTTGACAGAGTGTGCAGCCTGCTTATGGAAGCTACATAAAGAGTTGAAATGTCTCAACTGATTGAAAGTGATTTAAATCTCAGCATGCTTGAGTACTGGTTGGCGAGAGAGGGGAATGTATACACATCTGCAACTACAAGCTGAACCGATAAAAGATTACAAGGTGTGAGTGTATTTTAAGACTCTTCATGTAGGGTGGTACCATCAACTGGATACTAAAATCCTGCAGAAATATAAACATGTTCTCTGAGCATCTTTCCAGATACTTAGAATCGCTGAGCTGTAAAGCATGGAAAGCCCTTTGACCCAATTTGTCCATGTTGACTAAGTTGGCATTCTGGCTGGTATCATTTGCTTGCATTTGTGCCATATCCATCTAAATCCTTCCTTCACATATGTCTAATGAATGTTATCATTGTATTTGCTTCTAGAGCTTCTTCTGGCAGTTCATTCCAGATATAAAGTACCATCTGAGTGAAAAAGCTGCTCCTATGATCTTTGTTAAATCTCGGCTCCCTCACCTTACGCCTATGCCTTCCCATTTGTGTATCCTCTACCCTGGGCAACAGACAGAATTCACTCTATCCATTCCCCCCACGATATTGGGTTTATGTTCATTATTGTCACGTGTACCGAACTACAGTGAAATGCATTATTTTGGATGCTATCCCAACAGATCAAATATGCCATACTTAAATACAATCAAGTCAAATTCAAGTATAATGGAGCAAGTGAACCTTTCAGGTTAGGCAGAAGTTCACTTGCACCTCCTCCAACCTCATCTACTGTATCTGTTGTGGACTCTTGTACATCGGCAAGACCAAACGTAGACTGGATGATCGTTTCACTGAACACCTTTGCTCAGTCCACCTAGACCTACCTGATTTTCCGGTTGCTAACCACTTTAATTGCCCTTCGCATGCCCACACTGACCTCTCTGTCGTAGGCCTCCTCCATTGTCAGAGTGAGGCTAATCACAAACTGAAGGAGCAGCATCTCATATTTTGCTTGGGCAGTTTACAACCCAGGGGTATGAACTTCAAGCAACCCCTGCATTCCCTCTCTCTCCATCCCTCCCTCCATCCAAGTCACACCAGCTTTTCGTTCTCATCTAGCTATCTCCGTTACATTGATGACTGCATCGGTGCTACCTCCTGCACCCATGCAGAACTCACTGACTTCATTAACTTCACCGCCAATTTCATCCTGAAATCAAATTCACTTGGACTATCTCTGACACCTCCCACCCCTTTCTTGATCTCACGGTCTCCATCACAGGAGATCGAGTGACGTCTAATACAAACCCACAGACTTCCACAACTACACTTCTTCCCACCCTGTACACCTTCGCTCAGCCTGCATGGACCTACCTAATTTCCCGGTTGCTAAACATTTTAATTCTCCTTCCCATTCTCATACTAACTTTTCTGTCCTAGGTCTCCTCCATTGTCAGAGTGAGGCTGAACACAAATTGGAGGAACAGCATCTCATATTTCACTTGGGCAGCTTACAGCCCAGTGGTATGAATATTAATTTCTCTAACTTCAAGTAACCCCTGCATTCCTTCTCTCTCCATCCCTCCCCCACCCAAGTTACACCAGATTCTCATTTTCACCCAACAGCTAACAATGGGCTGTTTCCTTTATCTAGCTATGATACAAAACTTACCTTTAGCGGCGCTGCAGTTCTGCCACTGCCCGTGTGCGCGTCTTTGGCGTCCTTGAGAGGGGGGCAGGTTTAAAATGCCGTTTCTCTCCAGACAATTCAAATCGATCAATCTCAGGGGATTTAGTTGCTAAAGAGAAATCGCTCCGACATTTGTTTTATGAAGCTATTTTTAAACTACGCTGGATCATTTATTAGCAAGAGTGAATTAAAAATAGTCTTCTAAAGCCGTGAACGCCGACAACGGGACGGACCTTACGTAGGGGACAAAAGAAGGTACACAGTTTATTTTTATATAAAAACGTGGTTCTTAGGAAGCCTTTAATCAAAATTTCATGCTGCGAAAAGGGGACAAAAGAATTATACGAACCGGCAGTACTTTTCCTGCCGACTTGGGGTTAAATTCACCGCAAACCGCAACGTTCCAATCCATCGTGCTCCACAAAAACCCACTCGCAAATGGCCATTAATTTACGGGAATTAACACTAAATTCCTTCAATTTGGCCTATAAATTCATGAAAATGAGATTTAAAAATCTTGTTATATTGTGAATTAGTGTGTGAATGT
Source organism: Okamejei kenojei (assembly GCA_035221665.1). NCBI lineage: Eukaryota > Metazoa > Chordata > Chondrichthyes > Rajiformes > Rajidae > Okamejei > Okamejei kenojei. Next base: position 128,231,329 of record CM069132.1, read on the forward strand.
TATTTGGACATATTAAATTTGGCAATTTAAAAATGTTTATCTTTTCTTAAGAAATGGATAGATGTTTAGATCTAGTAAATTAATTTTGTAATTAGCTACAATTAGGTAACTAACTAATTATATGCTTTAATTTCAGGTCATCCAAGTAAGATTGTTTCAGAATGCTTCAATCTATAATAACTGAAAATTTCAAACCGTTCTCTTAATTTTTAAGAACGTTATGGGCTTTTGACTTTCCTCGATCACAGCTTTTGAATTAAGTCAATGGAAAAGCAATGGGGAACAAGATGCTAATTTCCGAGTATGAAAATGGCCATAACTTTTTTAATACTGAAGATATGAAAGTAAATTAGGTGTCAAATTAAACTTCTTTTCATGCTTTATCTGATGGGATAAATTGCAGACTTGATTTTTTAAATCTCAAAATTTTGTAACATTGCTACTTTATCATCGTTTCTTTTTTGCATATCTTTCATTCATAGTTCTTTATCTCTCCACATCATTGTCTATATCTCTTGTTTCCCTTTCTCGTGACTTTCAATTTGAAGATGGGTCTCCACCCGAAACATCACCCATTCCTTGTCTCCAGAGATGCTGCCTGTCCCACTGAGATACTCCAGCCTTTTGTGTCTATCTCAGCTAACAATGACCTGTTTCCTTTATCATTGTTACTTTTTGCATATCTTTCATTCATTGTTCTATATCCCTCTACATCATCGTCTATATCTCCCGTTCCCCTTCCCCATGACTTTCAGTCTGAAGAAGGGTCTCGATATTTCCATCCTTGGAAAAAGGTTCTGACTGTTTACCCTGTCTAAGCCGATCAAGTTAAATTCCTTTGCCATTCCTTGCCTACCTTCCCAACTGATTGATAAATAGAAGCATAGACAATAGGTGCATGAGTAGGCCATTCGGTCCTTCAAGCCAGCATCGCCATTCAATGTGATAATGGCTGATCATCCACAATCAGTACCCCGTTCCTGCCTTCTCCCCATATCCCTTGATCCCATTAGCCCTACGAGCTCTTTCTAACTCTCTTTTGAGTTCCCGATGCTCCCGATGTTGGGGGAGTCCAGAACCAGGGGCCACGGTTTATTGACTGGTTGCATCAAGGTCTGGTTCGGCAACTCGAATTCCCCAGGTACCAAGAAGATTGTAAAAAGTGGTGAACACTGCCTTGTCTCTCACACGTACTGACCTCCCCACCATCGAAGGGCTTTACAGGAGTCACTGCCTCAAAAGGGCAGCCAGCATCGTCAGAGTCCCACACCACCCTGGCCACACACTCACTTCACTCCTGCCATTGGGAAGAAGGTATAGGAGCCTGAAAACTGTAACGTCAAGATTCAGGAACAGCTTCTTCCCGACAACCATCAGGCTATTAAGCACGAAGATAGACACAAAAAGCTGGAATAACTCAGCGGACAGGCAGCAATTCTGGAGAGAAGGAATGGGTGACGTTTCAGGTCGAGACCCTTCTTCAGACTGGTTAGGGATAAGGGATATAAGAGATATAAGAGATATAGACAATGATGTACAGAGATAAAGAACAATGAATGAAACATATGCAGAAAAGTAACAATGATCAAGGAAACAGGCCATTGTCAGCTGTTTGTTAGGTAAAACCGAGAAGCTAGTGCAACTTGGGAGGGGGAGGGATAGACAGAGAGGGAATGCTGGGGCTACCTGAAATTAGAGAAATCAATATTAAGCACTACAGCCTTCAAATGAGGAGGATGCTATGAGATTGCAGGGTGACCTGGACAGGTTGGGGGAGTGGGCAGATGCATGGCAGATGAAGTTTATTGCAGATAAATGTGAGGATATCCACTTTGGTAGCAAAAACAGGAAGGCAGATTACTATCTAAATGGCATCAGGTTGGGAAAAGGGGAAGTACAACGGGATCTGGGGGTCCTTGTACATCAGTCTATGAAAGTAAGCATGCAGGTACAGCAGGCAGTGAAGAAAGCAAATGGCATGTTGGCCTTTATAACAAGAGGAATCAAATATAGGAGCAAAGAGGTCCTTCTGCAGTTGTACAGAGCCCTAGTGAGACCACACCTGGAGTATTGTGTGCAGTTTTGGTCCCCTAATTTGAGGAAGGGCATTCTTGCTATTGAGGGAGTGCAGCGTAGGTTTACAAGGTTAATTCCCGGGATGGCGGGAGTGTCATACGCTGAGCGAATGGAGCAGCTGGGCTTGTACACTCTGGAGTTTAGAAGGATGAGAGGGAATCTCATTGAAACATATAAGATTGTTAAGGGCTTGGACACACTAGACGGAGGAAACATGTTCCCGATGTTGGGGGATTCCAGAACCAGGGGCCACAGTTTAAGAATAAGGAGTAAGCCATTTAGAACGGAGATGAGGAAACACTTTTTCTCACAGAGAGTGGTGAGTCTATGGAATTCTCTGCCTCAGAGGGCGGTGGAGGCAGGTTCTCTGGATGCTTTCAAGAGAGAGCTAGAAAGGGCTCTTAAAAATAGCGAAGTCAGGGGATATGGGGAGAAGGCGGGAACGGGGTACTGATTGGGGATGATCAGCCACGATCACATTGAATGGCGGTGCTGTCTCGAAGGGCCGAATGGCCTCCTCCTGCACCTATTGTCTAAATAAGCACCGAACTACATACATTTGGCACCATTGTTTGTGTCTTTGCACTATTGTTTGTTTGTCTGTTTTTATACCAAACTTATTTTATTGTTTATTATAGTGTTTAGCTCTATGCTTACATATCTGTTGTGCTGCTGCAGGTAAGAATTAGGCTTGACCCGAAACGTCACCTATTCCTTTTCTCCAGAGATGCTGCCTGACCCATTGAGTTACTCCAGCATTTAGTCTCTATCTAAGAATTTCATTGTTTCATTTCGGGACATATGGAAATAAAACACCCTTGACTCTTGACTTGAAATGTTTGAATTTTTTGAAGACGCAAATTCTCTGACCATTTTAATAACTAATGTCAGTTTGTTGTATAAAACAGCAGAAGTCAAATGGATGTTGATTTTTAAAATAGAAGCTTTTGATACCTGCATTTTATTTGAATTTACAACCAGCCAGCCAAAAGCTAGTTCAAAAGCAGAGGGTCCTGGATTAGACAGCCCTCCTCTAAATATATCCTTGGAATCATTAATTTACAGTCTGTAAAGGACTCTTGTATTGTGAATTAGCAGAAAACTGAAAACTCACACAGCAATTTTAATCAGTAGTTTAACAAAGTACTGTGTGCCTTCTATTAATCTTATATTTAGGCCTTTAAAATGAAGGAGGAATGTTGTTCTGAATTGCTAAATATATATTTGCTGTTAAAAAAAGGTTTGTAACAAATACCAAGAAAATATTGTATGGGTGTGTGATTGATGGGATTGTTCTGATTGGCAAATAGCTTCCTTTTATGTCATAAGGAAATTGTTCTGAAGTAATACAGCATGGAAACAGGCCCTTTAGACCCCCTAACTCACTCATTCCGAACAAGATGCCCATCTAAGGAAATATGAAATAGGCCAAGATAAAATGGTTTACTTATTGAAATATTTTCTGAATCCCAAATTAAAAAAAACTACAACTGAATTCTTGAAGCATGGGAATATGAAGGATGATCTTATAGTATTCAAACATCTTGGTTGGGTGAGATGAGTGGCTGAAGGGCCTGTTTTCATGTTATATTCCTCTAAAATCAGAAATCGTTCAATAGGTTATTCAGTGTCTGAAGTAAAACCTAGGCCGACATTTCAAATTATGGATCAGTTTTATGAATATTCCATTTCTTACATTCTGCCACGCTAGAGAAAAAAAATATTGCATTGACATAGCACCCTTCACAGCACTTTCACAACAGGCCAATACATCCACAGAGACTCCTGAATATAACAATAGCAAAATGAGCAGACCATGTGTTTTTGCTATTGTTCTTTTGAGATAAATGTAAACTGGGACATGGATGATAACTCATGAGTCATCTTTGAAATAAGTAGTATTAGATCTTTTACAATCACTTTAGAGAGTAGTTAGAGGATTGGTTTAAAGTCTCATCCAATGGTGCTGGATATCCGTAATGGTTTGACAACAACATTGACAATAATTTTGACATTTGGATCAATTGGTATGTAACGTAGACTATATTTCAGTCAAAAGCAATTCTGTCATTCTCAGTGCCTCCTTTAAATATTTGGATATTGAAAAGTTATTCAGAACATTATTTTGTCATTATTATTTTCACCAATGATTAGAATGAAGAACAGAAGTTGGACACACTCCCTCTAACTAGACCGGAATACAGATCCCAACCAACTCTGATACTATATCCAGTATTGCAGAGTCAGAATCATTCCCCAACTGTCAGAAGAGAATTTAATCATTTAGGAATTCAATTGCAGTTGACCGTGCATCACTTAACAGCCTAATTTTTCCTGCAGTGATTGATTATGAAAAACAGGGATCTGGCCAATTTTCCCTTCGCTAATCTAGGAATGCTGAGGCCAGTTCTCTAACTGCTGCAGCATCCAACTCTCTCAAACACGTGGAGCAGATCCAGGCCATCTTATTTCCACAAGGCTGTGTTTCACACTGAGTAATTCAGCTGTTCGTACAATTCAGTCATACGTTTGCTTCTGATTGTGCTAAACTAATTATTGAAAATGAAATTGTTGCATGTTAAAGCTCAGCTGGCAGCTGACCAGGTACAGGGATTGTTGTATTGTATTATCTTATTCATTATTAATATTATCGTATTATCTTAGAGTCATAGAGTCATAGCATGGCAACTGGTCCTTCAGCCCAACATGCCCACACTGACCAACATGCCCCATCTAGACTTGTCCCACCTTCCCGCGTTTGGCCCATATCCCTCTAAACCCATCCAATCCAAGTACCCCTCCAAATATTTTTTAAAAGTTGTGATAGTACCTGCCTCAAGTACCTCATCTGGCAACTCCTTCCACACACCCACCACCTTTTGCATAAAAAAGGTGCCCCTCAGGTTCAAATCTTTCCAACCTCACCCCAAATTCTAGACACAAAATGCTGGAATAACTCAGCAGGACAATTAGCATCTCTCTCTCTCTCTCGAGGGAATGGGTGACGTTTTGGATCGAGACCCTGCTTCAATCTGAAGAAGGGTCTCGACCCGGAATGTCACCCATCCCTTCTCTCCAGAGATGCTGCCTGTCCCACATATTCCAGGATTTTGCATCCATCTTCAGTGTATAACCAGCATCTGCAGTTCCTTCCTACACATTTTGTTTGCTATTTGTCGGCATTGGAATAAAAAACACCAATTCATTAAAACAAAATGTTGTGATATTTATTCAGCGGCCCAGAGCGACCAAGTTGCCAAAGTGAAACGCCAAGGCACCAGACCACTTCAACAGCTCAAAAATAGAGCTTACGCCCAGAGAATGCAGGTCAGTAAACTTTACTATTGATTATAAAAGTTCAGTTACATAAATGTCATCATGTATGCTTTGCACACTTGACAATGCTCTACTATAATAGAAATAAGGACAGAGTAAATGATCTTGTCCCTTACAGTACCTTGATAGTTTTCATACGATGTTTTGACTAGGTCTTGACATTGAACAGAAATCCACTGCAAACAAAGTTTCCAGACTTAATTGGGATAACCTTTGCAAGTGTCTGCAACAGACAATAATTAATGAAAAACTCCAAACATAACCGCTTTGTTGCCTCACACATCTGTCCCTGCTCTCTCTTGCATGGAGAACATTGCCCTCTTGTGACTTATTTGGGTACTACCTAGGTATTTTCTTATATTCATATAACAGAACATTGCAGAATGGGGAGATAGACACAAAAAGCTGGAGTATCTCAGCGGGGCAGGCAGCATCTCTGGAGAGAAGGAATGGGTGACATTTTGGGTCGAGACCCTTCTTCACACTAATCAAAGAATGGGTGATGTTTCGGGTCGAGACCCTTCCCCAGTCTGAAGACGGGTCTCGACCCGAAATGTTACCCATTCCTTCTCTTCGGAGATGCTGCCTGTCCCGCTGAGTTACTCTAGCATTTTGTGTCTGTCTTCAGTTTAAACCAGCATCTGCAGTTCCTTCCTACATGTTGAGGAATGAGGAAGTATTTTCCCGCACTGGGCAGCAGAGAACATTTCTGGCTACAATTCCATGAGCATACTTGAAAAGTCAAATACTGGAGGGCATAGATTTAAAGTGAGGTGGGGGAAAGTTTAAAGGAGGTGATCAAGACAATTTTTTTTACACACTGTGGTGGGTGCCTGGAGTATGCTGCCAGGGCAGTGGTGGAAGTAGATAGAATAGTGGCATTTAAGAGGTTTTTAGATAGGCATGTAGATACGCAGAGAATGGAGGGATATGGATCATGTGCAGACAGAATTTAATTTGGCAGTGTTAGGCACGGACATTGTTGGTTGAAAGACTTGTTCCTGTGCTGTAGTGTTTTATGATCTATATTACCTTTCACCAAGTGTTAATATGCTAAGTATTGATTTGTTGTTAAGGTTAGCAATGATCAGGCTCAAACAATTGTGAAATAAACATGGTGTTGCAAGTTCCTAAAATTAACAAGTGAGAAAGGAAGATGCCCCAAGATACACTCAAAATGCTGGAATAACTCAGCGGGACAGGCAGCATCTTTGGACAGAAGGAAAGGGTGATGTTTCGGGTCAAGACACTTCTTCAGACAAATCCCCAGAAAAGGATGATCCCATTAATCTGTTTGGTTTTTAAATTGTATTATTATTTGATTTGTTGATTTATTGATATCTATTCAAGTACCCGCAAAATATCCAACATTCACTGTCTGTTGTACTAAATACCTGAATTAAAGTTGATTTAATATAGACGGCAATGTAATTTCTGAAAAATCTGCAGGATCTGCCTCCCTCCCCCACCCTAGTCAACTAGGCTGTGGGCTGAGGAGCTTCTTCGTTCAGGTTCGTGACCCAACTCACGGAACTACCTAAATTTTTAACGTATTGCGTAAAAATATTATGTAAATCATACCTGAAACTCGTCAAGACCAAAACTGCACATTATTAAGAAATATGAGAAAAACCTCAAATTTTCTGAGTAGCAATTACCCAATCAATGCACGTTTGACATTGAGGTCGGACGCAAATTAACCAATCCCGCACTTTGTTTTATGGTCACTAGGCAGCGAGGACCCTGGGATCATGGCTACCTCCTCATTACATCAAAACAATAACAGTTTCCAAGGAATAAAGGTAATACTAACCTTGCTGATAATTTTGTTTTTCAATTGATTTATCTTTATAAAGTTATGATGTACTGTTAAATAAAAATGATAAATAACAAATGTAGAGTTAGGATTAGGGTCAGTCAGTAGGTCAGTTGGTCAATCTGTCAGTCTGTCGGTCGGCTTGTCGGTAGGCCGATGGATGCTGTGGAGGATCGGTCGGACCGTCGGTGGGTGATGAGTGTTGGGCTGGGCCTCCGGTGGGTGGTCAGAGTTGGGCCGGGCCTCCGGTGGGATCTGTGAGTGGTCGGTCGGGCCGGGCCTCCGGTGGGTGGTGAGTGTTGGGCCGGGCCTCCTGTGGGTGGTGAGAGCGGTCAGTCAGGCTGGGCCTCCAGCGGGTGGTCAGAGTTGGTTCGGGCCTCCGGTGAGTGCTGTGAGGGGTCGGTCGGGCTGGGCCTCCGCTGGGTGGTGAGAGTGGTCGGTCGGGCCGGGCCTCCGGTGGGTGCTGCGAACGGTTGGTTGGGCTGTCAGGTTGCCGGTGTTGCAGCAAGCGTGTGGACAGTCTGACAAAGCCGGCGCTATGGGGGTGCTGAAGTGTGCAGGGCAGTGCTGCTCCCCACCATCATCACCACCAGAAGGGCATGCTGGCCAAGATGGACGCGCTGCGGGGCCAAACGTACGGAGCCCGCAGCCGGTCCCAAAGCGGCTCCAGCTCCAGCCGTGGGCAGTTCTGGAAGGGGGGCGAGTTAAGGGCCTGTCCCACTTTCCCGAGCTGCTCACGAATTCTCCTGAGTTTTCCCCTTGACTCAAACTCAGAGAATGTTTGTAACGGGTCCGTAGGAGGCCGTAGGAGTCCGTAGATATATCGTTATGTCAGCCGTAGGTACTCGGGGCATCAGGTAAATCGGGAAGCTTTTTCCAGCATGACAAAAAATGTCCACGAGTAAAAAGATAGTCGGAAGGAGAAAAATTGTAACATTTAATGACCCTAATTAGAAAATGAGATCGATAAAGTAAGCGCCATCTAGTGTCCAATACCCATATTACACCATGGGGAGCCTATTTCCGTGTTGCAGTCTCTTTAAACCATATATTATTATACTTGTGAAATACAGAGGCTACACTGCAAGATGCAAACCACTGGTTAGCTGCAAAAATAGGATGGCCGTGTTACAGTCTGCCAAGAAGTACTTAAAGGAGCAACCACAGTTCTGGAAAAAGGTCTTGTGAACAGATGAGACGAAGATTGACTTATATCACAGTGATGGCAGGAGCAAAGTATGGAGTAGAGAAGGAACTGACTAAGATCCAAAGCATACCACCTCATCTGTGAAACACGGTGGTGGGGGTGTTATGGCCTGGGCATGTATGGCTGCTGAAGGTATAGGCTCACTAATCTTCATTGATGATACAACTGCTGATGGTAGTAGCATAATGAACTCTGAAGTGTATAGACACATCCAATCTGCTTAAGTTCAAACAAATGCCTCAAAACTCATTGGCCGGCGGTATATTCTACAGTCACGGTGGCGCAGCGGTAGAGTTGCAGCCTTACAGTGAATGCAGCGCCAGAGACCCGGATTCGATCCCGACTACGGGTGCTGTCTGTCCGGAGTTTGTACATTCTCCCCGTGACCTGCATGGGTTTTCTCCAAGATCTTTGGTTTCCTCCCAAGATATACAGGAATGTAGGTTCATTGGCTTGGTAAATGTAAAAATTGTCCCTAGTGGGTCTAGGATAGTTAATGTGCGGGGATCGCTGGTCGGCGCGGACCTGGTGGGCCGAAGGGTCGGTTTCCGCAGTATCTCTAAATCTAAAATTAAAACTAAGCAAGACAATGATACCAAACATACTGCTAAAGCAACAAAGGAGTTTTTCAAAGCTAAAAAATGGTCAATTCTAGAGTAGCCAAATCAATCACCCGATTTAATCACCCAGATCAACCCGATCTGAAACTGAAGGGGACTAGCCCCCAAAACAAGCATAAGCTAAAGGCGGGTGCAATACAGGCCTGGCAGAGCATCTCCAGAGAAGACACCCAGCAACTGGTGATTACCATGAATCGCAGACTTCAAGCAGTCATTGCATGCAAAGGATATGCAACAAAAAACTAAACATGACTACTTCCATTTACATAACATTGCTGTGTCCAAAACATGATGTTGCCCTGAAATGTGGGGACTATGTATAAACACTGCTGTAATTTCTATATGATGAAACCAAAATGTATAAAAATGGCCTTTATTAAATGTGCACTTTAACCACATGTGATTTTTTCTATTACAAATCTCAAATTGTGGAGGACAGAGGCAAATAAATAAATAAAGGGTCTTTGTCCCAAAACATTATGGAGGGCACTGTACCCAGGTGCTACATAGTGCAATAGAACACATGAAAAGTACCTATGACAGTTTGAATTTTGTGAAGCACTAAATCCTACAATTTTAATTGTATCCAAACTACTAAATGCCTGGGTTGCACCGGGGATTTTGGGCTTTGTTTTGATTTTGCAAATTAATTTTATATTGATTTTTAAAATGTATTGAACTTCCTTTTTTGATTGTTTATTATATTACCTTTTGAGTACTATGTTTATAAACCTGTTGTGCTGCGGCTGATGGGTGACCTTACAGAAGTTTATGAAATCATGAGGGGCAAAGATAAGGTAAATATCCACAGTCATTTTCACAGGGTAAGAGAGTATAGAAATAGAGGGCATAGGATTAAGGTGAGAAATGAACGGGTTAAAGCAGATGTGAGGGGCAACTTTTTCACAAAGGGCTGTCAGGTATAGAACAAGTTGCCAGAGGAAGCGGTAGATGCGGGTACAATTACAACATTCAAAAGGCACTTGGACAGGTACATGTATAGAAAATATTTCGAAGGAAATGGGCCAGAGGCAGGAAAGTTGGACTAGCTCAGTTAGACAACTTGGTCAGATTGGACATGATGGACCAAAGAACCTGTTTCCATCTGTAGAAAGGGACTGGAGATGCTGGTTTATACAGAAGAAAACCACAGAATGTATTTGTTCATGAAGTCTTCTGTATTTCTGTTCATGAAGTCTTCTGCGGACGGTGGTCATTGATAAATCCACACCTGACTCCTGAAGAGTGTTTCTCATCTGACACACAGGTGTTTGGAGGTTTTTTCTTTATTATAGAGAGAATTCTTCTGTCATCAGCTGTGGAGGTCTTCTTTGGCCTGACAATCCCTTTGTGATTGATAAGCTTACAAGTGCTCTCTTTCTTCTTAATGATGTTCCAAACTGTTGATTTTGGTAAGCCTAAGGTATAGTCTCTAACAGTTTTATTCTTGTTTCTCAGTCTCATAATAGCTTCTTTGACTTTCATTGGAACAACTTTGGTCCTCATGTTGATACACAGCAATTTCCAAAGGTGATGGAAAGACTGGAGGAAAGACAAGGTGCTGTGAGCTCTTTTATACCTGCATTAAGGAGGCTATTATTACGGACCTGAGCAATTACAAACACCTGTGAAGCCATGTGTCCCAAACCTTATGGTGCCCTGAAATGGGGTAACCATGTATAAACACTGCTGTAATTTCTTCATGGTGGAACCAAAATGTATAAAAATGGACTTTATTAAAATCTGACAATGTGCACTTTAACCACTTGTGATTTTTTTTCTATTAAAAATCTCAAATTGTGGAGTACAGAGGCAAATAAATAAATGATGGGTCTTTGTCCAACACATTATGGAGGGCACTTGTATATACCTCACAAATCCTCATCAAATAATTAAATATCATCGACAATGTGTCCTGGTCTAACTACAATGGCACTGTGGCCAAGAAAGCAAATCAACACTAAGAAAGTGTTGATTTGAAAGCAAATCTGCTTCCTTAGAACACCTCCATTTGCTTCGGGGAAAAAAAATACCTAACCAATCCAGCCTCTCGCTATAAATCAAACCCTCCAGATCTGGCAACATTCTCGTAAATCTCTTTTTCATCCCTAAAATAGACACAAAATGCTGGAGTAACTCAGCGGGACAGGCAGCATCTCTGGAGAGAAGGAATGGGCGTTGTTTTGGGTCGAGACTCTTCTTCAGACTGATGAAGAAGTAATCATACTTGATCAGTCTGAAGAAGGGTCTCGCCCGAAACGTCACCCATTCCTTCCCTCTAGAGATGCTGCCTGTCCCGCTGAGTTACTCCAGCATTTCGTGTTTATCTTCGATTCTTTCCTACACTCTTTTTCATCCCTTCCAGTTTATTGATTTCCTATAACAGGACAACCCGAGCTATACAGACTATTTAAAATGTGGCCATACCAAGCTGTAACATGGTCTCCTAGCTGCTATAAGCAGTACACTGACCAATGAAAGCAAGTGTGGCAAATTCCTTCTTCACCACCCTGTCCTGCCATATTGCCATTTTCAATTTCCTTTTTTATTTTTACGAAACGTAGTCATTTTCTTTAGGTTGTCCAATACCTCATGAGCAACATTAGATAATTAAGCACACTCCCTTTAAACTTTCCACCTCTGACCTCAAAGATATGCAGTCCGGTATTTGACAATTTCCCCAGGGAAAAAGGTTCTGATTGTACATTCTCCCGTATCCATGCCTCATAATTTTATAAATTTCGATTGATTAGGAAGTGGCCCCTTTTACACTGGATGGCACAGGATCCATCTGCTCAATTATGAAACGTCAGCCGTCTAGTCATCCAATACCCCACCTGTGGCAAATGATGGTACAAATATCTGCTAGGGCCCAACAATTTCTTTCCCACTTTCCCTCAGTGTCCTACGATACACTCAGTCAGGCCCTGGGGATTTATCTGCCATTATGCATTTTAAGACAGCCTTACACCTCCTCTTTTTAATGTGGATATGTTGTAAGAGATTACTAATGACGCTCTCATGGAAAATACAAAGACGTATTCATTCACCTATTCCTTTTCTCCAGAGATGCTGCCTGGCCCGCTGAATTACTCCAGCTTTGTGTATCTAACTTTGGTTTAAACCAACATTTGCAGTTCCTTGTGTAGGAAGGAACTGCAGATGCTGGTTTAAACTGAAGAAAGACACAAAAAGCTGGAGTAACTCAGCGGGACAGGCAACATCTCTGGAGAGAAGGAATGGGTGACGTTTCGGGTCAAGACCCTTCTTCAGACTGCAGAAGATCCAAAATGTCACCCTTCCTTCTCTCCAGAGATGTTGCCTGTCCCGTTGAGTTACTCCAGCTTTTTGTGTCTATTTGCAGTTCCTTCCTACATAGTATTCATCTAAGACCTTGCTGATCTATGGCTCCACACATACACAAATACATTGATCCTTAAAGTGGTCTCATTCCCTTGTTAGTTACCCTTTTGTTCTTAATATAGAACTTCTCAGGGTTCTCCTTTATAGTATTTGCTAAAGGGCCTGTCGCACTGAGGTGCCTTTTTCGGCGACTGCCAGGGACTGGTTTTAATGGAATTCACCTACAACACCTGGCGACAACCTACGACAGCACCAACGTCAACCTACGACAGCAGAAATTGTCGTCACTGTTGCCGAAATGTTTCTAACATGTTGAAAATTTTGCGGCAGTCGCCTGTAGTCGCCCAAATAATCGCCTAAGTGGGACAGGCCCATAAAGCTATCTCATGTAACCATAACCATATAACATATAACAATTACAGCACGGAAAGAGGCCCTCTCGGCCCTTCCAGTCCGTGCCGACCATTTGTTTTCCCCTAGTCCCATCTACCTGCACTCAGACCATACCCCTCCATTCCCTTCACGTCCATATACCTATCCACTTTACTCTTAAATGTTAAAATCGATCCTGCCTCCACCACTTCTGCTGGAAGCTGATTCCACACAGCCACCACCCTCTGAGTAAAGAAGTTCCCCCTCACGTTACCCCGAAACCTCTGTCCCTTAATTCTCATGTCTTCCTTTTTCCTCCTGCTTTCACTCTTAAATATATCCCAACATTCCCTGTGCACCTCAAGAGATTTGCATAATCCCAGCGGTCTATTATACCTGAAATATGCTTCCTTTTATTCCTGACCAGGACCTCGATGTCTCTCATCAGCCAGAGTTCCCTTATTTTGTCCACTCACCCATCACTTTTACTGCAACATGCTGGCCCTCAACTCTCCCTGTCTCACTTTTAAAAGATCCCCAATTACTAGACATCCCTTTACCCTGCAAACACTCACCCAATCGACATTTCCAAGTTCCTGTCCTTGCCTTCAAATTTTGTCATGCCTAATTTAGGAATTTAATAATGAGTTTCAAGATAGTTTTTCCATAAATATCTCGAAACAAATAGTAACAAATGATCAGTGTTACCAAAGTGCTGTCCCACTGAAACCAGTGATTTGCTTAGTTTAATTTAGTTTAGTGCTTCTCTAGAGCAACTAAAGGTTCAAAGGGGTGGGAGATTGCAACCTTCGCGTGGTCTCGGCTTGTACTCGCTGGAATTTAGGAGATTGAGGGGGGATCTTATAGAGACTTACAAAATTCATATGGGGTTGGACAGGCTAGATGCAGGAAGATTATTCCCGTTGTTGGGGAACTCCAGAACAAGGGGTCACGGTTTAAGGATAAGGGGGAAGTCTTTTAGGACCAAGATGAGAAGATCATTTTTCACACAGAGAGTGGTGAGTCTGTGGAATTCTAGCCACAGAAGGTAGTTGAGGCCAGTTCATTGGCTATATTTAAGAGGGAGTTAGATGTGGCCCTTGTGGCTAAAGGGATCAGGGGGTATGGAGAGAAGGCAGGTACAAGATACAGAGTTGGATGATCAGCCATGATCATATTGAATGGCGGTGCAGGCTCGAAGGGCCGAATGTTCTACTCCTGCACCTATTTTCTATGATTCTATGGTCCACCCTGTTTCGATGAATGCAATCAACTTGGTGTGCACAGAAGATCAAACAGAACAAGTTGTCTTACAACTTTAGGCTGTGCATGCCATACGCAAGAAAAAGTAAATGTTCAAAGGTTCAAAGGTCAGTTTATTGTCACGTGTACCTATTAGGGTACGGTGAAACTCGAATTACCATACAGCCATACAAAAAAGAAGCAACAAGACACACAACTACATAAAAGTTAACATAAACATCCACCACAGCGGATTCCCCACATTCCTCATTGTAATGGAAGGCAATAAAGTACAATCTTTGTCCTCTATATGTCGGGGCAGTCGAACCATCCACAGTCGGGGTGATCGATGCTCCTGCATCCAGCGATCGAAGCCCCCACGTCGGGCGGATCGAAGCTCCCGTGTCGGGCGGATCGAAGCTCCCGCGTCGGGCGGATCGAAGCTCCCGCGTTGGGCGGATCGAAGCTCCCGTGTCGGGCGGATCGAAGCTCCCGTGTCGGGCGGATCGAAGCTCCCGTGTCGGGCGGATCGAAGCTCCCGTGTCGGGCGGATCGAAGCTCCCGTGTCAGGCGGATCGAAGCTCCCGTGTCGGGCGGATCGAAGCTCCCGTGTCGGGCGGATCGAAGCTCCTGCGTTGGGCGGATCGAAGCTCCTGCGTTGGGCGGATCGAAGCTCCCGTGTCAGGCGGATCGAAGCTCTCGTGTCGGGGTGGTCGAAGTTCCTGTGGTTGGAGCTCCCGAAGTCGGTCTCTGACCAGGGACAGCGAGATCCACGATGTTAAAGTCCGCAGGCTCTCGGGGTTGGAGCTCCATGGTCGATCCCCGACAGGGATCGCCAGCTCCACGATGTTAAGTCCCGCAGGCTCCCGCAGTTGGAGTTCCCAAAATGGGTCTCCAGCAGAGGCCGCCAGCTCCTCAATGTTAGGCCACAGTGCGCTGGGAGATACGATACGGAAAAAAATTGCTTCTCCATCGAGGTAAGAGATTATAAAAAGATTCCCCCCACCCCCTCCAGCCCCCACATAAAACAAGCTAAAGAACACTAAAACATGCATTTAACACATACTAAAAAACAACTAAGAAGGAAGGGATGAGACAGACTGTTGGCGAGGCGACCATTGCGGGCGCCACTCGGTGGTCATCTATGTGGTCAGAACCAGATAATTATTGTCACATGTACCAAGGTACAGTGAAAAGCTTTTATTTGCATGCTATCCAGTCAAAGATAAGGCTATATATTACAATCAAGCCATCCACACTGTACAGATAAAGGGAACAGCATTTAGTGCAAGATAAAGTCCTTTTAAATATATTTAAAAATATCTCTAATGAGGTAGATCAGTCAAGATTACATTCTAGCTGATGAGAGGACCATCCAGTTGCCTGACAACAGCTGGGAAGAATCTAGACGTATGTCTTTTCAAACTTCTGTACCTCTTGCTTGGTGGGAGAGGGGAGAAGAGGGAGTGACCAGGGTGAGACTGGTCCTTGATTATGCCGAGGCAGCATGGTGTAGATGGGGGGGTGGGGCTGTTTTCACACTGTATCTCTAAACAAAACTAAACTAAACTAAACAGCTGCAAGCCGGGGATGGGAAAACTCCCTCATTTCCCAAGAGCAAACCAGACTCCAGAGTGCTTCCGCATTGCTGACTCGGCCACCGATGGAAGTTTGCTGCCACCATGTGGCAGAACGCTGCATTGTTACTATACCGGGCCTCCTATGGGCCATGAGCATCCATGCAGCAATGGTGAAGGTGAGGGAGGAGTGGATTCCTCTGCAGGCCAGTGATTGGGTGGTGGGTTCAGATGAAACCCGCTCAACAGCGATGAGAAGAGAAATTGCTCCAGGTTTTGTCCAATACACTTACAAGTATTGCTGATGCGCAATAGGTACACTTGATCACACATCTCCCTCTACCACATATCCTGTTCCCTCACACACCTCCCCTCCTCACACACTTTCTCTCCCTCAGGCACATTCTTTCCCTCACACCCTCTCTCCTTCACACCTTCTCTCCCCCTCATCCACCCTTCGCACACCTTCTCGCACTCACACACCCTCTCTCCCCCTCATGACTTCTCTTTCACACACTTTCTCCCCTCCCACCACCCTCTCTCCCTTCACAAACACACTCTCTCCCCTCTCTCCCTTCACAAACCCTCTCACTCACCCTCTCTCCCTCCCACACAACCTTTCACCCCCACTCTACCTCACACCCTCACTAACACACTCTTGGCTCAACGTGTCCATGCCATCTAGCCTAGTCCCATTTACCCACATTTTGCCCATATCTCTCTCAATTTCTTCTATTGGATATTTCGAAATGTCTTTCAAATGTGATAGTACCTGCTTCAACAACATCTTCTGGCACCTCGTTCCCCATAGCCATCACCCTCTGTGTGAAAATGTAGCCCCAGGTTCCTATTTAATAATTTCCATCTTAATCATTCCCACCCCAGTTATTTACAATATATGTTAACGATTTAGATGAGGGAATTAAATGTAACATCTCCAAGTTTGCGGATGGCAAAAAGCTGGGTGGCAGTGTGAGCTGCAAAGACGATGCTATGAGGCTGCAGGGTGACTTGGATAGGTTGGGTGAGTGGGCAGATGCATGGCAGATGCAGTATAATGTGGATACATTTTAGGTTATCCACTTTGGTGGCAAGAACAGGAAGGCAGACTATTATCTGAATGGTTAGGTGCGAGGACTACCTTAACCTACCTGATCTCCCAGTTGCTCAGCACTTTAACTCCCCCTCCCATTCCCAATCTGACCATTGTGTCCTGGGCCTCCTCCATTGTCAGAGTGAGGCTCAGCACAAATTTGAGGAACAGCACCTCATGTTTTGCTTGGGTAGCTTACATGCCAGCGGCATGAACATTGACCTCTAACTTCAACTAGCCCTTGCTTTCCCTCTCTCTCCATCCCTTCCCCCTTCCCAATTCTCCCACCAGTCTTACTGCCTCCGACTACATTCTATCTCTGTACCGCCTACTTCCCTGACATCAGTCTGAAGAAGGGTCTCGACCTGAGACGCCACCCATTCCTTCTCTCCAGAGATGCTGCCTGTCCCGCTGAGTTACTCCAGCATATTGTGTCTACTATTATCTGAATGGTGTCAGACTAGGAAAATGTGACGTGCAACGAGACTTGGGTGGCCTTGTACGGCAGTCACTGAAAGTATGCATGCAAGTATAGCAGGCAATGAAGAAAGCTAATGGCATGTTGGCCTTCATTGCGAGAGGATTTGAGTTTAGGAGCAAGGAGGTCGTACTGCAGTTGTACAGGGCCCTGGTGAGACCACACCTGCGGTTTTGTGTGCAGTGTTGGTCTCCTAATTTGAGGAAGGACATTCTTGCTATTGAGGGAATGCATCATAGGTTCACCAGGTTAATTCCCAGGATAGCAGGACTGACATATGATGAAAGAATGGGTCGACTGGGCTTTTATTCACTGGAATTTAGGATGAGAGGATATCTTATAGAAACATATAAACTTCCTAAGGGATTGGACAGGCTATATGCAGGAAAATGTTCTCGATGTTGGGGGAGCCCAGGACCATGGGTCACAGTTTAAGAATAAGGGGTAGGCCATTTAGGACTGAGATGAGGAAAAATGTTTTCACCACAGAGTTGTGAATCTGCACAATTCTCTGCCACAGAAGGCAGTGGAGGCCAATTCACTGGATGTTTTCAAGAGAGAGTTAGATTTAGCTCTTAGGGCTAATGGAATCAAGGGAAATGGAAAAAAAGCAAGAACAGGATACTGATTTTTGGAAGATCAGCCATGATCATATTGAATGGCGGTGCCGGCTCGAAGGGCCGAATGGCCTACTCCTGCACCTATTTTTTATGCTTCTATCTCACCTTAAACCTACATCCTCCAGTTCTTGATTCCCCTATCTGGGGGGAAAAAAAATCTCTACTGCACTTTGTGAAAGCCTTCACATCCTTTCTGTAATGGGGCGACCACAACTTGTACACAATACTCCAAATGTGGCCCAGCTAATGTCCTATAAAGATGCATCATGACTTCCTGACTCTTATATACAATGCACCATCTAATGAAGTCAAGCATACCACAGGGCTGCCAACTCTCACGCATTGAGCGTGAGACTCACGTATTTGACAAAATTCTCACGCTCTCATGCTGATGACAGAAGTTCTCATGTTCAAAAAAATATTTTAAAATATATATAAATAAAAAAATAAAGTCACACTCCTCCACACTCACCAATGAGAATAGTTTTCTGTGGGCGGGTTCCCCGTAAAGAACGAGCAATTGGCTTAAGCCCATTGCACATTATTTAAAATGGCAATGTAGACAAAAATGCTGGAGAAACTCAGCGGGTGAGGCAGCATCTATGTCTGAGTGTGACCCTTCTTCACACTCAAGCATGTCTCCAGCATTTTTGTCTACCACTCTATAGATGCTGCCTCACCCGCATTCACATTCCCGTGCAGATGGTGTGATAGGTGAGATGCGGCGGTGGTCCCAGCACTGCCCCCTCCCCCCCCCCAAACCGCTCACACCTCCCACCCTCACCTCTGGCAGCTCTGTGTCCTGCGGCCTGCTCTGTCCACACCCCATGGAGTTTTAACCCCGGCCCGGAGCCAGGAGCAAACCGGGTGAGTGGGGGCATCGGTGCCGCCTCCAGAGCCGCAGGGATGGATCTCGGGCTATAGCTCCGCTCCGATGCCCGACCCCCGGGTCACTGTCCCTCACCTCCGCTGGACCCCAGCTGGACACAGAGCACCTGGTCTGGCCCGCATTCCCGAGGAGTGGGGGAGAGAGGGAAATGCCAAGTCTCCGCTCGCTCCAGGTGTTGTCGCCACTTCACTGACACACACTCTCACACACAACCTAACACACACCACACATACACTGGCACACACAACCTATCACACACAAGGTTTAAAGGGATATGGACCAAATGCGGATAAATCGGTCCAGTATAGATGGGGCATCTTGATCTGCATGGACAAGTTGGGATGAAGGGCCAGTTTCCATGCTGTAAGACTGTGACACACTAGAAAGGGTGCAATTGCTCTGGAGAGGATCCAGGGGCGATTTATGAACATATAGGCAGGGCTGGAACTTTTTTTCACTTTGAAGAAAGATTTGATAACTGGGATTGTATTCTCTGCAGCAACGGAGGTGAAGAAAATACTTAGTTGAGGTGAATAATATTATGAAAATAGGACCTGTTTCGCTTAACAAAGAGTGTAAGAAGAACTGCAGATAGTGGTTTAAACTGAAGATAGACACTAAAAGCTGGAATAACTCAGCAGGACAGGCAGCATCTCTGGAGAGAAATAATAGGTGATGTTTCGGGTCGAGAACTTCAGACTGAAGAGGTTGAAAACCAGCCATAAAACACAATGACTGGAGATGTGTGTTATCCAACTAAGGGCAGAAATCAGAATCATGTGTTCATCTTTATTGACGTGACACCATAATAAATATATTACAGAAAAAATAATGTAATGGGGTGGCACGGTGGCGCAGCGGTAGAGTTGCTGCCTTGCAGCACCACAGACCCAGATTGGATCCTGACTACGGGTGCTGTCTGTACAGTATTTGTACATTCTCCTTATGACCACATGGTTTTCTCTGGATATTCCAGTTTCTCCCACATCCGAAAGAAGTGCAGGTTTGTAGGTTAATTGGCTTCTGTAAATTGTCCCTGTCATGTAGGATACAACTGGTGTATGGCAGATTGCTGGTCGGTGTGGACTTGGTGGGCCAAAGGGCCTGTTTCCATATATATGTTTTACATAGACATCTTAATTTCATTGAAATTAAGTGTAAGTTCAATGTGAGCCATACAATTTTTGCAGTGCTTCTGCAGCATCACTAGAGGGTGCCATGTCCATCAGTTTTACTTTACATTGTGGTTATACACATACTTAATGAGGCAGTTTTGTTGCAACTTCACTGATTATCATCATTCAGGGCACTGTGTTAGAGTCATGGAGTCATACAACATGGACACAGGTCTTTTGACCCAACTAGTACACGCTGATTAAGACGCCTATCTACGCCAGTCCCATTTACCTGCAGTTGTCCCATATCCAACAGTACCTTTCCTATTCACAATACCCGTCCAGATGTATTCTACTGGGGTTCGATCCTGATCTCAGGTGCCGGCTCTGTGGAGTTTGCTCATTCTAATGTGACCACGTGGGTTTCCTCCCGTGCTCCGATTTCCTCCCACATCCCAAAGACTTGCCGGTCTGTGGGTTAAGTGGCCTCTGTAAATTGCCCCAAATATGTAGGAAGTGGATACGAATGTGGAATAATGTAGAGCTAGACTGTGTGGGTGATTGATGGTTGGCATGGACTAGGACTACATTTGGGCATGTTTCCTTGCTGTATCCAATCAATCAATTCAATCAATCGTGCGTATCACATTATTTTCTCGTACAATGTGATAACATTTCCCCCCAATTTATCACAAACATTCTCAGCATTTCTCAGACAACTACTTATTTGTAAGTCTGAAAACAACCCCTGACGCCCATACTAATCAAGGTCCCACTAATAGTTTGGTAACAAGGACAAATTATTTTTTTAATCCTGCTGCATTGTACCTTAGTACACGTGACAGTAAACTAAACTGAACTGAGGGAAATATACTGGCCAAGAAGCAAGATAATCTCCCCTGCTGCTCTTTATTATAATGCCAAGGGATCTTTTGCACCCAAATGGGCAAGCATAAGAGCCTTTGGTCAATATCCCATCCAAAATGCAGAACCTCTGACAGAAAGCAGCCAGACGGGTCAACACTAGTGTTAGACTAGAGTTTGGAGCTCACCAATGCATTTCACTTTTTGTTACAGTATCATCTGTATTTTTATATAAACAAGTCATGCTAATCTTTTATGCTTTAAAATAATTCTGTTACATTCATTGCTATACCTAAGTATTTTTTTTAACAATAAGGAATCGATTCGTGCTGGTTTTATTTACTATGAAAACAAGCTGGTGAAAATGACGTATCAGAGGGACAAGTTCCTTATCTGTCACATTAATATCAAAGTTCTTGAGCTTCCATATGTTGAAGAAGACTTATCTATGGTCATCTTGTTGCCTGATGACTAAGAATGATTCTACTGGTATTAAAAAGGTGTAGTTTATTTTTTTTTAATAAGATGAGAAGATGCTGGTGAACCATCTTCTTGAACTGCTGCGGTCCTTCTGATTAAGTTCTTTCTACAGCACTAATGAATTCCTGGATTTAAACCCAGTGATGACCAGCAATATATTCCTATATCCCAATGGTGTACGGGCCAAAGTGGAATCTGCATGTGGTGGTGTTCCTATATGCTTTCGGTTAACCACTGGGTGGCGCACATAATGGCTGCCTCGCCAGCAGTCTGTCTTGTCCCTTCTCTGCTTTTATTATTTTAAGTATGTCTTGAATGTTTGTTTTGATGTCTCTTGGTATGTTTTATGTACATAAAATCGGGGGATCGGGGGAAACCTTTTTCAGTCACTTACCTCGATGGAGATGTGATTTTTCTCCGTGCCGCATCTCTGCCCCCCCTTTGCGGCCTACAACGTAGAGTGGTGCGGCCTTTCCTGGAGACCAGCCTGGAGCGCCCGGTGCGGCGCGGACTTACCGTCGCGGAGCCTGGGATCTTCAGCCGAGCATCGCCAGTGTTGGCTGTGAACCCAGAGGCTATTGTAGAAACTAATTTCAATTTCAGAAGTAAATTTGCTACCTCTGAAATCCACAAGGATTAATGAGCTGAGAGAGAATAGGGATTATATAGAACAGTACGGGACAGGAACGGGCCTTTCCAAGGTAAATTAATCTCTGCCTGTACATGATCCAGATTCCTCCATCCCCTGCCTTAACTGACTTGCTGCTGAGAGTTAAATAGCAAAATAAAACTCTCGTACCTGTCGGGTTGGCACAGTGACGGCTTACAGTGCCAGAGTCCTAGGTTCGATCCAGACTGCTGGTGCTGTCTGTACAGAGTTTGTACGTTCTCTCCATGACATGCGTGGGTTTTCTCCAGGATCTCCGGTTTCCTCATACACTCCAAAGACGTTTAGGTTTGTAGGCTAATTGGCTTGGTAAAATTGTAGGGCTCGATTCCGTGCTGTATCTCTAAACTAAACCTGCACAGGGTTAGACATGTCAGTATTGATTGGCTGCTACAACTTGGAGATTCATTACATTGACATTGAGTTTGAGTTTAGTTTATTGATATGTGTACCAAGGTATAGTGAAAACCTTTTGTTGCATGCTAACCAGTCAGTGGAAAGACAATGTATGATTATAATTGAGTCATGCACTGTGTACAGGTACATGATAAAGGGAGTAATGTGAATAACGTTTAGTGCAAGATAAAGTCCAGTAAAGTCCAATCAAAGATAATCCGAGGGTCCCCAATGAGATAGATCAGGACTGCTCTCTGGTTGTTGGTACAATGGTTCACTTGCCTGAAAACAGCTGGGAAGAAACTGCTCCTGAAACTGGAGGTGCACATTTTCACACTTCTATAACACTTGCCTGATGGGAGTGGCCGGATGCAATTCATCCTTGATTATACTGGTGGCCTTGCCGAGTCAGTGTGAGGTGTAAATGGAGTCAATGGAAGGGAAGTTGGTTTGTGTGATAGTCTGGGCTGTGTCCACAATTCTCTACAATTTCTTGCGGTCTTGGACGGAGCTGTTCCCAAACCTTGTTGTGATGCATCCCAATAACATGCTTTCTTTGGCACATCTGTAGAAGTTGATAAGAGTTGTTGGGGACAAGCTGAACTTCCTACGCCTTCTAAGGCATTGGTAAGCTTTCTTGGCCTTTGCTTCAACATGGGTGGTCCAGGATAAGTTGCTGGTGATATTTACCCCTAGGAATTTGAAGCTTTCAACCATCACTATTTTGGCACAGTCAATGAAAACCTGAATATGTCTACCGCTTCACTTCCTGAAGTTGATCACTATCTCCTTTGATTTACTGACATTAAGAAAAAGGTTGTTGTCACGACACCAGGTCAGGAGGTTCTCAATCTCCTTCCTGTACTCTCTCATCATTGTTTGATATCCAGCCCATAATGGTAATGTCATCTGCAAATTTGTACATTTAATTATTTATAAAAGCCACTGCATTTATCCATGAAGACTGTTCTGACTGCATCTTCCATGACCAAGGTGTCAATTACCATGAAGATTCAAGATTCAATTTAATTGTCACATGTACCAATTAAGGTACAGTGAAATTTGAGTTACCATACAGCCAGACTAAGTAAAAAGCAAAATTACACACAGCACATAAAATAAAGTTTAACATAAACATCCTCCACAGTGGAATCAACATTCCTCACTGTGATGGTAGGCAATAAAGTTCAGTCATCTTCCTTCTTTGTTCATCAGTGAATGGGGCCGTTGCCGGTAGTCCGCTGTTCAAGCCCTCTCGTCGGGATGATCAAAACTCCGGCATTGGTATGGATCGGAACACTCTGCGGCATGGAGCTCCTGAGTCGGCCACTTCTTACCAGAGACCGCTGCTTCACGGTGTTAAAGTCCACAGGCCCGCAGAGATTAATTTACCTTGGGACCATGTTCGGCACAGACATCGTTCCTGTCCTGTACTGTTCTATATAATCCCTATCCTCTCTCAACTCATTAATCCTTGTGGATTTCAGAGGTAGCAAATTTACTTCTGAAATTGAAATTAGTTTCTATAATAGCCTCTGGGTTCACAACCACCGCACATTTCATACTTCAGACATTTCAAATGCATTAAGAACATGAGATGTATGAGGATTAAAGTGTTGCATATCAGCAGGGATTAAGACATTGCCGTCCTCATACCATTCAGAATTAAAATACCTGGTTCTGGTACTAGGATAGAAGGCCAAAGGACTCCAATTGTTGCCTAGTTAAGAAAACAAAGGATAAATAATAGCTGGGACGTAATTCTACAGCAGGTGGTAAATTCTCTAATTTCTTTATGACGGTGATACAGTGAGGATCTTGTTCCCAGCCACAGTAGGCCCCTGCCAATTAAAACTAATGGAAACAGATGTAATAGAAACAATCAAAAGAGGAAATCATTGAAGGTTATGGGGAAAATGCCGGGGAATGTAGCTCTTTCAAAGGTCAGACATTCACATGGTGGCCAAACATATCCTAAGGGCTTCATGCTGTTAATTAAAAAATAGTTCATGGGAGATGGATGATATTTAGATGAACAAACACGGGTGGTTCTTGATGCAGCCATCAGCTGCAGTCTATAGGATAATGCTATCTCTGCAACGGTATCTGATAGGAGCAAGTTATGTGCGTTAATCTGCTTGTTTTTAATCCACACTTTATAATTCTCTCATTATTCTTCTCAAATCCAACAACCGTCCGTCAAAACACTTTCTCAACACCTGCCTCAAAATCAGGATAGGGGTTCACTATAATTAAAGATGTAATCTACATAAATCAGTGCTGACGCATTCACTACAGCAACAGAAGTGGTAAAGGAAACAATAGTGAAAGCAATTGAGAGAATACCCGGTGTTACAATGTATTCTGTATAAATCATTCCAGATTCATGATCAGCAAACATTGTCAAAGAAAATAAAACATTGAGTTCCATTAACTATTTATAAAATAATAACTAATAAACTATTCATTCAAACCATTCATTCATTCATTCAGTAACAGAATCATTTTCTGTCAGATAAAGGCCACTACCTATCATCTCAGAGAACTTTGGTTACATTGAACATCAAGCAATGTTTCCCTCAGTTCCTCAGTGATATATAGGGGCTTTGAAAAACTGTCAGAGGGAAACCATTCTCATGGTTCTCATCCCAAAGGGACTTAGTCACACAGTTTGGATGTAAAGAACAGGAGATGTTTGTTTAGAGAAGGTTTGAGGCACCAAGGTAGGGTTATGTGAAATAATGCAAAACAAAACCCGAGTTGTAAACACATTGATTATTTTGTTGTGATATATTGGAGAGGAACTGGAGCTATGCTTTAAACTATGGCAGAATTTAAATTCAAGTCATTAAAAATCTGCAACAAAATCTGTAACATTGGCACTGGCGATCATGAAACTGACAGATTGTCATAAAAATTAGCCTGATTGTTAATATGCATCCAGGAAATCTATATTCCTTTACCCATTCTGTCCAATATGTGATGACAGACCACAGCAATCTGGTTCACCCTCAACGTATCCCATCCAAAATGCTTGCAAGTATTTAATTTAATAAATACACGAAATGCAAAGGCAATGCTTGGCTATCTTTACATTCACAGTGTACACTCTTGGTGAAATCAGGTCTACACATTTGTAATGTCAACACATTAACAAAGTCAAAGTCAATGTTATTCATCACATGGACCAAGGTGCAGTGAAATGAATTTGCGATGCAATTAAAAAGAACACACAATACACAATAAGATTCAACACAAACATCCACCACAGCATTCTTCACTGTGGTGGAAGGCACAAAGTTCAGCCAATCCTCCTCATTTGTTCACCCGTGGTCGGGGCCATGAACCCTCCGAAGTCGCCGCTACAGATGGCCGGATGTACGGGATGATTGAAACTTCGACGTTGGGACGGTCAAACACACTCCATGGCTTGGAAGTCCCGAATCGCCACTTTCTTACCGGAGACCGTGACTTCAGGATGTTATAGGCCACAGGCCGGCGGTCGGAGCCCTTCTCTGGCGATCCTCAGCAAGGGATCCCAGGCTCCGGATGGTAAGTACACCTCGCGCCCGCGGCTAGAAGCTCCGCACACCTTGGCTTCAGGATGTAACAGTCCGCGTGCCAGCGATCGGAGCACTCCTCTCTGGCGACCCCAGGCAAGGGCTCGCCCGCTCAGTGATGGAAAGTCCATGCTGCGCCCACTGCGGTAGCTCTCATCCCGACTCCGGGAAAGGCAGCTCCAATCCATGCTGTTAGCCCGCAAGGGAGGCGACATGGAAAAGTCGACCCCCTTCGAGGAGGTGACCAAAAGCGGTTCGCACCCCCCGCCCTTTCCTTTCCCCACCACCCCCCACACAAGACACACCAAGAGACACCCAAAACAAACACTTAGACAAACAAAAACCAACAAAGTCTAAATAATGGACATGCTGCTGGCAGGGCAGCCGACTCACAGCGCCCCCAACAACCAATTATATGCATTAGGCACCTTTGCCACTCATGTGGTCCCTTTGTGTGATCCAAACTTCAGATATTTGAGAGGCTTCTGCACTAGCTTGACCTGTCAAGGCTGCAGTCCTTTTCCATAAATCTTTTACACTGGCTACACTGAGCTTTAGTGCATCCCTCCACATGTATTCCTGC
This sequence comes from Okamejei kenojei, assembly GCA_035221665.1. Lineage (NCBI taxonomy): Eukaryota > Metazoa > Chordata > Chondrichthyes > Rajiformes > Rajidae > Okamejei > Okamejei kenojei. Next base: position 128,257,683 of record CM069132.1, read on the forward strand.
AGCCTGGAAAGTGCCAAGTTGCAATATTCTCTTCCGAACATCTTGTTGTTCTTGAAGATCAACAAGTTTCAGTCAGACCAATTTGCTTCTTTCACCAAGTTCATGATCTTCCAGTGGCATTTGATATCTGTCACAGTGTGTGTCCCAGGTAACAGCCTGTAGATCAGTCTTCTGTTATGAAGCTGCTCAGGACAAACCTCCACAAGGACCATCGCATCCTTTTCTGGACCCTCATTGCAAATCCACTGTCCACAAAGAAGTGGACGATCATCTCATCCTCACCACATCCTTCCCAAGGGCAGTGTGCATTGCGAGTGAGACCCCAACAGTGCAGGAAAGCTCTTACAGGGAGGGCCCGCCAGGCAAGATCTTGGTGTTTGCTGAACAGTTCTGGCAACAAGACCTTCAGCCATTAAGTTTTGACAATCTGCTCAGAGAACCACCTACCACAGGATCCACAGTGCCATGTAATGCAATGCCTGAAAAACATTCCGTGCTGACCTCTGCTTGATGGACTTGTGGTCTAACGCGTTTTCCTGAAAGAGCTTTTCCATTGAGGGCAGATAGTGTGGCAAGTTCCAACTGAATAGAAAATTGCAATTTTCTATTGCCTTTGCCTTTGCATGACCAGGGACAGGCAGAACCTCGGCATTTAGTGACACTTGGGGCTGCCGTTCTTCAGTTCCATGGATGATGCAGCCACACACAAGGATGACTAACAGGACAAGCAAAATATTGGGTTCCCACCATCCCCCTCCCTTCCCCCCTCCCCATTTTCTGTGTAATGGATGCATTCCAGCTTGAAACAGAAGATGGCTCAGGTGACAGCTGTGGCAGAGGTGCAGGGTATGGGTCATTCAGCAATGCTGAATGGACAATTTTACTATATTTACCAGTTCCACCTTATATAGGCCATATGCACCGTTGCTTCTTTAATATAACTGTTCTCCGAGTTTAGTTTCGTTTATAGATACACAAAAATGTTTTTGCGACACCTCCCCTCCCCGACAGGTCCCCGGTCACATCCCCGGTAACTTCTCCGGTGAAAGGAGGAGATGCGGATTCATACCGCACACGTGCCGGACAGGTCAGCAGGCCACCCATTAGATACGGTGATTTTGTGTAACTATCTATACTTCCCCTTATGCATTATTAGCGTTCCGGATCCTATATTGCTTAGCCACCATGTTCCCACGTATCTATGCTTTATTTTGTTTCTACAAGGAAAGATGTAGATTTGGTTACTTCCTACTAACCAATTGTAGTGCTTGTTAGTAGTTGCTCCGCCTAATATGCGATTTATATTACCAGGAGCTTCCCTACGCCATTCAGTATGAGTAGCTGCTTGTTACTGTTACGTCCTGCATACCAACGCTGTAAGTGGACTTTAATAAACATGTGTTATATCTTGATGTGTGTTTGACTCGACTCACTACAAGCATTTCATTAACAAGACTCATTACTGATGTCTAAAAAGCACTGGGATGAAAATAATGCAGAGATGCATTTACAGTGAAAACATTAAAAACAAATTTGTACTGCGGTTAGAAACAAGGAACTTTTTCACACAGAGTTGTGAGTCTGTGGAATTCTCTGCCTCAGAGGGCAGTGGAGGCCGGTTCTCTGGATACTTTCAAGAAAGAGCTGGATAGGGCTCTTAAAGATAGCGGAGTCAGGGGATATGGGGAGAAGGCAGGAATGGGGTACTGATGGGGATGATCAGCTATGATCACATTGAATGGCAGAGCTGGCTCATAGGGCCGAATGGCCTACTCCTGCACCTATTGTCTATTGAACTGCAGATACTGGTTGATGAAAAAAAACACAAAATGCTGAAACAACTAAGCGGGTCAGCAGTGTCTCTAGAGAACATGGATAGGTGACGTTTCGGGTTGGGATCCTTCAGTCTGATTGCAGTCAGCAGTCTGAAGGAGGGTCCCGGCCCCTATCCATCTTCTCCAGAGATCCTGCCTGACCTGCTGATGGGATACTCTAGCACCTTGGGTCTATTTTTGGCTTTGCTATTATGTTGTTAGGTAGGGAGTTCCAGGATTCTAATTCAGCTCCCTTAGGAAACGGGGATGTACTGTAGATCCATAGCTGGATTGCATGTGAATTGGACATTCTCCCATGCTGCTGCTATACCAAGTCTGGAGGGGAGAGATTGTTTGCTTCACACATGCTGCCGAGGAAGCCTTGGTAACCTGCTGCATTTGTATTCCTTTGATGTCATACAGCCGCCTGTGTGGGATTTGGTCATGGTCATCTCTTTGAAGTCACGGCGAAATCAAATCTGGAAGTTGTTTTGCTCTTGCTGCTTGCAGCACATTACAACTCATCGCTTGATAATTACAGACTTAAACATGATACAACGTTTGACATTAACAACCATAACTGCCTCCATCTTCCTCTGCACCAGATATGATTTTAGGAGTGGAAAACATTCTTCTCCTGAACCTACTGTCTTCACATTCACCAGTGCTTTCCTACCTTGGCATCCATTTTGTCATCACTCTTTGAAGCACCCTGACAATATTTTCAATTTTAAAAGTGTGAAATAAATGCATGATGTCATTGAAATAAGAGAACATGACAGATCATTAATAAACTTCTAGGTGGTTATCAATCAGGTTCAGCTGTTCTAGTAGCCAGGAACAGCTTGTTCCAAACCACAGATATTACTGCTGCCATATCAACTCTCATCTTATACCAAGCTCATCACTCATACAAAGTTAGACATCAGTGGAATAGCGTTTTGGTAATTTAGATTAAAAAACAATGGTCAAAATTAAATGACTGGGGGCAAGGAAACAGTGTTTACTATTCATGATATTTGTAAGCACTCAGAGAATGTCAAGTTAATGTTCTCTACATCAACTAGTGTGTTGAGCAGACCTGTTTCACGTGCGAGCAGCTAAAGCATCAAGTCAGACCGAACACCCTACACAGAGTCAGACTATTGCAGATATTGCCCAAACCCATCACACAAACCAAACTCCCTTCCCTTGACTCCATTTACATTTCATGCTGCCTCAACAAAGGGACTAGTATAATCAAGGACCAGTCTCACCCTCTTCTTCCCTCACCCATTAGGTATGAGGTACAGAAGCTTGAACAGGCATACTTCCAGGTTCAGGGACAATTTCTTCCCAACTGTTACCAGGCAACTGAACCGTCCTCTCATCAGTTAGAGTGTGGTCTTGGCTTCTTATCTACCTCATTAGAGACCTTTCAACTATATTTAATCAGTCTTTATCTTGCATTAAATGCTGTACTCTTTACGTGATCACAATCATGCCATCCACTACAGTAAAGTCTTTTTGACTGGATAGCAAGCAAACAAAAGATTTTCACTGTACCTCGGTATACGTGACAATAATAAACTAAGCTAAAAATAAGTTTGGCAATCACTGTACGGCCAGATGAGTGCTTATTAATTCTCTTGTGTAATTATTTTTAAAGTCCTTAACTTTCTTTTGATGAAGTGCTTTTCACTTACCCAGAATGTTCCCATTGTTTTATTGCAATCCAATATGATTACACATTTTAATCAAAGAAAAATCCCATCATTGTGGCAATCTGCTTTTAACAACAGGCTATATGAAACAGCAGAATTGTAAATGACTTTAATACACAAAGGTTTGGTTCATGAAAGTCTATTTTAACCAGAACAAAATAAAATGTAGCAACATTTATTTGGTGGGAATTAATGAGGGAAGCAAAATAAGCTAAGTGATTAATATTATATTGGGTAGAAGAATTGGGTATTATATTATATTGGGTATAAGAAGAGTTGACATGGTTTGGTAAGACAAACTGGTCATGGCAGTAAAAGTAAGTGATCCTATTCAAAAAGCAACAGCTAGTGCTGAACTTTCAGTAGCTGGGACTCAGCTGAAATATTGTAACCAATTTTTGCTGTCATAAATTGTGAAAAACATAAAAAGCTGTGGAAAGCATGCAAGGGAAATTTACAGGCATCACAGCCTGTTCAGAGTTTGTACGTTCATCCCATGGGTTTTCTCTGGGTGCTCTGATTTCCTCCCATACTCCAAAGATGCACAGGTTTGTAGGTTAATGATCCTCAGTGAAATTGACCCTAGTGCTAGTTTACGGGGATCGCTGGTAGGCGCAGACTACCTGGGCTGCAAACATAGCCTTGCTCTGTGCGAGTGAGAATACAAAAGAGAGAAGGCGAGAAAGGAAGAGGGCAAGAAAGAGAAAGGAAGTGAAAGAGGGCGAGAAAGAGAAAGATGGAGGGCGAGAAAGAATAAGAAAGAGGGCGAAGAGGGCAAAAA